>QAPG01000066.1:0-222989 GCA_004366825.1 Colletotrichum spinosum | reverse complement strand
TAGTAATAGATAAGTTAATTATTAATTAGTATTAGTTAATCTAGAGGGTAATATATACTATATATAATCTTACTATATAAATACAAACTAGTATTCTAGTTATTTATTATTATTATTATTATATTATATAATTTTATACTATATAAAGCTCTAGATCTATAGTATAGTAATTACTTACTAACTACTATATATTTAGCTATAGCTAGTATTAGGTGCTTAGTACTTATTACTAGTAGGACGCAGAAGGTATACTACTATATATATAGTAATATATATAGTTACTATATACCCTATAGTATAATATAACCGATAGCAGTTCTACAATATTCCTATATAAATAAATCGTATAAAAATCGCTTTATAAATATATATTCATTTTACCTTTATACCCCTAGTAATTATTAAGTAAATAAGGTAAAAGTATAGAGGTCTACTCTTTTATAGGATACTAGAAGCAATTCAAGCTATATGTATTATAGCTACAGTACTTTATATATTATAGTTATAGTAATTAATACGCTATAGCTATATTATAATATACGCTACACTTTAGCCTATATACTATAATTACAGTATGTTATACGCTGTAGCTACAGTAGCCTATACGCTACACTAGGGCACGTATGCTATAATTACAACGCCTTATATGCTATAGCTATAGTGGCCTATACGCTATAGCTACAGCCGGAACTCCGGTAGTATAGCTAGAACTCCGAAATAAACCCTCTATATAATAACCTTAATATCTTTACGAATAACAGTTAGAAATAAAATAGCATACTATCAATCGAATTACTATTTCTCCCTCTATTTAACTATTATTATTAAGAATATTTCGAATAAGTCTTCATGTTGAGAAAACTGCTTTTATTATATCACGTTTCTCCTGATTTCACGGTTATCATAGTAACAACTTAACTGTCGATTTACCTACCTATCTATCTGTTCTAACAACCTGCACTTAAAACAAACTCATAAGGAACAGAAGCCTTCATTTTTGCTTTGCGTATCCAAGGAGCAAAGTCCTTGCTTGTAGATCTGTCTCATCTCATGCTAGGTTGTTTCGGTGTGGAAAAGGCTTTACGCGCAATGAGATGATCACACGCCTGATGTGTTTGCGAAGTGAAATGAAGAATTCCTGGTATTAAGGCCCGCATGTGCGCCGCCCATACTTGAGACACGAGAAGGCCGTCCTCCACCTCGTCGTCGAGCTCTTGCTTGGAGCAGCTGATGTAGAAGTCGCTGGGTATGTCTGGGGCAGAGGCGAAGTCGCCATTGTCGATATTTCTCCCGCAACCCAAGACAGTGGAAGATTCCGCTTCAACGGCACCGTCCTATCCCAACAGGCCTGGCTTGCCGTCTCTGTGGCCAGATAGGTTCGGTGAGCAGCGTTCGGCATACGTCTATTCTAAGTGTATCGCAAGGCATATGAGTAGGTACGTTCGCCTTTCATAGACACCACGAGAACCATGTCCAATAAGGCCGAGAAGGAAACACATGACAGTATCTAGTATGCCTTGGATCACTTCACAACCCCACTAAGTGGCTATGACACAGAAACCAATAGTACTAGGGGTTCTCGACTTCACTCAGTCGATACTTTTGCGAGAACATGGGCGCCCACATCCTTTCCATGAAGAACCCGACCTCAGGGTTCGATGAATTCGCCTTCTCGAACTCGTCCAACGCCTTTTGATAGGCTTCCCTCGGCAACCTTTGTATTGTCTCCCGTCTCACGGCAAAGATGCCGCCATGCATCGCCCGAATAGCCGGCGGATGCGGTTCTCCCACAACCCGCGTCCAAAACTCGCCCGGCGTGTACAGAGCGCGCTCGAGCGTCTTGATCTGACTGGGCGTAGTCCATAGCGCCTCCTTCGAACTATTCCAGTCTATTCGTCCCCAGTCCGCCACGTCGTGGAAGAGCTTCGGGTTGAACGGTGTGACGTCGTCCTTCTCTACATCTACTGCCTTCTGCACCATTTCCGTCGTGGTTGATACCGCAGGCGCCAACAGATCGAAAGGATCCGCTTGCGAGAAGATCATGACATCTTGGAGCTCGTCGTAGTTGTTCACAATGTGGTACAGGTGCGTGTGTCCCTCTCGTCCAATGTTTCTGAGGGGTACGTAAGAGCGGAAGGCGGAGTGCGGAACGCTGTCGTTTGACTGCGGCACGGAACCCTTTGCGTAGACGTACGTGTAGTTTGCGACTGCCGCCCACGGCTCGAGAGGCTCCTTGAAGCGCGCGCAGACGATGCCGAGGTGGTTTGGAGATGCAAGTAGCGATAGCGCGAGTGGGAGGCTGAGGGCGACCATCTTGTCCAGCGACGGACGTCAAGGTGCAAGAAGAGACGAGAATTGTTTAGGGGACATGTCCAACTTGAGGAACAGGACAAACGTTTTAGAATTAGGCTCAGCCACAACTATCGCGGGATCACATACCATTTTAGATCCAGCTAGGTAACGTTACTACAGAAAATGAACTCAAATATACTACAAGTATGGTCGTCATTACAATTGGACCGGGAATACCCGATGATCTAATTATTCGAGTCATTGAATCGTGTGTTAAAGACGACCCTGACAGTGGTACTGGTAGACTGTATTTAGATGACGCCAGCACATGTATTCGAAGACGGAAAACTATGCATCCGGGAATGGTAGGAAGATACTCGTCTTCCCTATTATGGCCACACGGCTCTCATGAAGCCAAGTCGGCTATGCAAGTACGGCGACCTGACAGCCTTACAGACACAAAGCAAATCCTTCTTTTGCTGTGATGTGTGAATCTGCTGCTCCATGAATTCTAGTTTCCTTTCTCAGCCGGCGTGCTTGTGCCATCCCCAAGTTCTCGTACGCGACCGATCATGGTCAAGTCTTGGAGTGTGAGTGTGTGTGCATGTTTGACTGTTTTCTAACCCTTGAAGTATTGGTGATCTAACTGTGGTTGCTTTACTCGCGATGCCTGCGCCAGCTATCCAGGCATAGACCGCAGTCGGGGAAAAGGCTCTCGGCCTGATGTTTCTGACTTTTGTACCCTCGGTGGCCTGGGGCCTCGTTGACGTGTCATGTTCCACGATACCAAAGGCAAATCAGTTAGAAAAAGGTGGCCCACCACCACGTCAAAGTAGCACCAATCTACGCGTCTCAATGGCAGGACGGTTGTCCTCGCTGTTGATTCAATGACCACTTCGTTGCGGCGGAGAGAGTTCGTGTGCGGGTAGCTCAGCAATCCGCAGGTTTCAGCTTACCTACAACCTTCGAATAAGGGAGCACAGACGGGGGTTTGGCTGCAAGCAAAAGGTCGCTTGCATCTACGCATCTCTTGGAACAAGCCATTCAGCCGGGACTTGAAGGGCATAAGAGACGTCAACGGTCAGCCCATTCGGTGAACTTGACAACGCTAAACCGACTACAACCACAACACCTTATCCCTCGGTAGTCGAAATAAACCGCCTCTGCCGTATTCTGATTACTACAGCATCTGCAAGTAGGACCCATACAATCCGCTCTCACAGTCCAATCGCTGCGGCTGCTGGGCTAGAGAGATATACCTCTATCCGCATATTGAGACGGCCAGCTTGCTTCCACTCTTCGGATGACTATGTCTTTCATTCGTCTCTCGACTCCATCCGCAGCGGCATTCATAAGCACCTTAGGGAGAACGGTCGCAGATATGCCACCCTCGGCGATGAGAATATGCTCTTTGCGCTGCTTTCAAACATCTTTAGACATGTTTTGAGCTGACTGGATACTCCACACGTAGAGTACATTCTGCCTAATGATGAAATATGTGAAATCACTGAATTGTCACGAAACACAATTGACTTTGAATCCAGCTGTAGGTGGGAACGTCTGGGTACGTCTACGGCCACCAGATCATAAGAATCGCATGAGATATGTTCTCACTGGCTTTAGAACTTGCGCACGATCACTGGCTACTGACCTGGAGGGGCGGCCTCTGTATAAGCCCCAAGATTGAGTCAGCCAAGCGGGTTCTGGATCTGGGGACCGGGACGGGCGCCTGGGCAATGGACTTTGGTGAGAAAAAGCTTCTGATGCTTGAGCGATTGCGAACAGTGACAAGCGGATGAACATTTCGAAGCAACGGTAGGTGTTTCAATAGTGACTGGAGAGGGACTGCTGACTTTGGCTCAGGTCATTGGAGCTGACCTATCCCCAATCCAGCCAGCCTTGTATTCCTTCGAAGCGTATGAGAGATACCTTGCTTACTCTGATTATCAGTGTTCCACCCAACTGCCAATTTGAGATTGAAGACGTGGAGAAGGAGTGGACGTGGTCGACTCCCTTCGACTTGATCTTCGTCCGGCACATGAACTCGTGCTTCGCCAGCTGGAAAAAACATGCTCCAGTAGGTTTACGAGTGACAAACCGTTGCCCGGCTGGGCTCGGAGATCAACGAGATACAGGAAGAAGACCAGTATCCAGCCATCTCATTGGGAAAACTAGTGAAAGATTTCGAGGTTATAATGAAAACCGAACGTTTGGGCTTCAAGGAGTTAATATGTAATTACTGGGAGAATCGGATAGAACATGTTACGGCAGAGAAGGATAAACTGACAAGATATCGAGTCGTTCGGCTCTAGAAGCCATAAGGAGTCGATACCATCCACCGGCGGCGGTGGATGTGGATGAGGCGGAGAGTTGACCAGATCGACAAGAGTTGGAAAAGCTGCCAATACGATCGGTTTGCTCTCGTGAAACGCGTCATACTGCGGCGTCTCCTATTTTACATTCTTGGGTCACAATGCTCGCCAACCCGACGCGAAGCTCAAAACACCATCCTCAACTTCAACTTATCCCCCTCGACAATCTCCTCCCTCTTCTCCATCAGCTCCTCCATGTCCCACGGACAGCTCACATACCTCCCCCCGAGCCACTCCCTCCTCTCCGCCGCCAGCCACGCAATCGTATCCCCCGCCACGTCCGCCTTATCCGGAAACCGCTCCCTGAGCTCGTCCGGCAAAACACCCTCACTGATCCTCGTCTTGATCGCCCCCGGGTTCACGCAAAACGCCAGCAACCCCTGCCCCGCGTACTCCACCTGCAGCGCCTCGGTCCACCTCAGCACCGCCAGCTTGGAGCTGCGATAGCTCGCGCCGGCGGGGCGCACGCTCAGCGCGCCCGACGAGGCGAGGTTGATCATGGTGCACGAACCGCCTCCTTCCCGGGAGGCGAGGAGGGCGGGGAGACACGCGCGCGCCATGTTGACGAGGCCGTGGACGTTGACCTCCCACGTGCGCCAGTAGACGTCCGGGTCCGAGTCGAGGAGGCGCTGGAGGGGTTCCATGTGCGCCGCGTTGTTGACCACGACGTCCAGCCGGCCGCCGAACGCGGCGGAGACGGCGCGGTGCATGTCCCGCACGCTCTCGAGGGTTGAAATGTCAACCGTGCAACCGAGCACGAGCGGTTCCGGACGCCCGGCCTCCGTTGCGGCTGTTTTCAGCCCGGAGAGGAGGTGGTCCGATACGCCGTGTACGTCGACGACGGCAATCGCGGAGGCGCCGGCGCGCGCAAAGGCCGTGGCCGTGGCGTAGCCGACACCTTCCTCCCACGCGGCGCCCGTGATCAGGATGTGTTTACCAGAGAGGTCCAGTTTGAGCGGGGAGATGAAGTCGTAGGTGGTGGAGCGGTGCGTCGCGGTGAAGAAGCCGCCTGACGTGTCTTTGGCGGCTGACATGTTCAACTAGCGGATTGATAGGTTCAAGAGATTACTTATAGCACAATTTGGGGACGGGTCGCGTCAAGGTGGTTCAATTTCTTGCGCGGTGTGGTATTTGTAGACAATCCATCGGAGGAGGCGCCACGGGTTGCGTCCGGCTTCGGCCGATGTTCCCGCATCGTGGGGACTCCGCGTCGGTCGTGACCCGAGTGCCGGCCGGCTTGACTCTCAGTCGTGGCAGGATCGGACGAGCTTTCATGTTGATTACTGATCGGTTGTTTGGGTACGGGAAAGGCCGCCGAAGGAGGTGCGTCATGGTCGAACGCCCGGCTCGTTATTGGTCATGGCTGATCCTGACGATGCAACGGCCTTGGGTGACGGGATAGTCGGGACTTGATATGTCCGGTATTGAGGAGTCTTAGGTAATATCTGATGATCTCTCAACAATCGCAAATATCGTACAAGACCTCATGGGCTGGTTCTCGTGAGAAAGCCAACCTACTATCCACGAATCTAGGTGCTGACGGAGCATCGTACGCCACGTGGAGTAGGAATTGACATACATGGGAGACATGTATTTCCTCAGGCTTCCACCTTGTTTCCGAGATCCTCGATGTGTGTGTGTGTGTGTTCTCCTCGGCCCTGGAATAAATGGCGTCATGAAGATACATGTTCTGTAGGTAACAATAATCAGAGTATCGCCAGCCCTCATTAAAAAATGTGATTGTTGTGACCATGGTTCCATTGCCACACCCCCTTGAACCGGTCTTTTAGGACCTTCGTCTTCGCATCGGACCCGTAAAGTGCAAGTAGATTCTTTTCACGCCATAAACCCCACTGGAATGATGGCTTGCGAGCTCCCAAGTGTACCAGGCACATCTCGCGATACCCTCATCTCGCAGCCCACCGCATACGTCACGATCTAGAGCGCGATCGCAGCGCCCATGACCAAAGCGCATTGACGTCACAGACTACTCCTAGCACACCAGACTGTCCCCAAATCGTCCGACCAAGGCCCTCGACGATCTCGCAGCCCTTCAGCCCGGCTAGGAACGCCAAGCTCGGCTTTGGCCGCAGCTAGCAACTGTCCCCGAGTGGCCTCTACTATAGTATGAATAATTAGCTAGCTAATTAGTAGCTCCTGGTCCTGGCGCTGCGGTGACTTGACACCCGCCGGTATTTTCCGAGGACCCTCACTCTTCCCTACCACGCTCTTCCTTCTTCGTTGCATACGATTCCAGATGGGCAACACCATCGCTAGCGAAGCGCTCTTGTGAGATGTTGGCAATCATCAAAGGGTGCAAAAATTCAAGCGTCAAGATTTCTTCTCGGAAATGACAATTCCTTCCGATATCCCGGGAACCTCCCTGAAGTTCCGAAGATGACCCACGTGGAAAATAAGCGCCTCAATGTCCGATGACACCTTGCGGCACAGTCCGATGTGCAGGTTTGGCCGAGAACCGGGGGTCGCCGGCTGGCTCATCGTTTGGGCGCTTGGTAAAGCGTCCTATCCGTCCAGGAGTCCGACCAAAGACTGCAGCAGGATAAAGCACCCAAAGAACAGAAGTGATGGCATGGGGACGTACCCATAGACCCACCGAATGAGACTCCTTCATCACCGAGCTCGCTACCAAATATCCTCATGTTCCACTCCATGTCAAAGCAGCTCGTCATCCCAGACGCATCTAACGCCAGCTGCCGTGGCGAATGGGGTCGGCTAGGCTGGATCCCTGGGTGCTCCGTATGCAGCGTCGAATCGCAGCACAGGCAATACGGAGTAAATGGATATCAAAGCCCGCTGACTGGACGTGGAAATCTGTCCCAATAATCGACCCAGCAAATACCCGTACAAGGGAAACAAATGGGCAAACGCAGAGCAGCAAGCGTCACGCTGCGCACTACGTGTACTCGGCCGCTTCGAGGCGCTTTGGCAGTGTTTGGTCACGTTTGACCGAGTATTCATTATTTGTTTGTTCAGCGGAGGTTTCTCTCTATCCTTCTCCTCGCCAGTAGCTCCTTAGTGGATTTCCGTCCCCGACAACCCGCGTAGGAGGGCGTGTGTGTGACGGACTGATTGACCGACGGCATCTCCGTCCGCGCCTCGAGATGACTGCAATCGCCCATCTTTACCGGTGGTCCATCTCTTGGTCCTTCTCGGTCGCGATGATCCGGCCGAGAGGAGCTCCACCTCGGACGACGGACTCGAGGACTCGACCGGCCTCCCGGCTCTCCAACCGAAAGCGGCCTGAAGGATGATCTGACATGCGGACGGGCTGACGGGCTGACAGCCAAGGGCCATGAGCCGTGAGCCAGGCGCGGGCGAGCAGCTGTCGTGGCGGCATCAACGGAAACCCCACTCTCTCGTACTCCATCGTCGCGCCGCATCTGCATGTTGCTGCTTGCTGTGCGCATGCATATGGGGGATCGTATGGGTCATGCTAATCCACCAGCCCGCGTCCAAACATGACCTGAACAGTGGGAATTCCTTATCGCGTCATGCCCGTGACTTCGGGTTTCCCTCCTTCGCTTCCGTATCCGTCGTGACTGGTATGTATCGCCCGCAACCCCCCCTACCACGTTGGTGTGCACATCCGCCTGATCAGGGCATTCGGTTCGGTTGGTTGGTTTCTCATCCGTCAGATTCGGTCTGGCGCCGCTTATCCTCTCCACATTTCCTCATCCTTCATCTCACCCTCGTACCTCGCCAACTCGCCTTCGCCATTGACTCCTACCGGCCGTCGTTCATCTCGGGGCATGGTGGTGTCTTCTCCTCTCGCGCTTCCAATACTGTCGTCGTTTCATCCTTTTCCCATTCGCCTTTTGGGCCTGCCTAGTCTCTCCACTCCATCTCCCATCGTGGTATCAGGTTCGTCTTCTTCTTCTCCGTCGCGCATGCTATTGTACAATGTCATCCCAGAAAAACGTGTGTCCGCTTGTGATGGACTCGAAAAATCCCCCAGACGCCGGCCATGAGATGGGTATTCATGACGTGATGCACTGATCCATAGACTCCAGGTGTTCCCATTCCTCCCTTCTCCCGCTCAAGGTATCGCGATTCCATCCTGACAAGCCCGTGTTGATCGGCCTCGTCTGCCAACCCCAATCGGCGTTTTTGGGGCCGTCGTGTCGTGGCACAGCTTCTTTCGAATTACCGAGTCTGAGAAAGAAATGTGCCGCTTGTCCGGGGCTTCCGTGGGTGCGTTGAAATGCAATGTGTTGATGCTGTAATGAAATGGATCGGCCCCGTCTCGGACCGACTAAATGAGCGAAAACTTGGACGGCGCCATGTGCCCCAGTGCTGCTGCCAGCGCCGAATGCGAGTCGGGGGCGTGTTCCGTGTAGTGCATGTCCTCTTCAAAGTATGGCAGTACTTTGATGTCGCAGTGCTCCTGGAAGAACTGGACGCCAATGTTGTACCTGTCTCTGCATCGTCTCTCCCAGGGGTCGACCTTGAGGGGGCTGTGGTAGCAGAAGGTCGTTTGCTCCGCCCCTCGGACGGGGAACACGACGCCAGCTTCCTTCATCGCGGACCAGAGGTTCAGCGCTTCGTGCTTCGTCCCGTCGGCGTTGGGCCATGCCGCTTGCATCAGCTGCACGACGGCGTATCGAAGGGCAAGATCGTCGGCGCTCCCCTCGCCGAAGCGTCCTGCAATCTGTCTGCGCAGGGGCTGTAGTTCGTGCAGCAGTTTCTCGAGTCGCTCGGGGTTGGCGTGATTATAGAAAATGGCCAGGTCGATCCACGTCCTGGCGACGTAGGGATGTCGACGGCCGTAGATGGCTTCGAGTTCTTCGGCGATGGTCGGGATGCAGCCCCAGACCAGTTCCGAGAGCGTGATCGGGCCGTGCTTTTGCTGCACTTCGTAGAGAGCGGAAAAGGTCTGTCGTAGGGGATGCGATCGCTCAAAGTTGGTCGTCGAGTAGGCCGCCAGGTACTTGCACAAGGCCGTCATCATGCCGGCGTCGCGATGCACCATGCCCAGCAGCAGCTCCTTGATGCCCTGCGGCGACAGCTGCTTGAGATCCATCTCCAACCGCTTAAACGCTCTCATCAAAAGGTGTCCTCCCGCGTCGTGCTCGCCCATCTCGAACTTGTTGTTGGCCTCTGCAAACATGTCGCTGGATCCGGCGCCCCAGAGCATGATGGATGTCCATCCAATCTGTCGGTCAGTCTCCACCTCGAACTGGCGACAGTGCAGGAACGCCTTCCGCATGTTACCGACGACGGTCTCCTGCGCTCGGAGCAGATCTGGTGAGCGCAGATAGCCCGGAGCGGGAGGCGGTGTCGGCGTACGACATCGCACATACGACGGCAGTTGAGCTGGCGTTTCAAAGTCGACGAGATCGTACTCGGTTACTCCCTTACGCTTGAGGTACGTGCCCAGGTTGACCACTCTGCCGTTGCGAACAAATTCTGAAACTTTGCCCTCGGCGTCGCGCTGGAATTTCATCGAAAGTAGCCGTTTGACCTCGTCTTCGGTGTTGTTCTTGACGAATCCCCACTGCGAGAACCTCGTCTTGTACATTTTGGGCCTGCGACCATGAGACGATTGCGCGCGTCAATAGTACGGGTACTCACGTTGCTTGAAAGCCATACTGGTCAGCCATGATCTGCATGACTTCCTTGAGAGGTCGCCTTTCTTCGAGGTACAATTGCTTGATCGTTTGCTTGAAGGATTCCCACGCCTCGGCCGGCACCAACTCGCGAGATGGACGGCTGCCGGTGGCTGGTTTTGGCGTCGGCGCGACGCTCGGTGCTCGAGCTTGGCCCTGCAAGGCTGTCAGAAGATAAGCTTCCCAAGACCAGGCTGCCACATACCGGAAAAGAGGTGGGAGGTGGAGGGCCGAAAGGCGTCTGCATTCCGCTGGGGGTCCCGGGAATGAGACTCGGAGCGGGTGTGGGCGCCGGGCTGAACGTTGTCGTCGCCGGACTAAACGGAGTGGGCGCAGGGCTGAAAGGTCCGGGGCTAAACGGTGCGGGAGGTGGGCTGAAGGTATTCGCAGGTGGGCTGAATGCGTCTTGCGATGGGCTGAAGACGTCTTGTTGTGGACTGAACACAGCTTGCGGTTGGGCAAAGTTGTTTTGCGTCTGACCAAAGGGAGATTGCGCATGGCTAAAGTTGTTTTGCGTGTGGCCAAAGGGATTCTGTGACGAGCTAAATACATTTTGATGTTGTTGCTGTTGTTGCTGCTGCTGACTGAATGCGACTGATTGAGTCTGTGAGGGAGGCTGAGGAGCAGTATTTGATGAAGCGGCTTGGTTGCTTCCACTGTTTGCAGCGCCAAATCTCGACTCTGGTGTGAATAGCGGAATATGGGACGGTGCTCGATTTAGAACCGGCTTGGTACTCCTGGGCACAGGCGGACGATATGAGTCCTGGGGCCTGAAGTAGTTGGGCGTTGCCTGACCAGGACTCGCGATTCTGCTCATGCCAGAAACGCTCATGTTGGCGGAGTTGCTTTGCATACTGCTGAAATGCGCCGATGCTGGGCTTGCCATGGTTGGGCTGGCCACGGAACTCATCGGGCTCATGACTCTGTTGCTGCTCCTCGGCGGTGCCTGAATCCCTTCAAACCGGGCAATCAGGTTCGAAACTCCCGCTGGCGCCGGTTCAAGTTCGTCGAGTTCCATGCCGTCCGTCTGCTGTTGCTGGTGTGATGCATGGCTCAAGGGGCCGACGTTGAAGCGTTGCTGCTGCTGCTGCTGCTGCTGCTGCATACGGGCTTGGTCCCAGTCCACCGGCGATACGAAGCCTCCCCGGACAGAGTCTTGCTGTCGCTGTTGCGGCGGATATGTCGGTGAGCCGCCCATGCCCTGAGGCACGCCGAACCTGGGAAAAGGTTGACCGGATGTGTTGAGAGTGAGGCCATGCGGTTGTTGTGGTTGTTGTTGACTGCCTCCGTATCCTGCACTGGAAGAAGCGCCGCGGGGCCTGTCCCCAGAATGATTGAACATCTCGGCCGCGCCTCCGTCCCCCGATGGAGCAGAGGACCGGACCGCAGCTGGGAGAGTTCAAGACTCGGACGAGTCAAAGCTCCTTGGTAGGACAGGTGCCTCGTGTCTTCGAATGCGATTCATCCAAGAAGCCCAGCACGCTGCCCTGGTGGCAAGCCAGCATCAATTGCCGTCTGGTTAGATGGAGGGGGTGCCGCTGGGTCTTCAAATGAAAGACGAGAGCGTGGGAGGAGACCAGACAAAAGTGCCCATGATCGTCGCCACATAAAAGAGAAGGTCCCTACGGCTGCCAAGTTAAAAATAGCGCGGCAGAGGAAAAGGCGTCATGGTCCAGTGTGTTAAGTGACCGTGGGAAGGGTTCGCAAAGAATAAAGACCAGATCAGAGGGACGACACAGAGAGAGGTCGAGACGGGACTGGTCAGGACATGACAGGAACAACACTGCTGGCGACTGGGCCGGAGTCTGGCTGGACAGTGGAAATCGATAGGCCGGTTGGTGTCTCCCGCACCGCTGAGAAATGCGCCAGAGATCGACCCAAAGACAGACACAGCTGCAATGGGCATGGGGATGGGGGAGCCGGCCGTCTTCCCTTTCCATCGACTTGGAGCACTTCCATGTGGAAGGGTTCTGTCTCGACGAAGACCACTTTCCGGTACTGCAATGGTATTGGCTGGCTCTCGCCAAGTTACCCCCGTATGGTGAAAGCTGCAGGCAAAAGTTCCTCGCGTAATTTGCTCAACAGGGAAAGCGAGCGTGGCACATGGGTACGACGAGCCCGTATCCCGTCCCTTTGGGGCGCCTCTCTATTTCTTTGGCCTTTGCTCAGTGATAAGAGGGCCGTCTCCTCCGTCTGCTACCATCCTGACAGAACAGCAGTCTGGGTCCGTGGAGCTGCGCCAAAGGAGTGGACCGGAGAAGCGTTACATGACCAATGGCGAGTTTGCTGGTTTGGCAGTCCGAGGCGTCTGCCAAACGAATGAGGAATCATCGACGACCACCTCTCGACGCTCGGAGCGGGCGCTGGCTTTCAATTTGACCGAGTGGGATACCTCGAGATTGCAAGGCCCGTCAATGTTCGGACGAAGAACCTAGAGTAGGGGACGGCTAGCCACCGAGACCGCTGCTAAGATGGGCTACAAGACCGGTGACTGGCTGGTTCGTCCTTTGCTTGGTCTACGGTTCCTAGCGGGTAGGGAAGACCGTCGTCTGCGCGGTGCAGCCAATATCGCATCGCGCAGCGTACCGACAACACAGTACTATGGTAATCAGTGTACAAGCACTGAGTGCTGTCTGTGTACCGCCAGCTCCAGGAAGTCCCCTGATTGTCTTCCAGTGTGCCCAACGATGAGCCTGTCGGCATCTCTACAGCTGGGCTGTCAAAATCGGCCGGAACGTGCTTGACTGTAGTGACCGGCCCGTGGAAAACACAGGGCATGGCTGGCAATTCCAATTTCCAGCATGGCCAGGAGGCGGGGAGAGTCGTGACAATGGTGCCACCACTGTTCTGGATTAAGAAGGTGAGAAAGCGACCTGGCCGACCTAAAGACGCCAACGACCAAATCCTGACTCAGACCACCAATCGCAGCTCTCCTCCCAGAGCGTCCTAT
This sequence comes from Colletotrichum spinosum, assembly GCA_004366825.1. Lineage (NCBI taxonomy): Eukaryota > Fungi > Ascomycota > Sordariomycetes > Glomerellales > Glomerellaceae > Colletotrichum > Colletotrichum spinosum. The sequence continues at coordinate 209,748 of QAPG01000066.1, read as the reverse complement.
CAACTAGGTGCTCCCCCTTTTCGGAAAAGCCGCGGTGAGAGTCGGGGCGCTGTCACCAACTGCCTAAGCCTCTGGGGCTGCTGCTGGACTTTCGACGGCTCTGGATCGCGGGCGGGCAGCCTTCCGAGATGCCACCCGGCCCACATGGCTCGGAGGTCAAAGGCGTCGTTGTACGCCGTCGCTGTGGATGATGGATAAGTGATGGCTCCCCTCCCTGCCACCCTTTTCGCTGTTCGGCCTTCTGGTTAGCCAAGCAACCAACGCCAGCTTTCCGGTTAGCGAAGCTGGGGCAAGTACGGAGTACCATGAGCGGAAGACCAACGCCTTAGAAGCCTGATGCATGTTCCAACGGCCTTCCACCAAGGCGCCATTGCTGGCATCCGATAAGCCACTCGAGCACACGGCCAATGGTGTTGACGCTGTCAGAGACACTTCCGAAGGGAAACCGTTCTGGGGCTAACCTGCTAGGGATGCGAAGTGTCGCCATCGCAGACTCGCCGCAGGTTCGTTCGTCCACTTTCAGTAGCCGGCGGCGGACCTGAGCCAACCTTAGGCTTGGGGGCGATTTCCCACGGACTGGCCGCGAGACAAAGAAGATCTCTGTCTAGCAGCGCCACGGCTCAAACCCAACAGCAAGCCTCTATGCGAAATTGGCGTCGCATTGGTGTATATCGTAGGGCGGGCATCTGGGGCACTGCCGGGGCGGATGGTCAGCCTGCTTTCGGCCGGTTGCGCTCCAGGTCGTGTCCGTGCAAGCCTGCCAAAGCCGAGGTGTGGCCAACGCTGACTTGACAAACGACAAGCCTTGTTTCCTAGTCTCGTACAACACGCCAAAAGCCTAGCAACTATTGACGTGAACTCGATCACGGAGCCTGGTGCTTCTCAATAGGCGGTCAAATCCCCCAAATGCAACGCGACCGGACATCTGCAACACCCAGTATGCAGCACAAGCCTAGCTGAACATGAATGCTCACGCGCATGCAACCCAAGGAAGAATTGGCATGCTGATGCCCAATAGGGATAAGTGCCGGGTGTCGACCGTACTTCTCGAATTTTCGACACCAAAATGCGTCTGGCACCAAGGACGCCCCTGCGAGTTGTCTCCCGAGCAAGATAACAGACAGCAGCGCGCTCCTAGTCAACCCAAAGTGACTTGATCTGGCATTGACCTCGCTGCCAAAGTCCAGACCCCAAAGACTGAGTTGTTTCGTTGAAGACCGGGGTCATGATGCGCGTGAGGCGACGGGGATAAGCAAGTCTGCGTCATCGCGTGATGGGTAGGTATGGTATTGAGCACGCAGTATTCAGACGCCGACGCGTCCGCGGTAAGACCACGATGCGGCGGATCTAGATTTGCTGAGAAGCTTCGCAATTCAGCTGGGTACCTAATAAGCCCAAGCACGCGTGTTAAGACGTGCTCAGGTCGCGCCTTGGACAGATCTTCCAGGAGTCCCCAGGTCCATGTTCCATCACCCAGGGCACGCAAGCCGAGTGGTCCAGGCGCCCGTGATCGCTGTAAGATTATCCACTTCTCGGATGTTGCAGGCTGTTTTCCGCCATCAAACGTCGAATTGGCTTCAAACAGTCGATGACGTCCTTTGGATCGATTTGCGCATGCCACCAGGAATGTTCGGTGTGACAGCCATGACCCGAGAAAAGACATCTGGCTATCTCTCCAGAGACGCCGAATCAGCTGCCGGGTACTACTAGCTGGCTGTTCCTTGATAAGCCGCATCGTGTCGAGCTCTTCCAGATACGAAAGAGAGCGGTCCAAAAGATAAGGCGTGACGCAGTTCCCACCCTGGTGTTTTTTTTTTTTTTTTTTTTTGNAGGCTATCTGTTGGACGCCACTAATGCTTCTTCTTTCACGACTTTGACGCCCCAAAGCAGGTAACAACCGTGGAAGCTTGACTTCCGTTGCATCTGTGTCTGCGCTTTTTTTTTTTTTTTTTTTTTTGGGGGGGGGGGGGGGACGGTTGGGAGGGCACTTTCGTCGATCGAGCCAAAGACCTATGCTAGCCGCGGCCGTTCAACCTCACTGAGAGTTCCGGCGACGTCGACGGCACAAGCACGACGTTGCCGAAGTCGAGGCTAGACGATTCCCTTCCAAAGGTTGAAGACTTGGCGCCGCCGCCGTCGCCGCCGTAGGGCTAAACGTGAGGGAGTACCAGGGGCTCGGATGAACGCAGAACCGCATGCACCCGCAAAAGATATCCCACGCTCACGTGCCCGAAAAGGACAACGTCTGGACTGCCGATCCTAGCCCTGCTGCGCTGCGACCTGTGATCCATGTCACTGGTTCGCTTCATCGCAACCCGCAGGCCGTGACGTGGGTATGTGCTCGTGTTTCTATGTGTGGCCGAATCTCGGTTGAAACGCCATCAGTCGAAGTATTGCCTGGCGCTGCCATTCGACTGGCGACAGGTAGCAGGTTACAGGACATTGGTGTTCTGCTGTCTTGTTGCAGAATACGATGTGGCGTGCCGATAATGCCCGAATGGGGTGATCCGTTGTTCATCGAGACTGCGTGTTGACGAGGAGCTTGAAGGCATCCTCCTGGCTGGTGCCGTTCCCCAACAGGTTTGACAAACAAATTAGCCAAATCAAGAAAAGGAGGCTTGAAACAAGAAGTAGACGGTGCAGGCCATGTCGTCAATCGTGAAGAGACTGACGAGGGGACCTAGCGGATGGAGAAGGGAAGGTCCCAAACTAAATGGCTCCTCCCTGAACTTGGATGCGACGACCCCAAAGTCAGACGCAATTGCCTTTCTTTGGGCAGGATCGAGTCGCACCTTCTCTGGCGCAACACGTATCTTGCGGCAGGTGCGATGCTGGCTGTACTTGCCAGGGCCTCCTTCTACCAATTATCGGTTTCAGGGGCGTGGCAATGTCATTTTCAAGGCTCAAATCTGTCTACGTGGTAGAGTTAACCACTCATATCTAGGTTAGTAGAACTCTCAGTATAGTGCTCCGCATGACTACTTTCTTCGCACTAATATTTGTGCTCTTTCCACGGGCGACTTGTCTGAGGTCTCTTGGTGCGGTGTAGACGACCGACCGACTTGAGATCCCACCGCCGGCCTGAACTTTCTCTTTACATTAGGACATACCAGTTCGCCTTTGATTATTGTTGACAAATATTTTATTTGTTACAGCCGCTGTTGCAGAAGAATCTACGGCGTTGCGATAATGAGATTCACCTCCTCGGCGTGAGTTGAGCTGCTGATCTTTGGTTATAAGAGAATGAGAACAGCCCCGCTAGTAGCGCAGACCGCATCTGACTGCCAGCTTTTGAAGAAGTGTCTTCCTTCTGGAAACAAACCAAATCATTTGAGCATACTAGTAGACTCATTTGGACATGACTTCGTCGCCGCATCAACCAGTGCAGCAGACATGACTTGAAGTTGTCGGTGAAAATCATCATTACGAGAGCGCCATGGGGGCTTCTTACTACTATGTTTATAGAAATTCCCCGGCTATGAATGACATTTCCCTCCTCTCGAGTATCTTGGATTCTTGTTCACCTATCATGTTCAAATGTCGGTACTAGGTTCACGACTTGAGTGCAACGTCCTCTCATGGAACGACTCAGCATCATGTCTTCCCGACCAGGGTTAGCCAACTCTTCATATACATCCAGGAGAATAACCAGTATTCCATACAATTTGACAAGGTGATCCGTTGGTGTAAGGTCTTATGTCGAAGACAGTTTTAGAGGCTACCTTGGTGCCTGGTGACACTCAACATACTCCTCCCTCATTTCATGTTGTTGCCATTATTGCCGTTAGCGATAACCTGCGATAGATACTAAAAAAGCGTTTCTGAATAGCTAGAATTTCTGTTCATGCTAGTGCTCTTGCTTCACTGCTTGTGAAGCTATTGTCTCGTGCCCCTGACTGAGTGGGTGGGTCTTCTGAGAAGAGCACATAACCTTTTGGTCACAGAACCATCAAGTTAACTCAGAGAAGCCTCGAATTTCTGCTAAGAAAAGCTTCAATTCTATTTGCTCTGTAAGTTGGATCGTAGTCACCTCACTAATACTCACACCGGATGGAATGCCAACTTGTCACCCAGGTCTTCTGCCTCTATAGAGTTAAAGTTTGCACTTTGGAAGCTTTACAGCCTACAATAGTAGGTAAGCCAACTTAGGTTTTCATTAAAGCACAGTCTATTACATGGATAACTTTTACTCAAGTCCTGACACGTCTGTAGGGGTGAGCTGCTCACGTACCCCCTTTCGAGGTAAGAGGCATAAACCAAACGAAATAGGTACAGTTTGAGTTTCTTTAGTTTTTAGTTTTTTCAAATTTTGATAGGCGGCAACTGCCGGAAGTTTCCGGCCCTCGGAGTCACATGTTGAACATTATCGATGGGTGTTCATCAAGCCAAAAGACCAGAAGAGGAAGGCGATACGAGTCAGGACAATGATGTTGGGCGAGCAACCAGCACCTTCCGCCGCTCAAAAGTGCATCTACAATATTGTACTTCTCGCTTCATAAATCTTCTTGTGGCTGGGGCATGGAAGGCGGACGCGGAAAGCAGTCTACACACCACAGGATGGTAGATTGATGTTCAGGTTTCAGTACGAAAGAGCAGCTATCCAATTACGGCATAGGACCTGCTCTTGGTTAGACGCTAACAAATTTATTCACTCTCTTTTTTCTCCTTTTCTCTTCTTGAAATTTGTGACCGACAGGAAGCACCTTACGGTTTGGAGGCCCTAGCAAAGTTCCTAGGTTAATATCCCGTAAAACAGAATTGCTGACTGATCTGACTGGAATCCCCATGTGAAGTCAATATTTTGTCCCGCTGTGAAGTCGTGAACACCGGAAGGTATACACATTCCAGCGTCATCTCCCACCGAATACTGCCTGCAGACATTCTGTTGGAGCCCGCGCAAATTGGCAGTCAGAATCCGAGGTGGTAGCATGACATGAGTCCTGTCACTGCCTTAAGACCCATCGTCAGTTAGACAGAGATTTCCATGAGGATTCAGGAGAGAAGAGGAAAGAATCAAGCTTACTCCGAAGCTGACCAGATACAACCGCACCCCTGATGTTTTGCGAGACTGATATTGCGGCACTGAAGAACTCAATCCCCAGGAACTTCCTTGCGGCAATGTTTCTGTATCCATATTGGCCCCTTGTCCCGATGTTATCCTCCTTTGGGGGTGTAGAAGGGGCACAGTAGGCGTTATCAATCTCTTGATTGCCGTCACTCTCCCTTACAGGCAGACAGGTGGTAAATTCAGGACACACCCCAAACCTAATGTAGGGGTTGCCGTATTGAGGCGGCCCTTGAGGGAATTGGCAGTTATCGCGATATGCTCTGGGCCCGATCTGTGCTCGGCACACACGAGCCCTCCAATGATCCGCATTATTGCACCCCTGGGGATTCGGGACAGTGATAGACCGTGGTTGTAGTATACCATCGCGCTTCTTCAGGGCAGCAGGCTGGCTTGACAGGTTTCCAATGTTATGGAAGTAATAGAGAACACTGTCAATAAAGTCTTGTGATATGGAACTTGTGGAGTTGGGGGTGAAGGTGAGGTTAGTAGGTGACGAGGCCAGTATGTGGGCACTGATAACGACGAAGGTGGTGAGTAGCTGAAGGGTGCCTACAACAGTAATTCGAGGGTAGGTGATGAAGGTCATGGTGAAGAATTGGATGCGTTGTGTTTTCCTGCAGTGTTAATGTCTTAAAAGTTGGGATAGGTAAGAAGTACTTTCCGGAGAGCATATGTTAGGACTGTGTGATATGCAGTTATATATACGTGTTTGTTTGTATATATATATATATATCTGTGTTGTGAGAAATATCTCCACCATGTAGATTTCGGCGTTTGAGTCCGACTTTACGCTGGTGGCGATTACATGCTGTATTCAGTTTTCGATTAGGGAACTCATGCGACAACGGGGCCGAGCTTACTTCCGTTTCTCGCCCTTCATTGCATCCAAGATGCCAACATGGTGGGAATGTAAAAGGACGCGTAAGCTAAATCACACCAAAACAAAAGTTGAGGAATAGTACTGGTAGCTACGATTACGCGTCACTGTAACCTGTCCTGAGAGTTGCGGTCTTCTGAGCCGTCGGGAGACACCGCGAGTGAGGGGAAGATACTTTGTACTGCAATCGCCCGGCTGTGTTAGTCCCAGCCTTATATGGTGTCACTTGAAACCACTCCTTTAGTGCTCCTACGCCATTTGCGGATGCTCGGAAGGTTAGACAAGATGGAAATTTCAAACGGCAGCTCAGGCGGAAAGTCGAGCGCATATGATCCCAGTCGTAGTGTTCTGGTGACCGTTGACGGCGCACGATGGACATACACACTATGGGATTCGAGACAAGGTCCCAATGGATGTGGAGTGATGTTAGAGGCGTCAGGCTTCCGCGGATGCTCTGGCGGAGGCGGAGGCGGAAAGCCGGCGTGCTCGGGCCTGTTGAAGTTACCGGCAAGACATGAAGTATCCACCCGGAATCCAAGGAGACTTTCCAGAGCCATGAGTGGCCAGGAATGGAACCTGGAAGCTCTGTCGCCCCACTATGTTCCGAGAGCCCGGCCGTCACGTGGGGGGTGACGTAAACGTGGCCCAAAGTCCGGAAAGTGAGATTGTTGAACTCTCGGAGCCCCCACGAAAGTGGTTGCAGGCGGTGCAGGTGCAGGTCACAGGTGCAGGTGCTATGCGTAATTGCCAATTGGCTTGTCCTGCCTTACTGTGGTGCGTTGACCTCGAAGCGCCCACAGCCCCAAACATCAAAGGAGCAGACATAAGTCTGGCTACAACTTCACTTTTTTCTCTCAGGCAATCTTCCGCAGGTAGTGTTACGACCGACCCAGACCCAGACCCAGACTCCGACCCAGAATACGGATACTCGCTCGCCAGATACGCGTACTCAACCCGAAGGAATGGCAACCCCTGAAAATCGACCCTGAGAATCTCCTTTTCCTGAAGCAAACCTTAAAAGCGAAACCTCCATTCCTCGGAAGACAATCCGTCATCGACCCTGCTGCTTGCATCGCTGATTGCATTCCTTGCTCGCGACCGTACCCCGCGACGTCTGCACCATCACCACACACCTGTCACCCATCTACCGGACCGGTTCCAAGAAGTGCCACCTATAGTTGACAAGCTCCAAACCGAAGCCCCGATAGCCCACGACGAGCTCGACACCACCGGCACCATGGCATCGACAGCTGCCGCGCCCAACGGCGGCACTCACGACCATATCTTGCGACCGAGGCCAAGGAAACCACAGCACTCGCAGCTCACGAGAACTCAGAGCAACACTTCCGTTGGTGAGCTCAACGGTATGACACCTCTGTCCGAGACTGGACAGACAAGCGGCACCACAAGGTAAGTCGGCCTCTTCGCATCCACTTGGCCGCACACTGACACCGTCGTCACAGTGGCCGCTCGACACCTATACCCCACGATGCCCTTCCCTCCGTTAAGAGCATGTCCTCGGCGCGAAAACAAGCACGCGCCGAGCAGCGCCGTCGCATCTTCCCCACCATTGAATTCGCCAGCCGAGTCTCCCACTTTGATCCGAACTCCGACTACCGAGATTTCCATGGCTTCTTCAACCTGTTTTGGATCGGCCTTGCCATTATGGCCATTACCACCATGCTGCGCAACATCAAGGATACGGGATATCCCATGCGCGTCCAGATCTGGACCCTCTTCACCATCAAGATCTGGCATTTGGCCATCGCCGACTTTCTGATGGTTGCCTCTACACTGGTGTCTTTGCCCCTCCACCATATGTGGCGCGCCGCCCCCGCCAACGGCGCATTCACGTGGAAGAATGGCGGCATGGCCATCCAAAGCATCTACCAGGTTCTCTGGCTGGTCTTCTGGATCGCCGTCCCCTTCGTTCTGGAGTGGACGTGGACTGCCCAGGTGTTCTTGCTGTTGCACACCATGGTGCTGCTCATGAAGACGCACAGCTGGGCCTTCTACAATGGCCACTTGTGCGAGACGGAGAAGCGTCTCCGCGACCTTGACAACCCTTCGACTGCCTCCAAAGACCCGGTTTATCTGTATCCGACCCCAAACAACCCCATGGGCTCTGTCAGCAGCCCCAAGAGCAAGTCGAGACAGGACGGTGCCTCGGACGATGATTCCACATCCGACGAGATCGACCAGCTTCGTGAGGACCTGGCCCAAGAGCTTACCTCCCCAATGGGCAACATTGCCTACCCCCGCAACCTGACCTGGTCCAACTACTTTGACTACCTGCTTTGCCCGACGTTGTGCTACGAGCTGGAGTATCCCCGGACTGCCAATATCGACTGGCAGAACCTCATCTCCAAAATCGTTGCCGTGTTCGGCTGCATTTCTCTGTTGACGGTCATTTCTGAGGAGTTCATTCTTCCCATTCTTACCGATGCTTCAGTCCGACTCAATTCCGTCCCTGCTCCGCCGGTTTCTGAAGCTCTTCTCATCCTCGCAGAGAGTATTTCGTGGCTTCTCTTTCCATTTATGCTTACATTTCTGCTGGTCTTCCTCGTCATCTTCGAGTATGCTCTCGGCGCCTTTGCAGAAATCACCCACTTTGCCGATCGACACTTTTACTCGGACTGGTGGAACTCAACCGACTGGATGGAGTTCTCCCGCGAGTGGAACATCCCAGTCTACAGCTTCTTGCGTCGTCACGTCTACAGCGCCAGCCGCCCACACATTGGCCGCTTTCCCGCCACCGTCATCACCTTTCTCATTTCCGCCATGGGCCACGAGATCGTCATGGCGTGTATCACGAAAAAGCTGCGCGGCTACGGCTTCGTGGCACAGATGCTGCAGCTGCCTATAGTTGTGTTGCAACGGACCAAATGGGTGCGTGGGAGAAAGACATTGAACAATGTGTGTTTCTGGTGTTCCATGGTCATGGGACTTAGCATGGTTGGTTATTCCCTCGCCTTTGACTATTCTAAGCTAACCCGAATAGATTTGCGCTCTTTATGTTCTGGTCTAGCGTAGCAGCGCTCCCCTGGCGTCGCATTGTTCATCAACAATTGGCATAGTGGCGACATCTTAGATTGTCGGAGGTCGTCTAGTTTTCTGGTAACGCTAGATCACCGGATGGCTCAGGCCGTGTATATTTCCCGCTTGTTCTGTATCATTCCTCCATCAGCGACAGCCTCAATCTTTCCGAGGCGCTGTACATAGTTTCTATACCCCAATCACAAGCTTTTGGACAACCTTAAGCACTTCCGGTTACTTTAAGAGGCGTGAGTAGGACGGGACACATTCTGGGCCTGGACATCGGCTGGAGGCTTGTCGTGTATCAATGGCGGCTTTCCACAACCCGCTGCCCATGATCATCAACGCGCATGGTCATTGAATATGGAAACTACCGATATCCCGTTTATTGAAAGAACGAAACGTCACTGAGCGGGGATGATCTGGAGGACTGCCTGGCAACGGCACCATCCATGCTGATGCAAACGACTGGTATTCCATAGTGTCCAAGGGTGTCACCTCTTATCCGTCGTTAGCGGCTGTAGTCAGTGGTCTGATACGAACAAGACGCTTCTTCTTGTGCTATGGACCTTGAATGGACTACATTGTCTACACTAGATTCGACGGGATTCACTCCCACTAAGTGAAGTACGTTAGAAACGCAACGTAAGAAGTTTACAACGGGCTCGTGCAATGGTTTCTTATGTAGCGGCGGTGTTTTCCCTGACTTGCTTTGTATTCACTCATGTCGAACTGAGGTACGACTCCAAGTCTCGCTGGTCCCGTGGCGGTATTCAGAATATGAGGGGCTCGCACATAATTGAGTGTCTTTGCTTACTGTTATTTCCACAGCAGACGGCTGAGAACTTCGAATAGAAGTCTCGACGTGCCAGATTGGCCAATTAATAGCTGGTATGGCTGAAAACGGGCACGTGTAGGTGCGGGCTGTTTGCTTTTTCTCTGTGAGACGGAATGCTTCAACGGCGGAGATGCCGAGCAACGGATAAACATGGCACGTCGAGAGTCAGACGTCCATCGCTATTCCGATAAGGAATGGCAATCATTCGTTGATTATCAACGTGAGCAATTGAAAGAGCTTTATCTAAGGCAGTCAATCATCCGAGCTATCTCAATCAGACAGGTTGTTTTATCACAGTCATGACAAAAACATAGAAGCGTCTTTTAATTAGTGCTATCAAAGTCATACAGCTTATCAAAGTTATTAAGTTTAGAGGTATACCTACAAGTTCTAAACTGAATCAGGGGTATCATCAAGCTCAAGGAGCTCCGGCTAATGCAAACATAGATAATCCGTATTCCAATAAGTTGTTATTACTACAAGCATCCCCCATACAGCTTCAGAACTACCTTATCTCCTACATTAAAGCAGCCGGTAGTGCGTCGGCGATTGTAGTGGTACTTCATCGCGACACTAGCGGGCCAACGCGTCGTAACCCTGCGATCTGCCAGGCGATGGCATATCATCAGGTGACGTGTTATGCCATCAGAAATAACTTGTTTGTTTTATAAAGTCTTGAAATTCTGTAAGAAAGAAAAAAGTCAATACTGGTATCAGGCTGTAGAACTTATAGGCTCCTCTATCTTAAAACTCAAGTATTTAAACTATAATACAAATTACTATACTAAAGCTCCTACTTCTTTTTATTTCAAACTCTTCTTTTTAATAGCCTTGTGCGTATGGATGTATAGTAATAACTAAGTGAATATTGCTAAAGAAAGATTCTATACCTCAGTAGGACAGATATCTACCTAGAGTGGACAAAGGTTACCTTCCAAATTAGGTGAGAATTCAAACCCAGGTGAGAATATCAAATCACACAGGGCGTCTGTCATCATCCGCCCAAAACAACTGAATATGATATGGACCAAGTTATCTTTCAAGTCTCAAGTTACTGAACCAGTACTGATTGATTGCAAGGAACCAGACTGTAGACTGTACCGCTGTAACCAGTGCGACCACATTGCTGTAACTGATGCGATCACACCGACAGCATTGCAGGCTACCAAGAATCCTTGCCAACTCAGGGGCGTCTAATGTAGTGCCGCCTACAAGAGCCAGGTCCTTTCAGCTGCAGATCCGGGCCATTGTGTAGAGCTAAGGTAGGCTTCTAGTTACTTTAGGGCTTCAAGAAGCAATATAATGTCAAGTATGACTTTAGCATCAAGTTAGACTCCTATGCTATCAAACTCTGGTCTTGAATGTGAATACAGACTTACCTCAACAGCCAGATCGAAACTATGCCATTTTCCCTGATTATATGTCCCCCTTCATTCCCATCCGTCATTCTGTTTGTATAATCGAACGATTAAATCTTCAATGCCGGCACCATCCATCACCCATCAACTCAAGGGCACCTTCCTACTGATTTCATCTCCATTCAGAATCGCCAGTTTCTGCGATACCGTAAGATGGCAATTGTGGACACAAGTACCAGGCGCTACAGTCTCCTTCAAGTCGAACCGAATCTCGCCTTACTCTCTTTAAAGCCATTCTCTGGCATCTAGATGCCTGGCCATACTAGATGGGTAGGCACGTAAACGTTGGTCTGGCTTCTATATAAACAGACAAACGGCGCCTTACCTTACAGAACAGCAAGCACCAAGCATCGAGTTCGACTTCCAATGCCTAATATGGCATATAGCTCCAGTCTAGCAAATTCTTTCACATTGCCCGTGTCCAACCGCCACACAACCACTTACTTCTCCGTCGTCCGTCACCTCCCTCGTCTATCGACACGAATACTCCACAGACGAATTTCAACAGCCAAAATCACTTGTAATCACTCATTTTGAGCAGCAACCGACCGTTTGGACTGGAAGACAACTAAATCATTTTATTTTCGATTTTCGCCTCCAGATGCCGTGTGAGACATCTTGATCGTGTCAGCGAAACCCTACCTAGAGGACTCTCGTCGGCCACTTTTATACCAGACAGCCTTTCCTTGAAGACCGGATCGTTTTGCAGTGAGAAACTATGCGGCGGCTTAGCTGCATCACCATGTGCTTGCTGACTTCGTCGGCGTGCGAAGGGAGGTACTTCGTCCATCTTGGCCGACTTCAACGCCAGTGCCACCTCAAGCACCTCCAAGAGTCCAAGACTTCCGTTTTCTCTGCAAAAAGTAACAGACGTAACCAAAGTCAGACAAAAATGGCCGACGACGAAGAGCACATCACGTTCCGAGGTGAAACAGACACTCCAGCGGTAGAGACAAGACTCAAAGTTGATGACGAAGACGTCCCTGAGCAGGTTGCATGGTGATATGTATATATAGACATATATAATATGCAGCCTCAGTCGCATGTCCATGATCACAACACTTTGTTTACCATGCTTGTCTATATATAGGTAACCACCTCGGAGACTGATGCGCCTAATCTCGGAAGGAGGATGATCTCAGCAACGTCCAATTGCTGTCCTCGACGAAGACAGCCGCGAAAGCTCAATGAAGGATACTGATCAAAACGAAAGCAAATAGTAGGCCGTCAGAAATCTCGTGAAAGTGTCCATTGACAAGTCTAATGTCCACCCATCTTCCACACCCTCCCAGATCACGTCACTCCATCCATCCTCGTGAGCCCTCGCGACTCTGCGAAAATGAGCGTGGTATCTCCCTCCAACTCCAGTAAACGAAGGGCAAGATTGCAAAAGAGTAAGCCTTTTGTGCGTTGGATAGCCAAAATCCATAAAAACATTTGTCGCCATCCCAATGCATGCATGTGTATCGTCAGACTCCAGCGTGCAACAACCTCTGTGAGAAACCCAGGACGTCCCATTGGTCCTGGCTGCGTAGGCGGGTCTGCTGCCTGGACTAACGCGGCTCGGTGCCGTGTCAGTCGGCCTCGATGGACCCTTGGAAGCCTCATGACAGAGCACATGACCAACGAGTTTTCTCAACCCTGCCCAACCACCTTCACTGTCCTCCAGGCAGCTACCACGAACCCAGCGCGTCTCGCTCAAAATGCCATCAGCGTTCAGTATATCATGCATCCTCGTTCCCTCGTATGCCCTCCAAGCGCCAAATTGGGCTTCGTCAATCGCAGCCCTCCCAAAATTGATGTCGAACAAGACAAGTCAGTTCTCGTTACTGTATGTATTTCCGTTTCATGTCATGCCCTCATATCAGTACGAACCAAAGAAGGAGAACCCCAAGATCAAACAAGAATAACAAGTATAGTAGCAGAGACCGACCGCGCCAGACACGCAGGCTTTCGACTTCAACGCATTTCTGCGGAGCTGAATACCCCACGCGGACACGGTCAGGCAAAACTATCGCACACCAAGACAAGGCTTTCAAAAGGCATAGCCATCTTCGTGTTGATAGCGAACGTGGGGAACGTTGCTGTAGGAAACGTCCTCGGGGTTGTAGCCCCTGGCGGTTTTGACTTTGAAACCGGTGCTCGCATAGCTGTGGTCCCTGGAAGGCATCGCAGGCCGATCGTAGTAGTCCTCGGGGTAATAGGAGCGTGCGGGCGCCGCGTCGATCCGCTGTGTCCGGTTGCTGCCGTTAATCGCGTAGCGCGTGCGGCCGTAGTCCAGCGGGACAGGCTCAACATAGCGATGGCCTCTGTGGCGAGGTTCGTCTTCAGATTCCGACTCCTCGCCGACTTGAGCACGTTGCCTCGAACGGTGACGGCCCCGAGCGTCTATGTCGTGGTCAAATGTCTTGGATCTCGACATGACGGGAGGGGGACGGCTGTGACTTTCGTGGAAAGTCTGGGCTCTCGAGATCTTTGGCGGCGAGCTGGCCATTGGAGAGTGTGATGAGACGTACTGGCCCATCGGTCGGCCGCTAGGCGATGCCTCAACGACGAATGGCGCTCCCTCCTTTGCAGGCGATTTCTTGTGACTCGACTTCTCGCGGGTCTTGGTCTCGGAGGAGCGTCTCGACTTTGATCGGCGCACATCATCGTCAGAGGTGGGTATTGGCGGAGGGGCGAAAGGAGCGGCGGCGGGAGGCGTCGGGACTGCGACGGGGGCCTCAAACCGCATGTCGTTTGCGTATGTTTTGGAGCGCGAGAGAGGTATCTTGCGAGACTTGTCCATGTACGACGCAGCGTAATACATGTCATTTGTCATCTTGGTGCTGATGGCGTCGGAGGGCAGAGCAGGAACAGGCGGGACGGCCATGTCGTCTCGCGGGGCCTCTCGCTGAGCGGACCGGGCTCGCCTCTCCTTGTCCTTACTGCTCGGTTTCTTCTCCTTGACGTAGAGATCTTCTTCGTAATGCTCGACGTACGCCGCCTTCTGTCTCCTGGACTTATCTTCGGAATCACGCTTGCGGTTCTTGTCGCGCTCCTTCTCAGCTTTATCTAAAGCTTTGCGTTCCCGGCGTTGCCTTTCCTTCTCCGCGGCAAGTATATCTGCCTGTCTCTTACGCTCCTTTTCTGCGAGCTTGTCTGCCGCTCTCCTCTCTGCGCGTTCGCGTTCCCTTTCTTTATCGGCTTTGTCCCTTTCCTTACGTTCATTTCTGTCGAAAGTGCGAATGAGCTCTTCTTGTTCGCGTTCGCGTTCCCGCTCGCGTTCTCGGTCGTCGTCCTTCCTCCGTCTGCGTTCCCTCTCCTTCTCTCGTTCTCTGTCGTCATCTTGACGGGACGGCTTGTCGTAAGTGGTGGTGGCACGCCGGGTACGAGAATCGTCGTACATGGGGCTCGAGCGGTGAATTTCTTCCTCCCACGACTTGGTGTTGTAGTTTGCATACATTTTAGTGTTGCCCGGGGATCGATATGAGGAGGAAGGCTTGTTGAAGCTATCCGGTCGTGGCTCGGCGGTGCGGATATTGACATCAAAAGTCCTAGCGCGAGACGTGTTGGCAGACATGCCCTTGGCGGCCATCTGACTACGGAGCTCGGCGAGCTTGACATTGTCGTCGTACTTGATGCGCTCGTTCTCGTCGCTCAGCAGCTCATAGGCCTGCTGAACCTTCTGGAACTCGTCCTGCTTGGCGGCTTTGAGCGTCGGGTCCTGGACCTTGTCGGGATGACATCTGAGGACCAGCTTCCGGTGGGCAGATCGGATCTCGGGGAGTTGAGCATCTTTGGAGACGCCCAGTATCTTGTAGGGGTCAGGAGGTAACGAAGTCATGTTGAAGCGTCCGTCGGTGTGCTATCGGTAATTTGGGGCTCGCGAATCCAGTTCGACGACGGCCGGGCGAACTTTTAGTCAAAACAGTCGTGCGGTAAGATCAAAACTGCGGGGTTGGTCGCAGGCCGGGTCAGTCGGTGTCTGGCGAGCGACGAGGCTATTGTTGCATTGAGGCGGTGGTGGATTAGGCACTCAAGGCTGTCGGTAGCTGGCGGCAGGGTGTTGTGCGGTGTGGTGAATTGGGGGCGGCCGTGCTGGCGAGTCCGTCGATCCGGTGAATGGGAAGGAATTCAAGGGACTGGAATGTGGAGGGAGCGAAGGCAAGGCAAGGCAAGACAAAGTAGTGTGGTAGTAGTATGTGGCCGAAGTGAAGTCGCGCGGAAGTGATTGATGTAGGTGTCGAGGAGGCAAATGCGAGGCGAGGAGAGGCGAATCGCGTTTAGGCCGGGTTGTAAGATAAGGTCAAAGGAAGCAAGGTAAGGTATGAAGGTAAGGCAAAGCGTAGTATGGCAATAGGCTGTAGATCAAGTGAGAGAGAGGCAAATCTGTGAGATGGCAAAGAGAAGTAGGTAGGTAGAGCAGTTGGGAACAGCGACAGTACGTGTATGAGTACTAAGAGGCATACGGGGTACGGATGAGTATGGGACAAGTGCGGGTAGGGCGACGATCGTGGGTCGTGGCTCCTCTTGCATAGGTATTCCCCTCGACAACGAGAGGAGGAGAGGACGAAGTGGAGTTGTTCGTGGTGGGTTGACGTGAGGTTTGTGAGGTGGTCGCGAAGCAGGAGACCAGACGTGCGCAGTGAAGCGGAACCGACTTTCTCTCTCTCTCTCACTGAGCTGCTGCTTCTTTTGCTCTACTTGCATACTGCGCCTGCTTCGCTTGCCAGTGGTTCGTCCTGTCAGTTGAGGCTACTTTGGTACGGTACAAGTACAGCAGTGACTTGACAGGACACCCAGCAATGGCGTGAGCCGAAGGTACATGGAGAGGGGACACTATAACTGGGTGGAGCATGGGGCCCTTGGGGGCGTGAGGTGATGAGGTGAGTGAGTGGGTCTGCACGCTGAACACACTGGACGCTCTCAGCTGTACGCTGCAGCGGGACGACGCAGCTGGTTGGCTGGGGCGGTCGAGGGACCCAAGGAAGTGTGTGGTCGACGCCTGCTGGCCAGACCATTCGGTGCGTGCTTGACTGACAGAAGAGATGATATGTGTGTGTGTGTGTGTGTGTGGGTGGACGGACAGACACGTACCGTTGATGCTGACTTACTGCGCACAAGTTAATAGTAGCTACCTTGGTTGTGTGTTAGGTATTTCCAATGTATCTCTGTTCTCTGCACTGCGAGGTGAAGTGTAGCACAAGACGTCACGTCACGGACTGCTCGGTTGAGTGGCTGGGTCTGGCTGCCTGTGGTTGGACGTAACAGGGCTGCGGATTACTTATAGCCAGTCACAGCCGCCTGACAGCTGTGTGAGGGGCTGGCGTCGGAAACGGTCTCTGCCTCCCGGTCCGTTTGGAAATAAAAATGGGTCTCCGTCTGTTCTATTCCGTTTCGAACGGTTGGTTAGAGTTGGAGGGACAAGCCAAGGCCTGGCCTTAGCCTATTGATCATCAGGAACCTCTGATCTGCTGGTGTGCTCCGTCGATGCTTACTTTTCACGCCGAGCAGGTTCCCAGTTACGTAGTAAGGCGAGCTACGTACCGCTGCCTTTTCGAAATGGCCACTGATTCACTGACGGACAGGACAATGGTTTTTTTGACAGTCGTCACCGTGTTCGATCGTCAACCGTTGGGGCTGCTTGATCTGGGGCTGCTGAAAATGACCAGCTACAGCCAGTCGAGGACAAACGGGGATATGGGGCTTGTAACCTGCTGAGACGGTTGTGGCCTTGGCTGATGATGGATGTGCTGTATCGTGCCCGCCGAGTCGTCGCTCGGGAGGGGCGTGGAGGGGCTGGTGAAGGCGCCGGGTAATGTTTGGCCTGTATTGTCGTAGACTCTCGCAACTGGGCCTTTTTGCCAGAGCCCTCCCTGCTTTGTGACTTTGCCCATGGTCTAGCACTGAGCAACCTCAGACATCATCTGGTCTTTTTTTTCACTCTGGCATTCCCGGTCTGTCCAACCAGCTGTGTACTTATCATGGGACTGTCACACCCGAGAGCCGTATTCTTTCAGTTTGTATGTCCGTCCTCTCAGAGTCCGCTGCCGACCGCGTGTCGTGTCTCGCGTCAACGGCGCCCGTCTATCTTCTTCTCTCCGCTTCCACCGCCTCGGGCATGTCCTTGTGCCCCTGTCCAACCCACTGCCAGGCGGTACATCCGGCTCGGCCCAAAAGAGCGCTGTATCCGTACAGCACGTCCGTCTGTGGCTTGCTGCAGCGGCGGTCGACGAAAGAGGGGGTCTAGACAACGAATGAGTGAGCATCTTAGCTCAGCTTCGCCGAAGATGCCCTTTGGCCTGACGTATGCGAGACCCCTGATTTTCCTCTCCATCTGCGAGCCGGGGGTTTGGCCTGCTCCGACTATGACAAAGGCCGGCTGTTGACGGGGAGATTTCTTTTTAGAGTCTCGTCATGCTTCTTTCTTCGTGGAACACAGCGGCGAGGGGGACGTTTCGTGAGCGACAGGGACAACACATGGCCTTCGTCGTAGGTATTCGCATGCGTGCTGCGACTGCGTACTGCGACTTGGTAGATCCATTCATCCCTCGCAACGCGCGGATACGGTGAAGGGATACTGCCCATTCGCAGCAGTAGGCGCGGGGCTGAGGATTCAGCTTGAAGTACTACGTATAACCAGTAGTCGTGCGCTGTCCATGGTGAAATGGTACGGAGCACTGTACATGTAATACTGCGTAGGTTTGGATACATCGCCAGGCTTGGAGGTAGGTACACGGGGCAATACGACTTGCTTGGTCCCGAGAGCCCGTACCCACGAGAGGCGGGCAGAAATCAATTCGATGCGGACGACGAATTTGGAGTCTGTCGACGATGACCCCCATGCTGCGCCTCGGCTGGCGAGCTGAAGCCAGTTGCCTTGCGAGAGGGGCGAGAATGACTCTGAATGAATCGAATTGAATCATCAGTTGGCTTCATTGTGTCCGGCAACGACGGGGATCCGGACTCTCGCGAAGACGAGCCTGGAAGCAGAAATTTCCTCCAGGGGCAAAAAAGGGAGACAGCTTCGCGATGGCCTTTGTCGTGCTTGTCTTTCTGCTGGGCTCTTGTTTCCCATTGGATGTCGAAGTGGTGGTGTGGTCGGGTTGTACCCGCGAAAGATGCTGCATCCTGCCAGAGGGGAGGGCCCAAATCCGATGTGGCCGAGAACAATTGGTGGCTGGTGAGGAAAGTCGTGGATACTTTGCCTCGGGCTAGGGGTGCGGGCATGGCCGCGTATCGTGTACCACGATGGCTGCCGTGCGGAATGCTGTGCGTCCGTACTTTACTCCGTACTTAAACTATGTTTTCTTCAGTGGCAACAGCGCTCCCTTCAGTTTCCAGCGGTCTAACAGCTGGCAGAGGCCTAAATTTTCCAGGCAGCAACCCTGAACAGCAGAGAATCTGCGGCACTGCAGCCAACTACCTGGGCACACTGGGGTAAGACGCTCAGCGCTAGACATCTTTAGCTTCTGACGAGTCCAGCAAGCTTACCTGAGCACCTGAGGTAGCCAGATGCCAAGTAAGGTAGGTACCTAGCAAATTAGGTATGTACCCGCCAATAACTCATCGAGCCCGTATCCATACTCCATCGTGTACACGGGGCTGTGTTCACGTTTCCCGGCGAAGGCGAAGATCGAGCCGGAGGTCCTCGGGGCGTAGCTATACGGCTTCAATCAGCTGTCCGTTGTCTGACATTTTCCTGCAAATGTCTCTGCCATTGATGGTTCTCAGTCATGCTTTAGTCACCATTACCTACTCGCCAACATGACTGGGAGGTATGAAGCCATGTTTTTGGCAGCACAGAAACATGGTTTCCAACGCTCTCATCAGCCGTTGCTGAGGTAATGCCGAGGCCCCACTCACGAACACTGATATGCAATTACGATAGCAGCAGCAGCACAGCCTTGTCGCAACTGCAGTGACATTAACAGTGACAAAGAATGGGCCATCTGGCGGTGAACGAAAGACTTGAATCTGTTTGATACCTGCCAGGTTTGCCATTGAGAGCGGGCCGTCAGAGTGACTGTGTACCTCTGCTGTACCGCTCGTCCTCCGTTTTCCTACCCTGTTTCCTGAGGGAGGGGCCAGCACTACAACACACAGTACTTGTAGGTACCTTATGCGGGCACTTGCTCCTCTCTGCTTATGTAACACTCGGGGAAACTCCTCCAGTTACCGGACGGGCGTTACCTTTAGGTAGGTAGGTACGGGAGCACCGTTACCGTCTGACAGAACGTCCGTCTACCCTACTAGTAGGTCCAGCCCAAAGACGCACCAACCCGACCCAGCCGACCACACATGACGACAGATTCTTTTCCTGGAAAGTCAATGCCCAACCCTTCGCCGTCTAGAAGAACTCAATCCCTCAGAACGTATCGCTGAAGCCCAACTTCGATGGCAGGTAGCATCACGATGGTCACAAAAAGCGGTTGTGTCCGGGCCTGTCTGTCGAAATGATATCAGAACCGTATTCTTGAGCCAAAGAGACGTCGCCAGCAAAGTCATGGGTGCGCCATCCCGGCTCGATATGCCAGACGAGGCTAGCCGCCCCTCGCAATAGTGCCCTTCCATGGCCCGACCATCGCTTGCAAGAACCGATTTGTTGTCTTCCGCCGAGAACGCCAAAGAACCAGCTGCAATGGCTCTGCGTGGAACAGAATAGAGCAGACGACGTCTTCTTCGTTCGAGACTGTTTTCGAAGCATGACCATCGTCACCTCGCCCATGCCCAACCAACAATACCTTAATATTGTCCTACTGTGCCTTGGCTGCAGTCCCAGAAGGGACAGACCGCACCAAAAACCTGCCCGCTGTCTTCAGTCTGGCGAGAATAACGCCACGATCCTCAGCTGAGAGATTTGGCTACGAGCAGCGTCATCGACCAGAGCCTGCCCGGGATGACGGCGTGAGACTTCTTCACACCCTTTTTCTTTTTCGCTTCGTCGGCCTGGTCTTACTGAACTGCCTCAGGCATGACTCTCACAGGCTTTTGTCGAATATTCTTCGAGCCTTGTGAATTCTGAGGCGCATCCCCCACCGTGTCCAAGTGTTGCCTCTGCCCTGCAGCCGCCCGGGGTGGGAAACGCTTCGACCTACGGAGCACACAGTATTAGAGAGTACACCTCGTGAGCATCCAGACGGTCCCCCTTGTTCATGGCCAATGGAGGCCGCCAGCGTCGACGCCGACGCCGACAGTGGATCTGACGCCTATCGCTGGGAATTCGTCCCTACAGTACCGGAGTCGGCACATCTGCAAGGGCTCCGAACTCGCTCTTTCCCCATCCCGTCGTCCAATGTGCACGGCGACCGACGATAGAGGCGGTGCCGGGCGGCCAGCAGTCGACCAGTGACGACCACGGCCGCAAAGTGCCTGCATGACACCATCCAGAGGACGGACATCAGAGGCCCAGAGTCTCCATACGGGCCTACTGCGACCATCATCACACAATGTCACAAAAACGTCCGACCAGAGGGCCACTCGATTGTTCTGGGACGCGTGCCTTTTCCAGCCATGGTCCTCGCCGCGCCATCACCTCCATCACATCGGACTCTGTTGCTCGTGATGGGCCCGGTGCTGTTACCACACGGGGTCGCGTGTCTACGACCAGAAGCAGGTACAAACTCTCAGCATCGCAGCCCCCAAATTCACACCATCCAGACGTGCGGCAGCTTCAAACATGTGCAAATGAGGGAAGAGCGGCACCATACCGTCGTCTCCCCCCACGTGAAATATCTCACCCACTTGCAGCTGCTGGGAGCGAGGTGGTGGATGGCGCCTCGTCTTCATTGGACAACTAAACCCGGTCATTCAGGACCAAGAGACAAGACGCCTCCCGCGCCAACAAATCAGACGAAACTTGCCATGATCCCAACCAGTGGGATGGAGCTTCAACCGCAGCAGCTAGAGGATGACAGCTTTGTACAAGAAGCTGCGTTCGAATCATGTTGCCTCAAATGTCCCGGGCTGAGGCATCTCAGCAGCCTGCTGGCGTACGTACTACTGTATTTTGCGCTGCCCTTCTCGAGTATAACAGCTCGCATTATTATCACCAGGCACAGCAGCTCGACTTTACCCCTCAACTCATAGCATGGGAAACCCCTCGACACCGTTTCTTACTGGCGCTTGGCGGCCATCCGGTGGTGAAGGGGGTTTCACTTTTTAGCGGTCAGCGGCATCTGGGCCAATGGTTCGCGAGCGACCGAATCGTGCCGTCTCGTCTCGCCTCGTGCGCTCGGCGGGGTGAGGTCCGTTTTCTCCACCGCGGATGATCACCTGGCCGGCGCTGTCTTGAATGATTGATTAACAGACGCTATTAAGACCGTGGCCTTGCGAAGGCCTCAGCACCAATGCCGCGATAACCTTGTCTTCCCACCTGGCGGCATCTCTCCAGCTATCGGCCGATCATGAACAGGTCGTCGTCCTTTCTTGGTAAAGCCTGCAGCTCGATCGGATTGGTGCGGGGCGGCGATCGCCCGTCTGAGATGCAGCAGGCTGCTCATCTTTTACAGGTCAGTCGCCTGTTCGTTGCGAGCAGGCTTAATCTACGGAGTAGTGCGCTGAGGGTTGAGAGTGAGGAGACGTGAGCGCTGGGCGTTGAAGCCGTGGTACATTCCGCAAAGCAGAGAGATGATCTGCTGCTGCTCCGTTTGCCGAGCCTCACAGGGAAGACCCCGTTTGCTCTCGTGTGAAACCTTCAAAGGACCTTCCAGCCGCCCTTTGACACGTCAGGTCGCTTAAGGCTAGGGATCGTGGATGACGGTTCGTCGCCGACGGCATTGTCAAAAGTTGGATGGGCAAAGTTTGGCTTCCCGCTTCGAGCGGGCATGCCAGCAATTCCCCGTCTACAAGAGCCGGCATTTGCTTCAAAGACTCGTGGGCTGCCATCCCATCTCTAGCCTCGGGAAGCCAGGAACAACCATACAAGCAGCGGATACAACGGCAGCAGCTTGAAGGTACAGCTGGCGATCTTCAGGGAACGAGCTTCTAGAGAGAGGCATTTTCCACGGCGAGTCGTACGTGGTGGACGCTGTGCCATAATTCCCAGCCAACAGCTAGTGCATCGAACCTCTCGATATCGTCTAGACTTGGACGTCCGTCCTCTGTTTGGGACATCGCTGTCTGCTCGTGGCGGTGAAGCATTCGGTTCCTGACAACCTTGGCCGGTCGGGATGCGGCTTCTGTCAAAGAAGGCTCCGGCTAGAGCTCCCATCCATGGCGATGCGGTGTGCTGTTCACTGGAGGTTGGCAAGTTTTCTTTCTCTCTCGCTCTCCACGAGAGTGCCTGTGCCTCACGCAGCAGTGTGCATTCTCGAATTCACAACCTGACCCTGAATCTCGATGGAAGTGTCACGCTCAACAGAAACAGCAGTCCAGCAATAGGCAAGACAGTCAGAAGTGGTCGCATCGAAAACCCCCACCAAAAACACTGGCATGACCCCGCGATTTCAGTCCGATCACATTATACACGCACCGGGACATCATCCCACCGCCGGCCGCCGCATCTGATTCTGGGTTCATAAAACACATCCACCCTTCATCCTCTTTTGATCCTCTCAAGTTACCCCACCAGTGACGCTGATTGGACACGCCGTTACCGCTGGGCGGCTACCATCCATCCTCATCACCCCGCGCAGCAGGCGGTGCTTAATGTGCAAGTCTTGCCTTATCCAGCACCCACCCCTCCCCCCCTCTCTCTGCACAGCTGAGATGTGAAATGGAGTATGTACCTTATGTTTTGGGGGAACCCGCGTTTCTGCTACGAGGTTCTGCTAAGGCACGGCGAATGCAAGAGCGTGTCTTGGTGCATGTTTCATTGGTATACTAGATAATCTAGACCTCTCTGGCGGAAAGCTTCGAGAGATGGAGCCAACGAAAGGGCGATGTCGGGAGTTTGAATCTGGCTAATCGGCTGATGGCCGTGGTACATCCGCCTTACCGCACACGATGCACGTTTAAGGGGGGGGGGGCTGCGATGATCACTTGGTGGGTGCGAGCCCATTTCGGGTTTTGGGTAGGTGTCATCAGTACGCATACCTTTGGTAGATGGGTATTTGGTTGGGCGGACAGGTCGGCGGTGATGCGGCCGGCGGGTGAGGTTTCTCCGGGCCTGGTTCCTCGCCGTATTCGAGAGGGTGTTGTGAGATAGATCAGGCTCGTCTGCGGCCAAGCTTGGGTTGAAGAGCTTTGCGACATGTTGTAACAAGCTGCCATCTGCGTTGTAGGTACTTACAACTTCTGTGACGATGTTCTTCAGATCGACGACATCCATCCTGTCATGCTCCGCGTACACCGAGAAGAGCCAGATTCGACGGGTAAGTCCTCTTACCGCCAGATTTTCCCTTTCCCCATCTCGGAAAGAAGGTGAATCTTTTTTTTTTCGGCCGCGAGTGCAGAATCGACGCCCTCGCGCGGGGCGGGGCAGCGGCCGCGGTTATGGCCGCGGATTGGAAGCGTGCCTTTCGGGCAGCAGGCGCCGAATTCGACCTAGCCCCTATCAGCACGCAAACCTATGGGCAAGCCTATTATGCACAGAGGAGCGGATTTGAAGCGGATTGGTCGCTGTTTG
The DNA here is from genome assembly GCA_004366825.1 of Colletotrichum spinosum. Classification (NCBI taxonomy): domain Eukaryota; kingdom Fungi; phylum Ascomycota; class Sordariomycetes; order Glomerellales; family Glomerellaceae; genus Colletotrichum; species Colletotrichum spinosum. The sequence goes on along the minus strand of QAPG01000066.1, from coordinate 185,961 downwards.
AGGTAAGCATTTATCGAGCTGATTGGTGAGGCGGGTGTTTCTCGAATGTCGTTTGCTTGGGAGCTTGCCGCTTATCGGGGATCATGAGTGTCAGTGATCTGGGGGAAGATTGCGTGTCAGCGCAACCCCTTAGTCGACTACGACGTCATAGCTTATTGCTTTTTATTCGCTTATGCTTGTAACACCACAAGTTATGTAGATGTGACGAGTACCTTGAACTTTAAGAGAAGTTTCCCAAGAAATAGTATCACAGTTGAATCAAAATGGTAGACTTTAGGTGGAGGGAGGGTAGAGTTCCATTCCGCAAGAGGGCGGAGGATCTATCGTCAACTTGGCAATACACTCCACAAACAGAAGCCGAACAGATTTGAATTTGAGAGTGTTCTGAGGAGGTAACCGCTAGTAGTGATGTTGCAGCGAAGATTGGACGGCCGCGCAGTCTACTTACTACACGTCGTCCGTTGGGGAGATAGAGTAGGTGATTCGTCGCCAGTTAGTGGATAAGATTACTGCTTCTCTGGCCGTGTACTGACGTGTATGATAGCCTTTGACAAAGGCAATCAATCCCTTCATATAGAGGCAGTGCCGCGTGTGAATACAAAACCGTGCCCGAGGCTGACCATGGCATTCTATGGCGTGCGGATAAATCACAATGGTAGACTTCTGTCTGGATGAAACCTACTGTCTGGATGAAGTAAGGTTGACACAGCAGACTTGCCATTTTGAACTCCCCAAGCTCAAGTCGTAATAGACTCTTTACTGGTCACAAGTTTGTGCAGCAGCTCGACTTGATGTTCTAAGTTGTGAGTACTGGTGATTCTAAACTGATAGTGACGACTCCTACTGACGACTGCTGCTGACGACTTTCGTTGATGCATATGAATTCTAATCCAGAAATAGAATTATCATTGTTGCTTTTCTATCCTGCAAAGATCATTGAAAGCATTCATCTTCATAAGATAGAAAGCTGATGTTGTTTAATAGGGTTATCTACATTAAGACAAACCGACCCTTAACAGTTTTTTATGCTCCTCAGAGTTATCTTGCAATCTACTTTTAATACTTCATTTCTTCTAAGTATAAACTCCCTCAACAATCTCAGTCTTATTGTCTTAACATGCAATCGAACACTTGTTTATCTTCCTGCTCAACGGGGCAATGACTCCTTTTCTTCTTCTGTTGGTTCCATCCAACGCTAAAGCTTACATCAAGCATTACAAACTAACAACTACATCTGCAGATGTAGCCGCCCAAGATGGCCAAGTCATCCAGCCTCGTCAACGTGGGCGTTTGGCTTACGCTGATTATATCTGTTTGGCGACCAAGTCAGTTCGAACTAGCATCTGTGCCAAATGCAGCCTGGGTTGCCAGACTGAATGCAATGTCATGGTTGGCGCCGGTCTCAGGGGGCAGATAGGGGCCTGCTCTCATGATCACAAAGACCCCGTCAAGGCAAAGGGCTCATCCGCCGTCAACGCGCGAGTCGATCCTGTTCGCAACTGCAAATACTGCGACTGTACTTGTACATACGCGATCGACAATATCGCCAAGTTATCCAATCCGAATTGCAATGCGAATCTTTTATGTAGGGCCATTTCAGCGGGCACCATGGGCTGGAACCTTCGATCTTCTTTTCAGGAACACCATATCCCCCGCCGGCTCGATCCACCCGCCAAAAAAAAGGGCGTCAAGAGCACTGGAAGTAGATTTGCCAAAGTCAAGGACAAAGCTAGCTTCTGATAATCATGAATAGTGTTTGTCAATTGGCGTTGCAGATGTTTTTTTTTTGCTGTTTAAAGGGGTTGGACTAAATTGGATTGGAAGTGGAAATTGGTTTTCGGGGAGACAACTCCAATATGGGCTGAGTTGAATGGGGGACTGGAGAGACGCCAAGGAGATGGAGTGCTCTATTATGTTATGAAAATGAAAAGTTGAAACTACGCAACTTTGGTCACAGTATTGCTGACAGTGAAGGATGAAAACTGAGTTTCCAAACCAGAAGACAATATTGATGATGCATTTGGTGTCACACATTGACACGGAGTCAATGTCTGACTTACTGATTTGTAGCTTACTTGATGAATTGTCCTAGTTGTATGAAGAAAGGAGGTTTTTTTTCTCCTGAGTATTTAATATAACATATAGACTGTTTTGTGTACACAACTCTCACACGTGTTAGGCAGTTTGAGTTGCGACGAGGACATGTGTATGTGCAGAAGAGGCCAACCAGGTAGCCTTACCTCCTCGCCATAACCTACACCATACATTCAAATTTTTCCCATAGTTCAGAAGGGGCAAATCACCGAGTAGACTTCATTGGGAACGAAGTAAGTCACGTCTCCCACCCCCTATCGTGATCCTCAGAGGAGCCCATGCTTCAGTAGCCCCTCCATTCCAGGAACCTTCACTCCCACACAGGCAGATCAATATCCACCACGATAGGCTTATTTGTCGTCTTGCCACCAACATGAGGCCAGCTCTTCGCCACAATGGCACAATTCACCACACACGTTTCCGCCCTGCCCAGTCTCCCGTCTAATGCAGCTCGATCGCTCCTCGCAGACCCTGGATCACCACCAAGCCCCCTCGTACCAATTCCAGGAGCAGCAGCTCCGTCGTCACCCGCCACTACCGCGTTATGAAAAACCAGCCCGGATCCGTCATTCTTCAACGGCGTTCCACCTTTAAAAGTCAGGTTGACGAGGGATTGCTTCGCGCCTACGCCAGGATCGGTCCAGACCTCTGTGGCGAGCTCTTTGTACGGGATATTCGCGCACCCCAGATCCCAGGTCACGCGCTCCGCGCCGCGCGCCTCGTGGACGTGGCCGCAGACGGCCAGGCGCGGGCGAACTCTCCACAGCGCCTTGCGGAGCGCCTCGCACCCTGCCGCGCGGCGGTGGCGGGATTCGTCGCGGTGGGTGTGTGGTGGTGTATGCGTTACCACGACGTCTGCGTCCAAGGGGATGTCGTCCCAGAGGGAGGATTCGGAGGGGTCGTAGCCGAATGCCCAGAGGCCGGCACGCGGGGAGTAAGGGGACCCGAAAACGGTGAAGGAGGTTCGTGGACCAGAGGGGGAGGAGAGCGTGACGCGGGATGAGGAGTGGTTGAGGTAGGTTATGCTTGGGGAGGAGGTGAGGAGTGAGATGCAGGATTCGGGGACCTGGGGGGCTTGGTTGTGGAAATGGGAGCCGTGGGAGGCGTAGAAGGATGGGTCGAGGGTGATGTCGTGGTTTCCTGGGCGGGTGAGCTGGATGAGGAGGATGCTGGGGTGAGGGGGGTGAGAGATACCTGCTATGACGATCTTGGCTTCGAAATCTGCTTTTTCGAGCCATTCGACGGCGCGGGAGAGCTGATGATTTCCAGTTAGTTGAAAGCGGCGTTTCATGGACATGAAGCGCGGGATGATGATGCTACGAATATCCTGGATGGACGACCCGCCGTAGCTTCGTTTCCGTCTGAACAATGCCCCATGCGTCCAGGAGGAGAACCGATGCAAATGACAAGGAGAAACCTGTTCGCGGGTGTAGATGTTGAGAGCAGGCGACGTACCTCGGAATAGCTTCCCTGGTTCGTGAGATCACCCGCGTGGATGAGCACGTCACCCTTGGGCAGTTTGACGGCGGTGTTGTGCGTGTCGGACACACACACGAATCGAGTTCTCCGGAACATGGGCCGCTGCGTCTCGTGCCGACACCGCGAGGTCGACGGCTCCGAGGGATCCTCCATGCCGGCAACGGACGTCGGGTGGTGATCGGGGGTGTGTGGGGTCCGATGCGGCAGCACAGCGACGGGAGATGGGATGACGGAATATTCAATACTCGAAGCGAGTGTGGTAAAGGGTACCAGAGGGGCTTGTTTGCTTCCTCGCAGATTTATGGATAGACTTTTCGCATAGGATGAGACGAATTGTGCATATAGACGCAGGTTCACGGGTGTAGTGTGCACGTATGTGGATGACGCAGACGCAGGTTTAGGGGGCTAAATGGGACGACGAAGCAGTGTTGCTGGGTCTGAATGAGTGTGTTTGTGCGCGATGCTTCACTTGAAACGACTGGGGCATGGTGAGTGGCTGAGGTGAATCGGTGAAGGCTATTTCAAGGCAACAACAGGTGTAGATGGGCCCTCGGGTAAGCACAAAGTCTGGTACGAGGACGCTGCCAGAGCACGCACTACGTAGTCAAGACGAGGTGAGGCAAGACAAGGCAAGGTGAGGCGAGACGAGGCCCTGTGGCTGCTTTCTTGGCCCCCGTTAACGGCATGGCGGTCGGAGATTATAAGGACAAGGCGAGATCTCGAAATGTACGACCGCCCCTGCCGCAGATGGAGATGAGGCGGTCCTTCTAGAAGGGGGCTTTGGAAGGACCCGAGAGGAGTTCAGGAGATTTGATGGTTGGGCATCGTGATGATGACAATGAACAGTGGTCGGCATGGCATTGGCACCTCTTCGGGGGCCGCGACGACCAGGAGGGACCGGCAGTGGGGCCGGTTGAAATGTCTCCGTCATGCGAGATCGAGGAGGAGCCGAGGGTGATTGTGGTCGTGATTTGGGGCATGGCGGTGAAGGGTTGTGTGGTTAGGAGCTCGTGGCAAGATGAACAGCCCAAGCAGACGTACGGATGAAGCATCTCGTAGTACGTACTCCGTAGTCAGACATGTTCATGAGACGGAAGGACGGGAGGAACAGCCAAAGGGAGAAGGATAGCACGAGATATCCAGCCACACTACGAAGTAGGCTTGCGAAATGGTCAGATGCAGAGACAAACAGTCTGCAAGTGCATTCAGAGGCGTTGAAAAGCAAGACTCGCATAGACAATGCATGCGATTCAGACGGACTGGCGGGATACGAAGCCAATGCGAAGCTTCGTTGCTCTGCATACCAAGCAGTGGCGTGCGCAGTAGCTCACGATGACCTCCAACTCCAAGCCTTGAGCAAGGTGCAAAAATGCCCGAAGAAATCGCAGGAGCTCATCCTAGGCATCTACACTAGTGTAAAAGTACACGTACAGTACGAGTACATACTACCTTGGCTATGTGCTCTGTAGGTAAGCAGAGGCACAGACCGTTGAAGGGTTTCTGGGATTAATTGCTGGGCCAGGAGGCGTAAATGACGGGTGCCGGGGTGAGCAGCAAGATACCGGGGTCGTTTTCACGAGGTCCAGACAGGTGTCTGCACCGTGTGATGTGCATAAGCGAGACGAGCCGAGTTCAGTTGTGCGAGTCTTGTCTCGTGGCGTGACTTCACTTGACTGACGCTGAGCGTGACTCTGATGATCCTCGCGAAAAGAAACAGTCCCATGCTGTGTACTATGGTATGCGTAGTAAACAACCACATCCGCAGCCGCCGGAGAGCTTTCCGGAGAAGCAGCCCTATTATGGCCGACATTTGATTCTGGGGCCCGTTCTGGCAGGCCGAGATGGATGGGATCGGCCTGTGTGACAGATGACGATGGAAGGCTTATCAGTTATGCTAAGCTCATTTCACGGCGGAAAGCATTCCATCGTGAATCCCGGGAGTCCCAGGAGTCGGGGCACAAGACCCAGCCTCTGGGCCAGGTGAGACTCGAGGCAGCGTGCGGCCTACCAAAGTACAAGTAGCAAAGGTTCAAGGGACATGGAAGTGAAGCCGCTCGCCTGCCCCGGCTGGTACGACCCGTCGTTCTTCAACGGCGACTATCCACTCTGAGTAGTCGTACTTGTACATATCCGTCAATGTTGTGCTCCACCGTAATTATACGAGCGAGGTGTCGATTTGTGCACAGTTGGCGCATCAACAAGTCCACGATCCAAGAGAGCGCTGTGGTGAATTTTCTGCTCGATGCTGCTGTACTGTGTACACGACATTGCCATGCGCATGTATTATGTGGACATGTGTCTGCGGCTCCATACACTGGGCCTTCTGATGTCCGATTGGGGGCCATTGGGAATAGCATCAGTGTCTTTGACTTTGACTTGCAGATATCAATATGGGACCTGTCCGAGCGCAAGTTGATGCACTGTCTCGCTACTTTGCTTCTGCGGCGGGTGTCACGCTGGGAGAAGCGCTCTATCCGAACCGTCTTCCTCGCTGCTTGCTGGCTGCTTGCTGGTGCTGCAGACCCCAAGCTGTGGCCTGTCCAGCCGGTTGCTGTTTTCGCCTGGGACGTGTCTGTACAGACACTGGCAGGTCTACAGGTCATGGAGGCGATGTCACACGAGAACAAAGCGGAGCGAAGAAGACTAGTATTTCCACTGCACGAGGTGTTTGGCAGCCGTCATTGGTGCGCAGCTGCAGGTGTCTTGCGTCCGGTGTCATACTTCTGCAGCCACTGCTACTGTCACTGCCTCTGCTACAGACATGACATGGCAGCAGACAGCCAGTTGGGCATTCGAGAGACAGACGGACAGACAGTGTGATGACGGAAGACGGATGAGGGGTGCGGACTTGGCCTGTTGCTCGACTGCGGCAGCTTCATTCCATCGGTTGGTTTGCGCTCGATCCCCCTCTTCCCCTCCTTGCGTGCCTTGGGTACGGGTTCCTTTGCACGCAGACAATGGTCAGCCAGCAGCAAACCTGGCATGTTGGTTTGTTGCCGAGTCAGCCAAGCAGACAGCAACCAGCAGCAGCAGAGCAGGACTTCCGTCGTCGAGCACCATCGGGCCAAGGTAGGTAGGTAATTAGTGAGTATGCTGGGCTACCTAGGGAACAGGCATCACAGGGTATCCGTACAAGTTACTGAATCCGAGAAAGCAAGTAATGTTTGGACGAAAGATTGCCGGATGCAACTCTGCACTCTGCAGGCCAACATGTAATTTGGTTCTGTTTTTTTATATTTTCCTTTCCTGGCCTTTTCCCTGATGGTGCTGTCTGTGCCTGCTCCTTCCACCTTCCACGAGATGGTGACGCTTAGTTGCCTACCCGTCGCTGCCTGCTGCATTGCCGCTTACAGGAGTAGACATGCTTTCTGTGCAGCGTATGCAAAAACTGCTTCAATGCATATACCCCCAGCTTGCACACACAGCATCTTCTCTTCTAGTGCAATACGCTGTTGCTCTCTGTGATACCTATCAGCGGTCTCGACTCCTAGAGGCGGGAATCCCAGGCCTTCCACCAGTGGGTCTCCCACGATGGGGTCCGACTAGGATCCAGGAGGTTCCGGCCAACCAAACTTCCTCGCTGCCCTGACACGCTATGCCAAAGAAGGACAAGTGTCCCAGTACGTACCGACGGTCCCTGCACAGAATCCTACGCACTGTGCCCCGTGCACCAGCACCGCACCTTCACCCCGGTACGTATCCTCATCAGCAACCCAGCATGAGGAAGGAAACGCAGACGACCAACCAGCGACTCCCATGAGCCAAGGCTCCTCCACTCTCGTCTCTACCTACTGCGTAGTGCTCTATCCTCAGTCAGCCTTTACCTTCCTCTCGGCTCTTCTACTCAAATTCCATGGTGTCTTTGTGACTTTTTTGTCCTTGTCTCTCCCGTCTTCCCTTCCCGCCATTCCTTGCGCGTTGGCTCTGCTCTCTTTATTTTCCTACACTACCCTTTGCGCTGCGGCAAGACATTGTCACAATCGGATCGGGCACTGTGGAAACGCTGAGAGCGGCCTCTTCCAAGAGACAGAAGACGGACGACGAGACCGTGGCCGATAATACACCAAGAAGCAGAACAGAACCGACGAGAAGACGACATCACCCATCGTCATTAGTCTCTCTCAACTGCCGCCGATGGCCCATTGTTGACCCCGAAGCTCCATTCGCTCTATTTTCGGTCCTCTTCGATTCGAACCCCCCCTTTTGCACCAACCACAGACTCTCGTTCCGTTGATCAACCACTCCGACCCTGTCGTTCGCAGCCGGATTCCCGCCCTGACGCCATCTTCTATTTTCTTTGTTTCGACTACAGGGACAATCGTTCAATCCTGGATTGTGCCTTCCAAACCGTCGAGTTTCGTGGACGCCCCCTAATAAACCGCCTCGCCGGTGAGCCTCCGCGAGTGCATCAAACACGCTAGACCTCCAGCCCACGACGCAACCTTAATCCCCCGTGACCGCCGCGTCTGTCCAGCGCCGCTTCGCTTCTCTCCACCCGATACACCCACCTACTCGCTCGCCATACTCATATCCTTCTTGGGCCGACAGCTGCTTTCTTCGTCACTCCGAAACCGCAATTTCGTCTCAACCCGTTCACGATAGTCTGGAGACTGCTGGACCTCCAGCTCTCCAGACGCCATAATGGCCGCAATGTCCGCCGCGACCGCGACCGCCAACACCATCACTCCGCCGAGCAGTAGTCACGGCAACGGCCTCAATTCTTGGGATGCGACCGATGTACGTGGACTGGTGACGCCAGTCGGGTCTCTTCGCTCCGCAGACGCTGACTGCTCTTACTCTATAGAATATCCACGATAAGAAGAACGCCGTGAAGCTCGACCAGGCGAACCGCGGAGCTATGGCGCAGAACCACGACACTGCCAAGATGTACGAATACGGCTTCGAGCCACTGCCGCCCCCGAAGAAGAAGGCCTCCATCGACAACATCTCGCTTTCCAAAAAGTCATGGGACAAGACGAACCGCGACGCTTCAGGAAAGCCGGACCTGAATGGTGATGCAGATGATGTTTCTAGCGGACAGTCTGAGAACCGGCCACCTGGTGAGCAGAATAACGCCGACGACTCCAAGTGGATTCACCGCGATAAGCTGGCTCGCATCGAGAGTCAGGAGCTCCAGGCCGCTGGTATCATTCTCCCTAGGTCGCGCGCAAGCAGCAGGCCTAGGAGGGGTCGCAGCGAAGAAAAGCTCAACGGAAGCATCAGAAGGACTACTTCGGCTGCAACTGTGGATGATGACGGGCGCCGCCCGCGATCTAGGAAAGCGTCGTCCGTCTCTCCCGAAAACAGAGTGCCCGAGGAGAGGATGCCCGATCTGGACGCATCCAGTTGGGACCTTAGGCGGCCCGACGAGATCGCCATGGAGGGAGATGGGAACTACTGGACTTCCACCGGCGAAAAGAGAGGTGTCTCAAAGATCCCCGTAGCGAAGGCCAGTCCCGCGCCCATTCCCGGGGCCTACATCGAAAGGCACGCTCCCGTGGCACGCAGGCAGAGCGGCGGGCCTAGTGAGCTCGAGAGCATCGCTTATCCGAAACCCCGGCCGAGGAGCGGTAGCGCCAACACGCTGGGCGCGACGCCATCATTGCAGCCAGCGAAGCGCAACGTCACCGACACCTCTCCTCGTAAAGGCAGTGGTACCTCCAGCACCACGGCAGCTCGGAAGGCCTCGATGCAGGTCAAGTCCGGCAAGTCAAAGACCAGAGGTGGAAAGGACTCGACCAGTAGTATTACGAGACCTACAACGAGATCTGGCGATTTGTCTCCACCTGTGAAGAGGCCCGAGGGCGACCCGCCATGGATGGTGGGATCCTACAAGCCTGACCCTCGACTCCCGCCCGAACAACAGCTTTTACCAACAGTCGCCAAGAGGTTGCAACAAGAACAGTGGGAGCGAGAGGGCAAGTTCGGCAGCATCTATGACAAGGAGTTCCGTCCCTTGACTGCCGAGGGTCTGCTGAAACCCCCCGAAGCTGGCCCAAGCAGTCCACCCGCCGACGACAGGCAAGAACCGGACGAGTGGCCTCTCAAGCCCGACACTCCCAAGAGTCCCACGTCTCCCACCGTCAAGCAGAGCACGTCATACTCGACGATGCCCAAGGTCTCGGACAAGCCTCAAACTAGCCCGCTGCCAAGCCCTCGCAGTCCTCGCAGTCCCAACATGCTGCCCCAGCAGCCACCCCAAATCCAGACCGTCACACGCGTTCCCGACCAGCCTTCAGCCGCCGACATGTCCATGAGCGGAGAGAAGAAGAAGACGAGTGGCGGCTGCGGCTGCTGTCTCGTCATGTGAGCGAGACTAATCGCACCGGCCCGTATAACCGTGTCTACGTTACCTTCCCGACATACCCATCACCAACACCGCGAGGCGAGCCTCCGACGACGTTACGACTCTCTTAATTCCATTCACAGCATCAGCCCGACTTCAATGTACTTATCAACATATTTCCCACCCACGTCGCCTGAGAGGCGATTCTAGAGAGCACCACGGTCCAAGCCTTTCCTTTGTACCTGCCCAGCAGCCAACCGATCAGCCGAGCTCCCCGAGGCCAGCGTCTTCTCATCCGGTCGCGTGCCGCTTCATTCTAGGAAAGGGTGAGGACAGGACGGCCGAGGGTGGATGGGAGAGAATCCCGCTGCATCGTGTCGGAGGATAGACGGTTTTCGATTGAATATTCCGCGGCAGCGCCGTGAGCAACCAGCCATACTGCGGATAGTCCCCGACGGTCTATACCACTCGATTATAATCATGTATAATCGTAGCGCTGCTTTCTTTTTCCACCACAAGAAAATCAGTTTTTTTTGAACATCCAACCACGCGCATTGTCACATTTCATTTCGACATGTTTCTTCATTTCAGGGCAGGCTGGAGTTATGAGAGTTGTTTCTTTCCCATGCCTGGCGTTTTATTAACACCAAAAAGGGGTCGGCGTTTCCGTTTGTTCATGCCGAGATACTCAGTTTGCATGTTTTCTTGTTGAGGTGATGGATGTGAGAGGAGGTGGAAGAGGACGAGAGGGAGACGGGGGACCGAGAATCGTTGGGAGAGAAGGTGACATGAGGCAGATTGAGACTGCAGACCACGAGATTGAAGACGACGGTGCAAAGGATAGGAAAAGGGGGTTGGCTGAGTGAGATTTTATATATAATTGATACCCATCCCATTCTCATCTTGACTTTTTATTTGAGGACGTGTGACCCATTACGGTATGCGGGTACTAGCGATCATGTGTGTCGAAATCTTGTGTTCAACTAATAGAGGGTATGCCTCTTGAAGGTTTAACGGTCGAAATATGCTGCGTATCTTCCGCCGCTCTCCTTCAGATGAGACGACGGAGATGCGGTTGAAATACAAAAGGCGAGTGCGGACGTCGAAGCAGTGATTCTGCAGGTATGACTTCTGACTTCCGCAAGGCTTCAAGCGTGTGATTGTGGGTCGGCTGCCTATCATTCATCCAGAGTCAGTCAGGTCGTCTGAGTTCTATCAGATAGGGCGGGTACTCTTCGTGACAGAAAAGTCATTTCTCTCAGTGCGTGCAATACGAGGATGATGAAAGCGGATGGCGGGCGATGACGGATGACGATTGATGGATGAAGGGGTAAAATGGGGACGGGGGTTGGACGTTATGGGATGGATGTTGGGCATCCACTTGTAGAAAAGGTCCTGAGTGGCTCCGAGTTGTGGATGAACAAACATGGATGCCGGAACCCAGAGACTGATCGATTGATAAGTCAGGAAACAACCCAGCTTTTCCAGGTTATATTTAAATGAGTTAGATAGATGCTCCTGGACGGGGCTGATAAGCTAATCCTCAGCGCCGCATGCCACGTCGAGACCGAGCTGAGAGCAACATTGGAGGGAATAGACTCGACGTTTGCATCGTCGTTCAGCTTGATTTGATAAACGACCTTGTATACAGGGTACGATTTTGGATCTCTCAGACACAAGGATTCGGTGCGGTATTTAAAGTAGATCTATGACAGTCGCGGCCTCGAGTTATGATCCTCACCGAGTGATGGGCGGCTGACTGTCATGAATCCTGGCTGATTGGCCTAATGTGTAGTCTCTTCGACTTCCATCCGAGAGTAAGTCGACATTTACCGACAAGAATGCTGGCTTTCAGAATGGTCATCGCCGTCCATCATTTCTGTTTTGTAAGTATTCGGGCATGTGTGGAAGCGGTACAACACCCGGCACCTATGTGATCTGCGTTTTCACGTACGACTTGACAAATACCCAGAGCACTCAAATCAACTTCTCACTGACATGCCACATTCTTTGCTTTGAGGCTCACTTTGTGATAAATAAGGCACTTTACATGAAGAATATGTAAGGAAACACTGATGAGGAGTTCAACATGTTAGCCCGTCGTTCCCGCGAGTCGGGTCTGCTGGGATCAGAAGTTCGTGATAGGCAAGGATCAAGTTATCAACGCAGTCTTGTGCAGGACGAGAAGCTGTGCGTATCCTGTTGGTTGTTCAAGTCGTGGACAGAGAAAACGATGGTCGAATTAAGGAGAGACAGATATTCCATGGGATATCTACATAATAAAAGCCGAGTATGCCAGCCGAGTACTATCAAGACGGCGATGAAGGATATAAACGAACGTTTGGCCAGACCGAAATATGTTCAGGATCGTTGAAAGGGACCTCCCTTGGCGGTCAAACATCGCTTATGGGCGAGCAAGCCAGAAGATCTCATCAACTGTTTTCGGACCCCAACAGTTGTTTGTGTCGCTTTGAAAGCGATCACGACGAGGTGTTATGAAGTACTCGGTTTGAACCATCACCACCCGAAATGACCAAGACTCGTTTTCAACCCGTGGTCAGCACTCTGAAGTTTCAAACACCGACGCCGGCGACCCGCAATGATTCAATTTTATCAACGAGTACACTTGTTGAATCGAAGCCGACGACACGTATTCTACTTGCACGGACGTCGGAAAACTGATTCGTCGTCATCCCTCGTCTCTCTTCTGAGAGTATTCCGCACGACGTTGTGAGAGAATCATTGCACGCGGGGGTGTTGTCGAGTGTTGAATATGACGAATGTCTGGTGCTCTCTCAACTCCGCTGGCTGAAGACCCTATTTGCTTCTGAGAGTGCCTTCTCTTCGATCTCGACAAGGTGCTGATATTCAAAGCGAGAGCGACGTTCTTATGTTGGGAATTTTGGACAAGGGCTCCTCACATGCTGCGTTTTGGGCGGCGACGTAGCAGTTGGGGTTTGCGCGTGTCATAGGGGGCTGTCAGATGGAATTTGGGCATTGAGAAGACCACATAACTTCACATTATATTAAATATCAGCTGAGATGGTGAGATTCGACGATGCAATCTTGGACTGGTCTTGACTCTTGAGGTGTTGGCAGAAATTGCTATATCGCATTTAAAGGAATTACGAATCGTGTAGACACCTACGACATGCAATTGTCAGTCCGATCTTGCGAAAGGGTTGATATGTGTCACTCTCTTTTGGGAGATTGGTTTTGCAGAGTGCGTATCAACACTTGCAGGTACGACGTAACGACGAGCTTCAGAGCTTGAGCCTGGGACTGAGGCAGGGTTTGGGTACTAGCAGGGAGGATAACAACGACGTTTCTGTTGAGTATAGACCCTGCGAGGGTGATATCATGTCACGCTGGTATCAGGATACGAAGCTTTTGTTAAGATTGGGCACGACGAAGCTGGGCCTTGCTTCAGAGCTAGGTACTTGGCACCGGGCCAAGACTGGCCTGGCAGATGATTTTCGATTCGGACTTAACACTGTCGTTAGTCCTGTTATCGAAGAAATTTTGCATGAAACTGGCAGCAAAGTCGACGGCAGAGACTGGAGAGACATGATGTGGACGATGATTGCGGACAACGAGGATGCTTGCAATCGCATCTGACAACCGGAATACCTACAAGTAACAACTATTCAGTCACCGACTAAACAACTTTGACTTGTACGGAGCTTGCTTGGTCGTTCCTTGTAGGTGGGTACAGAACCCTCAACAGACCCACGCAGCGCACGATGACTTTCTATTTATAATTCACTTACTACCACGCTTCACCATCACACAAGGATCTTGATACTTCAGCGCCGATGGTTTAGTGGTAAAATTCTCCGTTGCCACCAAGCAGCGTCGGGGAGCCGGGGGTTCGATTCCCCCTCGGCGCATTGGTTTTGCTCCCTGCTCCTTGAGCTAGGTGATAACTTCGTTTTTGAGCCCCGAGACTAACTCAGCCTTTTTTTCTACATCTCTTAAGCAGAAGAGAGCAAAATGCTACTTTACAAGCTGGTAGTCCCAGCTCTCTGTGCCTTTCGTGTCGACTAACTCTCGACTTGACTCATGCTCTCCCTCCTTCTAGAGATCCTCCGCCATTCCTTCCTCGCCTTGGATCCTTACCCAGGGTATTTATGTCTCCTGTGGACCTATGATCTCAAACCAAATCTTCCTGCGACATCACACTCATCAACACACTTTCAGCTTATGCCAGCCTACTTTCAACTTTGAAGGTGTCTTGCTATTCGCTCTGCAACCTCAACTCTAACCAACTTTCTACCACAACACCTTATGTTGGCAAATCCCACAATCTTCCGTACCTGCCTTACTTGTGCTTACCTGCCTTGAAATGGTGCAAGGAAATCCTCTTTGAACCTTGAGCCTTCAACCATACTTCCATCACGATACCTTCCCTCAAAATACCTCACCTACCTATTGAGGTATACCTGCCTCCTATGGAACCTGTCTACTCCTACCTATTTTGAGGGTATTTAAGTGTCCCTTCTGCACCCTTGACCTCAACACAAACATCCCCACAGCCTAACTACATCCGTCATCAATTTATATCTTGATCCTCTATACCGGCCTGTGCCTGCACTTTCCTTGGTGGGATAGACTTTATCATATCAGCATCTTTACCCTCCAACTATATCTGTCACACGACACCACATACGGGTCCCTACGCTATGATGGCCTCTTTTGCTTCAACCATGAAAGCCGAGGCTTCGGCTCCGCCTAGTGACGGCAAATCTGCGATGTTGATGGACATCAACGAGCGCGTCCTCATCAAGGAAGGCGTCAGGGACGATGGGGTCTCGCGCCTCAAGGAAATCTGGAGCATAATGGACAACTGCAGCGGTGGAAGCGCACAGGACGACGCAAAGTTTTGGAAAAACAGCCTTGGTGAGAATTTTACCTGATTTGAGTATCAACGATACTGACTGCTTCCATCTAGACACGTTGAAGGGTGATCTCCAGTCCCGCGAGATCTTAGTTGGTATTTTGGGAGAGACAGGACTCGGCAAGAGCTCTCTGCTGAACGCGCTTCTTGGCGTCCAACTAGTGCCAACAAATCAATCGGAAGCGTGCACAGCCGCTGTGTGCATCTACGGCTGGAGCACCGAGACTGATGAGCAGAAAAGGTTTTCCGCAAAGATCACTTTCAAAAGCTGGGAGTGTGTCGCCGAGGAGCTTAATGTACTGAAAGCAGAGATCAAGAACCGCTTTGAAGACATGGACGACGAGAGTTTCGGAGAAGAGGAAGATAACGCGTTCATCCAGCAGCTCGTTGGCCCTACCAAGCAGTGGTCGAATCTCGATCTCGATGAGATACGTCAGAAAAGTGCAGACGAAATCATTGAAAACTCCGACACGGTCTTTCGGGACATTTTCCGCAACGGAGAGAAGCGGCTGACCTCTAACACTCGAATCTGTTATTCATCCAGCGCAAACAGATTCCAGCAGATGCTGAAGCCTTATGTGGACAGCTCAAAGCCCACGAAGAAGTCCCCCAGCAGATCCTGGCCTTTGGTACATGAGGTTGAGATCTTCGTCAAATCCGAGGTTTTGCGGAACGGGGTCAAGCTAGTGGACTTGCCTGGCTCGCATGACGCCATGGAGGTGCGTGGACAGATGGCCCAGAGGTTTGCCGCTCGACTGGACAAGAGAATTGTGGTCACACCGGCGGCCAGAGCGGCTGACAATAAGGCAGCTGCCGAATTCATTCTGACCAAAGAGGAGACGCTAGACTTGGACATGGACGGCATGTTGAATTGTGACGCGCTCTGTGTGGCCATCACGAAGATCGACGACATCGAGACCAGTAATGCTGAGGAAGAGTTTCCCGCAGAGGGCGTCATTAAAGTCTGCAAAGCTCTTAGACAATTGCAAGAGGGTAACGACGATGACGAAGAAGACCTTGGCAGCCCTAGTTCTCTCCCTTTGAAGAGACCCCATAACGAGAGCGACAGGACTAGACCCTTCAAACACCAGAAGATTGAAGAGACAGAACTGTGTGACATCAAGGAGATGAACGAAGACTCACTGTTGTCTCATCTGAAGTACTTATGCATCAAGGCACGCAACGTTGATCTCATCCAAAAGGTGAGCAAGTGTCTTCTCAAGACTACTGCCAGAAAAGGCAAATTCAATCAATCGACCAATAGGCCCTTGTCTACCGTGTTCCCCGTTTCCAGCAAAGCCTTTCAAGCCCTGATGCGGGAAAACCGCACAAGAGACTCGGAAGGGTTTCCGACTCTTGAGTCAACGGGCATTCCGGGCTTGAGAGAGTGGTTGCGCCAGGTCTCGCTACCTTATCGGGAGGAATGGGCCGACAGCGACATGAACCGTATCCAGGTCCTTCTGGATGCCGCGGACGGTTGGGTCCAAGACGCTAACGCCACGCTGCCGGTACTTACGAAGTCAGAGATCCCCGGAGTTGAACACTTCATCTCTAATATCACCGACGAGCTCAAAACAGCAAGTATCCTTTCGCAGACCCATGCAAGAGCTTAAACACTGACGTTTCCGTGACAGGCCATCAACAACAAGGTTCGTATTAGAATCCAGCAAAATCTGACCGGAATGAAACCACTTCGTGACAGCAACCTCAAGGCGGGAAACAGAGGTCTGAAGTCCAAGAAGGGTCGGGCAGAGACTGCTATGGCGTTCAACAGCATCAAAAAGGCCGTCAAGAACTTCCAGTTCAAGAATTGCCACGCAGGATCTTCGTCTTCGACCGCCAGTAGGTACAACTATCTACACTGGGCCACTTACAAGGCGAACGTTCGCCGACAAGGCAATCAGTTCACTCGCCGGGCTCGAAAAGGCCAGCCCCGATCGAGCACCTTCTGGATGGGGGATATTGGTCATGCTTTTTGGCTTGGGCATGAGTCGAAATGGAAGCACGAGTTCGCTCACCGATTGCCGCTCCTACGCCGCAAGATCCGCCCTACCGCCCTTCTGGCTTTCGAGGCTTGGTCAAAGAAGCTTCATGACAGCCAAAAAGTTCCGATGGTCTACCGCGACCTCGTTCGCGCCAACGCGTACAAACTCCACAATCTCTTTGAAGAATACATCGGCAAGGTCCGGGACCGATTTCAACAGCTCATGGACGAATTTCGAGAATGTAAGATGAGTGTCCTGAAGAAGTTGACCAGCAGAATGCACCTTTGCTTTGAGAACGCCATCAATGAGCACGGTAAATATGACGTTTTTGGAAGTGTCAACGTGTACTAATCCCATGTAGGCAAGGGGATCATGGCGAAGCAAGCGCGCGTTCTGGAGGGGTACGTGGCCAGTAAAGGCGAGAAGATGATCAACAGCGTGAGGAACGAGGTCGAGGATGCGATGGCAAAGAAGATCAGTCAGTTCTCCAGGGACGTTGGCAACCTCTGGGGCCCGGGCAAGGCAGACACTGGGTACGGTGCCCTCATAAAAAACGAGCTACTTCGCCTGTCCCTTAGACTGCAAGGCAAGCAGTCGAAGCAGACTCGAGGCAGGGCCATCAGCGAGGAGTGCAAGCTTCGACTCAGCGCCATCATAAACGACTGGAGGAAGACATGGAAAGAGATTTCCGCACGTCTTCCGCTTGAGGTGACTGTCGAGCCAATGGAGAGCCAAGACGAGGACGATGGGGAGCAGAAGGTCAAGATGGAAGAGGAACCCAAGACTTGTAAGCTGCACGAGACGGTCGGAATGGTGAAGACGGAGCCGGAGGCCTGAGTCTGGTGCAGGTGCGAGATGTAACGATGGTGCGTTTCGGTTTGCTTCTGGGTCTGCTCTCGGCGTTGAACTTGCTTGGGAACGGATGTGGCATGGCTCCGGATACTGAGGCCCAAGTACGCAGCGTTTTGGAATGGGATTTGCGAGGAAGCATTGCAGATGACATCGCAGAGACGAGTATCTTAGATAGTCAGCAGATAGTCTCCACTCTATAGAAGCAGTTTGCCATGTACAGAGAGTTCAGAACGCTGTGACAATGAAGATCAGGATCGAACTGGCATCATGCAACTCGAATATATTCAATAATGCCTCGCTGTGTTGGTAGGCTCCAAACACCTCATACCTCGATCCGGCTACCCCCGCTCCTTCAGGCTTTCCAACCCATCCATAGCAGGTCATGCAAAGCACAAATCAGCAGCTTGTCTCAGCCGCAACCGTCTCGACTTCGCCCCTGACTCCAGCCGAATTTGCACGTTGGCCGCAGAGGTCCCTGTACGAGCGGAACTGTGCGTTGGAACGTATGCAGCACTCACCGGCGACGGGGTCAGCGCCGGCGCCTCTGCAGAGAGCCTGGTCGGTGATCCAAACGGCGGAATCCTTGGGCCCAATCCTGCAGGCGGCGAGGGTTCTGTGGGGCGGATGTGTTGGTTAAACATTCAGAGGAGTGATGGGGGCGGAACAGGCAAAGGTGAGGCAGGTAAGGTGGCGAGGCAAGACGTACCCGAAGGCGGGAGTGTGGCCCTGAGCAGCGACGAAGGCGGCCAGGGGAAGGACGGCGGCGATGGAGAACTTCATGTTGTCTGAGCTGTTTGGGAACTCTTGAGAGAGGTTTGGACTGGCTTGCGAGATGATCGAAAGTGGTGTGGTTGGTGTGTGAAGAGACAGACGAAGATGGGATGGACTATTCGTAAGTAACCCAGAGCGCGGAGTTTGCAACCTCTTATATATCTAGGGGTCATGCTACTTAGAGGGTGTCGCGAGCAACCCGCCGCACACGACCAGTATAAGTAAGTGGTGGACTATTGCCCCGACGCCATAGTGAGTTAATTACAGATAGTTTGACAACTCAGTACAACGAGGCAGTGCTTCGCCCGCAAATGCCATTATTCCCGCATTGCTGAACTCCTTGGCAACCGACGAGTTCCCGGAGCAGTACAGGAGTTCCGGGCTGGCGATGGCTCGACCATGACCGCCAAGCCACGCGAGATAGATTCGCGGAAAAGGTCTTAGGAAAAAGGGTTGGAGACTTTGTGGCTCGTGCTGCCAATAAAGAAGATGATAAATAAGTCGCCGTTGACGAACACGGGTCGCTCCGTGCGTGCTCTAGAAGTTGTCAGCGAGGTCTGCTTGGCGCTTGAAGTCGGCGCCGAATACACAGTAACGCGCAATGAACCCGAGTAAAGATCAGCCCCGAGGGAACGGAAGATTAACAGATGGATTAATCGGCGTGTCAGTGTCATCAGTGGGAGGATGACATTAGGGCCGAGGGTCTCTGTAGTGCGAGGCCGCGAGCGGGGTCCACTCCAGCATCGCTTTCGCTTCGCTTTCGCATTTTTGTCTCGCGGGGAATGCTTCTTGAGTCGAAGTTTCTGATAGTAAGGTGTTTGAACGAGCGAGTGAGCTAAGGCAAGGGCGGCCATGCACACGCTGGAGAAAAGGATCTGAAAGTCCGAATTTGTTCCCATGGCTCTTGGCGTGTATGTCATGGATAAGTTTTGCTCCGTGCGCCCACGGCCTTCGCGGGCGAGGAGAAAACCTCGGGGATCAGTGTACTTCATGTTTCACAGAAACTGGGAAGCCGATCAAGACTTGACGGGAAAATGATCGGTCGATGGGCATCATATTGAACAAGTTTCGGCAGTGAGGTGACTCTGGTATTCAACGTGGAAAGGGATTTTGCTATGAAGACAACGAATTCTTACTTAGGGAAAGGCAGCGCGATTCGTCTCATCCCTAACAAGGTGGCCTAGTCTATCTGCTCGGAAACCGAATCCCGAGCTCGCGGCCCATGGGATGCGTGGGCCAAGCGGCCTTTCGATCCGTTCCGTCATATTTTGCTCAGGGACAATGAAAGAAGACTTCGTAGACCGAGTATGAAAGCAAAGTACGGAGTGAGATATTAGAAAGTATCCGCCAAAGAAACTCAATCAAATTTCGGTCAAATTTTCCTCGTAAAAAGGCGTGGAAATGGCCAACGCCGTTTCATCTCACCCAAACTATGGGCGATGAAAGTGCTCACCTGGCCGAAGGTCGGAAAGGGGCCAAGGGTCGCGAGCGCTCTTGCCAAGCCAGCGTTGAAATTTAATACATCTGAGACTAACGGCGACGGCAGTTGAGTCTAGGGGAGCACAAGGCCGAGCTGATCATCGACGTGGGATGCTTTCCGTCTCGCTGAAGGGCAGCCATCGGCAGATCATTGAGGTTGAATGGGGTATCTCATTATGTTCTCTATCTTCCACCGCTCTATCGTTGGTGCGGCGTTGAAATTTTGGCTGACTTGGCATTCATTTCCGTCCTGTCGAAAAAGCGCTTTGAAATTGCATCGAACTCGTCAAGCTCTGGAAACGTTGCCAAATATCCCTGAATCTTCCAGAGGTAGAGTTGTGTAGGTATCGACCGCCGCTTGCCTAGCATGAGCAAAGAATTCTCCCTGAATAGGGGTAGCTCTCGCAGGGTAGCCAGGTGGTCTGGGCCCAGAAGCCGCTCGAGGTCATAGATGGGCAAGCTCTTTTGCCACTTCGCGTAAGGCACATCGAAGGTTGCAAACTGCTCCAAGGCGGACAGGCCCGTACGATGCTCGAGTGATTCTCCTTCGGGCCGAGGCAGCCAAAGTAAACAACCCCGGTGCTTCATCTTGCGGACGCCATCCCAGCTGGGACAAGGTCTCAGATAATCTCTAGAGTCCTTTTCGTTCAACTTGATGTAGTACAAAAAGGCCTTGACGATATGACGGCGCATGTTCTCAAGCACCACGTCGTCCATGTCGGACCGCCATACAGGAAGGCCACCAAAAGCTGTCAGCAGCCGTGAGCGGCTTGCGTAAAGGCTCGCAACAGATTCGGAAAAAGGCACATCGCCTTTTAAAGTGCAGATATTCTTCAAAAGAGATTTTCTCGACAGGATATAGGACGTCGGGGAGGACGTGCTCGGCTTCTTAGGAGTCGTGGGATCAGGCGTTTCGTTCTCGCTCGGCGTGTCTGGCTGCCCCTCTTCATTTCTTCCGTCTTCCCCCGGCATTACTGGGGCGGTAAGATCTTCCGGGACGACCCAGACTTTGGTCGTTTCGGGATGTGTGACTGCTTTGAGCTTTTGCAAGAAATAGCTCGGCAGCGGGGTTTCAGTGACGTGACAATATCGCATAGACGTCGCGAGCGCATGGGCTTTGAATTTGTCAGAAGATGCCTTTAATCAATATTGTGATACTCGCCATATGGATTCTGGAGAAGCTTTTTCCGCAACCTCTCCTTGACCCCGGAATTGGGTGCCGTAGTCTTTTGGGGCTTAGGCTTCGGCTGGTTATACCTCCTCCTGGCTTCCTTGAAATCGGGGTCCATAATCGGGGATATTGGGAGGTCGCCCACGGATGTCGACACCGTTTTCCGCTTTCGGTCTACTCGTATAGGTTTTCCATCGGCATCTTCTCCGAGAGAACGATTGAAATGCGCGGCCAATTCATCTCGTTTGCTGGTGAATCGATCGGACCAGTCGTGGACGGTGCGAGTTTGACGGCCGGCGGCGGCGCGGACCAGGCCGCGCTTCACCGTGACCGCAACGGGCAGGCTAGGCATGCGATCGACGGTGATTCGGGATCGAGTTCGACCGGTCGTTGGAGGAAACTTTGCTTGTGCAGGCGCGCATCGATTCTTTGAAAATCTGGGGATGAACGGTTGCCGCTTCGGGGCAACATTTAGGCGAGACTGGACGCGTTGGAAGCTCGGACGGGAGTTTTTTTGGGGGTTCATTACAGGGGTCCAGCAGCAGGAGCAGCTGCGGTTCAACGTCATCTCCACTTGCCGCTGGTTGCCGTGTCCCATTCCTCCCATTTCAACACCATGATTGCGCCGCACTCTTCATTTTGCGCCGCCGCGATGAACTGTCAACGAACACTATTTCGAGCGCTACGGGCTGCTCCCGCTGCTTCCCTGAGACGACACGCCAGAGCCTTCACCAACTTTCCAGCAGGCCTACCAGGCGGCGCACCGCCAGTGGGAAGCATTCCATTGCCTTACATCACCGAGGTCTCGGTTCGTACCAGCCATCGTTTCTGTTCTTGGAGCACGTAGCTAATTGACTAGTCGAGTGGATGGAGGACATGTTCGTAGCCTACGCGACCGGATCAAACGTGCGCTGACAGCAGGTAGACGACATCTTCTCCAAGCTGCTACAGGTATTGCGGCCGACGTCCGAAGTGGTCACAGTGCAGTGCTGACCTACTAAGGAACGAATCGTCTGCCTCAATGGCGCCATCGATGATACGGTCTCTGCCTCGATCGTCGCCCAACTCCTCTGGCTCGAGTCCGACAGCCCCGACAAAGCCATCACAATGTACATCAACTCGCCAGGAGGATCGGTTTCGTCAGGTGGGACTGCACAAGTTATCGCACGACTGAAGACGTCGGCTGACCAGGGCAGGACTCGCTATCTACGATACCATGACATATATCAAGTCTCCGGTGTCGACGGTGTGCCTTGGCGCGGCATCGTCCATGGCGGCGCTGCTTTTGACGGGAGGAGAGGCCGGCAAGAGATACGCGCTACCGCACAGCTCCGTCATGATTCACCAGCCGCTCGGTGGTACACAGGGGCAGGCGTCCGACATCTTGATTTACGCCAATCAGATCCAGCGCATCCGCAAGCAGATCAACGAGATCATGAAGCGTCACATCAACAGGTCGTTCGGGCACGAGAAGTTCAATCTGGAGGAGGTTAACGATATGATGGAGCGCGACAAGTACCTGACAGCCGAGGAAGCTAAGGAGATTGGCGTCATTGACGAAATCCTCACGAGGAGAGAAGAGAAGGATGCAAAGGAGAAGGACTCGGCCGAGGAGCAGAAGACGAAGCCCTGAAGTTTGGATGTGCGCTGAAGCACGACGAAGCGGTAGCGTCATGATGCCCGCAGACTTCAAAGACGTAGACCATGTAGGAGATTCCATTACGAGATAGAGGCGGAGGGATGCGGCCGATGGGCGTTGCCGGGTAGCCGCAGAGTACCCACTCCGCGGTTCGGCCTGAAAAACGGGGCTAGTCCGGGACCGGAACCGTTCCGGGCTTAGTTGATTCAATTCATATAACTAGCTCCAAGGAGCCATGATGCTTGAAGGAGGCAGAGAAAGGCGCCTGAATGAGAAAATATCGATGTCGAATCACTTCCAATAGTCCAAGTCACCAGCCGCAATCTCTACTGCGGTTTTTCGCTGAGTGCATACTGCATGGTGAAACCGCATGGAACTCATCATCGCTCACCTTGGCTGACCGTCTCACCTTGAGTCCTTGGCCGACGCCGGCGGCTCACTTCGCAAGGTGGGGCCTCCAATTGAGCCAATCAACAAAAGGCTATTTCAATGCGGGGAGCAGCCGGTGGGGGGAGCTCCAGATTTTTACCAGCCGACATCGCCCAAATTTCCCAGAGTTGACCCGCCTGGCGTCCCCAAAACTCCAAGGCCCGTACGTCGTGTGCGTTTGTCCCTGTGACTGTCCCTGTGATCTCAGGTCTTTTGCTTCAACCTCGCAAAGCCTCCGTGACTCACTCTTGTTCTTATAAAACCGAGGAATCGAGTGATTGGGAGATGTTTTGATTGTCCTGCCCAATTGACCACCAGAACTCAATACCACCACGATCCGTACCCTCCGCATTCGCAGTCGCCTTTGCTTGGGACAAGCTTCCGAGTAAATCGTCGTCGCGATGCTCTCCCGCCAGATCTCCCGCCAGTCGCAAGCTCTCAGAGCTGTGACGAGGCATTCTTTCGCCAGCAGCCATGCGTACGATTTAATATTCCTATGCCGAATAGCTTCAATTACTGACAGTTCCCGAAAACAGCCGCCTCCTCTCCTCCACCGCCGCCCGCCGCGCCGACGAGAAGCCCCTGAACAAGGTGTCGGCCAACATTACGCAGCCCAAGTCGCAGGGTGCCTCGCAGGCCATGCTGTACGCCACAGGTCTCTCCGAGGAGGACATGAACAAGGCGCAGGTCGGAATCTCGTCCGTCTGGTACGAGGGCAACCCCTGCAACATGCACCTGCTGGACCTGTCCAACCTCGTGCGCAAGTCGGTCAAGGAGGCCGGCCTGATTCCCTACCAGTTCAACACCATTGGTGTTTCTGACGGAATCTCCATGGGAACCAAGGGTATGCGCTACTCGCTGCAGTCGCGCGAGATCATCGCCGACTCCATCGAGACCGTCATGAACGGCCAGTGGTACGACGGCAACGTTTCGCTGCCCGGTTGCGACAAGAACATGCCCGGTGTGGCCATTGCCATGGGTCGCGTCAACCGTCCTTCCATTATGGTGTACGGTGGTACCATCCAGCCTGGTTGCACCAAGGCCGGCGAGAGCATCGACATCGTTTCCGCGTTCCAGGCTTACGGCCAGTACATCACCGGCGAGATCACCGAGGAGGAGCGCTTCGACATCATTCGCCACGCGTGTCCCGGCAGCGGCGCCTGCGGCGGCATGTACACGGCCAACACCATGGCCACGGCCATCGAAACCCTCGGTCTGACCATGCCCGGCTCTTCATCCTCGCCTGCCGAGGACGCCAGCAAAAAGGCCGAGTGCGAGGGTATCGGCGCCGCCATTAAGAACATTCTCAAGGAGGACATTCGGCCGCGCGACATCATGACCCGCCAGGCCTTTGAGAACGCCATGGTTGTCGTCAACATTCTGGGCGGCAGCACCAACGCCGTGCTGCACCTGCTCGCCATTGCCGATTCCGTGGGCATCAAGCTCACCGTCGACGACTTCCAGGCCGTTTCGGACCGCACGCCGTTCCTGGCTGACTTGAAGCCCTCGGGCAAGTACGTCATGGCCGACATGCACCGCATCGGCGGCACGCCCGGTCTGTTGAAGTTCCTCCTCAAGGAGGGTCTCATTGACGGTTCCCGCATCACCGTTACGGGTAAGACGATGAAGCAGAACGTCGAGGATATGCCGTCCTTCCCTGAGTCGCAGGCCATCATCCGCCCCTTCAGCAACCCCATCAAACCCACCGGCCACATCCAGATCCTCCGCGGCCAGCTCGCACCCGGCGGGTCCGTCGGCAAGATCACCGGAAAGGAAGGTCTCCGCTTCGTCGGCAAGGCGCGCGTGTTCGACGCCGAGGACGACTTCATCGCCGCCCTCGAGCGCAACGAGATCAAAAAGGGCGAGAAGACGGTCGTCATCATCCGCTACGAGGGCCCCAAGGGCGGCCCCGGTATGCCCGAGATGCTGAAGCCTTCGTCCGCCATCATGGGCGCCGGTCTCGGCCAGGACGTCGCCCTGCTCACCGACGGCCGCTTTTCCGGCGGTTCCCACGGTTTCCTGATTGGCCATATCGTCCCCGAGGCCATGGAGGGCGGCCCGATTGGCTTGGTGCAGGACGGCGACGAGATCACCATTGACGCCGAGCAGCGCGTCATCGACACGAGTGTGTCCGACGAGGAGATGGCGAGGCGGAAGGATGCGTGGAAGGCCCCGCCGCCCAAGTATACCAAGGGAACGCTGAAGAAGTACTCGGCTCTGGTCAGCGACGCGTCGTCTGGTTGCGTGACGGACGGAAAGATTTAAGCTGGGAGTAGCGAGACTTGGGGCAGGCGACGAGTGTTTTTTCTAAAGTTTTAACAACCCTGTTATACCATCTATTTGTACGGCTTCGGGGAAAAGGTAGTCCAAAATTGGAGTTTTGTTTATGGTCACTATCAATCCATGGTGCCATCGTGAACGATGCTGCGGGTGACGAAGGTGATTGATTCAACGAAAGGCGAGGCGAGACCGATGATGGGCGAAGAATAGGAATTGTGGTATATGAAGCTCCAACGTACACATTACACAGCGGGTGGAATACCGCTCACGCTGCTTTTCGTTCCCCCCTCCAAAGTTCATTCCGAACGTGACACGGCGATTTGCCCCCTGCTCCTAGCTATGCAACACCCTTAGAACATAAAGCACAGCTGCCACCGAACATCAGTCTGCCAATCCTTTTTTTGCACGCGACTGTAACGCTTGGTTCACCTTTTACGACCGTTCCATGCGTCAACAAAAGCAGACTTGTCACGCAGTGTCAGACCGACGCGCTTGTTACGGCACAGTCGCGCCAGCGCCTCGGCGACCTTGTCCAGCACCCTCTGCTCCTCCGTCGACAGCGGAGACACCTCGGCTCCCATGCGTGGTCTCGCAGAACCGGTGTCGGTGGAAGGCGAGGTCGAGACGCCGTTTGTCTGGGCGGCGGACGAATTGAAGATGCTCTCAGCAACGCGCACGCGGATGCAGGTTGTCGGACGAGAGAGCAGGTCCCAGAAGAACTTGAACCAGCGTCCGGGGACGGGGGTGGTCACGTCGGCCGGGGTGTAGCGGACGCTCACGGGGAAGATGTGGATATCGGACTTGGCAGACAGGAGACTGGGTGTAAAGGGCAGGACGCCCTTGCCGTTTGTGGTGGCGCCCTCGGGGAATACCGCGACGACGCGGTCCGGATAGCGTTCGAGGAGAGCGGCGAGGGTGGTCAGACGAGCCGAGGGAGGCGGGGCGAAGCGGACGGGGCTGAGGGCGTAGAGGACGGCGCGGAGGAGGGAGATGCGCTCGACGGAGCGAGTATTTGGGTAGGAGATGGTGAAGATGGGGTCGAAGATGGCGGCGAGGTAGACAGCGTCGATGGGGGAGGTGAAGTTTGCGGCGATGACGGACCTGGGGTGGGGGAAGCGCTGCGGGGGCTGCTCGGCGAGTGTGCCCCGGCGGACGCCGTCCAGCTGGAGGTCAACCCACCAAATTCCCGGGATGCCCATGAGGCCCCAGAGGAGGACCTTGCGGACGGCCACGGGCAGCGGGAGGGGGTGGAGGATGAGGAAGTATGTCAGGGCGTAGGTGAGGAAGAGCGGCAGGCGGACGAGGAAGAGGAATGCTTGGAAGACGGAGGATACGGGCGAGAGAGGTGTCCTGACGGGGATGAAGGGCGATATGCCGGAGCCTGGAGTATTGTTAGTTGCTGATGGTTGACGCCGTGGAAGAAGGGAATGGTTTGGGGTACCTTTATCACGGAACTGGCTAAATTTCTCCATGGCTGGCTGATCTGAGTGCGTTTGCTTGCGGATAGATGAAGTTTGATCGTGGTGATGTTGGTGTAAGTCGGACCAGAGACGGCGATGATCACGGCGGCATGGGGTCCGTTTTCCCGGGAAGTGGATCGGTTTGGCTGAATATGTAGGATGCGATGCGATGCGCGACGCTGCCGAGAGAGCCGGAGATGGGATGTGCGCGAAGATGGACGAGCTTGGAGATGATGGACGAAGGTTTCTCCAAGGGCGCACTGGGCGATCGGCTACCCGGTAGACGGCTGGAAGGGAATGAGACACACGACAGCTCGTGTAACGGCGGCGACAAGCCCTGGGTCAGTTGCTTGTGTGGGTGAGGTGATGTACAGTCGGTACTGTTTGTAGTCGTGATGTAGGTATCCGTGGATTCCTCTGCGTGAGAGGCGTCGAGACACAAATCTCAAGATTGCGACCTGGCGAATGAGCTTCCCAACGTCATGTCATAGTGCAGCTGCAGAGCATGACATGTGAAAGTGCTTGTACGCGGTACCTTGGCCTCTTGGGTACCAGACAAGACAAGCCTAACGTGAGGGAAGGCAAGGTAGCGCAGTGTAATGTCGCATGCGCTGGTGCAACGATTTGCTGGTGTTGGCGTGGCGGCGTGAGCGTTGGGTTGGGCTGCGCATGTGTCACGTCTGTGTGTGACCGCTTTCCAGAAGTGGACGGGCCTCGAACGATTATATAATCATTCGGAAGCTTTGGAGCCTTCCGCCTGAGGCAGACGACTGGCGACTGGGAGTGCTGGAAAATGCGGAAGATGTCGCTGATGTTTACGGTTTACGTATCAAGCCAGCTCCAGCCACAGCCTGTGCCTCACCCTCAGCTCACTCTTGAGCCACAACCGATCGCTCAGCCACTTGCACAGCACTCCACTTGTGCTGCATAACGCTGTTGCCCCGGCAATCCAGCGTACACAATCCAGCGTAAACACTCAGACCCTGCGATGCGCATCCACGCCGCCAAATTAGGTAGAGCTGCAAATAAATCTCACCCCCGGCCGGCCCAGCACTCACCACTCTAATCACACGCACACATGGCACGGCACTACAGCCAGGCTCGAGCAACCCACACCCCTCCCCATATTCAATCATAGCTGTGGGCTTTACTTTTCGCGATCCTCCACCGTCGTCTCCGTTGCATGTCTGCTTCAACTTCACCACGTCGTCTCCCGCCGCGTCCAGAACCGGAGCGCTGCTCCTCGTGTCCCACATCATAGTCCCTGTCGTCACTCGCACCGTCGATAGCATTCTCAATATGGATGCAACGGAGAACACGGTACGTTTGCCGTCTGCTGCGACCGACACAAGTCGCAGGCTGCTGTGAATTCTGGCTGACTGACCTTGCCAGTTCCGAACCTCCGTCATCCATCCTCGAAGCAATCTTCCCCGGCCAGGTACCATCGCAACTGGCGGTCTCTCTGAATTGAGCGAGTCGCAAAACAACTCTCGCGCACATTCGTCAATGATTCCACCGCCGACGTCCAAGATTGGCGCACTCGGCGACATGAAGCGCCACGTTCCCCAACCAGGTGCGTCCCTTCCCAGTTGACAAACGAAAATACAGGAGCGAGACAGTCGCTGACGACGCTCCTGCACTGCAGCTCAAGTCTCCGACCCAAAACGAGGCAAGCTTTCCGAACGACAGACTCTCGCCGACAGAGCTGGTGAATATCCGACAAAACATTCGGCAGCAGCCGCCGGCGTCTCCAGAGCAGGTTCCGTGAAAGGAGCCACGCTTGCTTCGGTAGGTCATCTCCTTCGATTCCCCTTCATCCCAGCATCATCAAATCACTATGGCGTCCGAATCCGACTTCTGCATGCCGCCCAGCATCGTCCCTCGTATCGACATCACCCGAATCGGCATTTGGATCTACCTGTATCTCTATCGCGTTGTCCGTCGACCCCTGCGTGCAGTGTTGTTCCTCGCACTGCGGCTGTCGTTCTTACGACGGCTGCTCTTCGCTTGCATAGTCGACTGGGGGCAGAATGACAACCGGATAAACAACCCACGACTTCGGCCTCAGTTGGAAACGCCCGCGAAATACCTACGCAGCGCCTCCGGGAGAATTCAGATGTGGCTGGGCGTGCAGGGCGATAACGGTAGCGATATCCGGCTGTTACTGGACGCCCAGATGCAGCACGGGACGGCTGGTACCTGCATCACCACGGACACCACGGACGACACGAACGGACCCGGCGGCAGGGATGAGCTATCTTCTGTACCTCTGGATTCGTGCTTCACCACGTCTTGTGCACCGCTGACTCGTTGTAGCTCAAGAACCCTTCTTCCCTCTCCCGCGCGAATTCGACAGCAACCTCACGATACGGCGGCACCAACTTCTCGAGCAGCGTCGGCCCAACTCGTCATGAGCGATCAAAGTCTTCGCTGGCCAGCGGACGGCCTGTCCATGCGCAATCTGTCAGCGGCCACCCCCGAACCCGAAACCCAAACTCGAATATGCACGTCAGACCTCGCACGGCACACGGCAATCGATTGGAGGACGACCTTGATGGACCAATGGCGCAACAGTCCGGTACGACTCTGCAATCCCAGCATTTGAACTTACAACGCGCATCTGCTTTTCCGCCCTACAAGACGCGATCTGTCAAACCAACACATCCAATGAAGTCGCAGTATGAGTCGGACAGAGAAGTCTCTCTCGACAGGAAGTTCGGCGCACTGTCCATCAAGGACGACACCGACAGGGACTCGACACAAGATGAAGATCAAGTGGTTTTCAGCCAAGAGAACAGCGTGAGCTCCATGACCACAGCCGCAAGCACCACGCAACTCGACAACGTCAGGATGCGTGGCGCTCGGCGGTTGGCCATAAACGCGCCAGAGTTGTCACCGACGAAGAAACGACAGGCCTGCCTCATGGCGGAACCCGTCACACCTTTGCCGGACTCTAAGCGTGTGAGAGCCGACATGGACGTCCTCTCAGAGGCCATCATGTCGATCAAAGCATCTCGCTCCCCTGCCAGATCCCCTTCTCCCACCAAGCTCTTGTACTTAACTAAAGATTCTAACACGACTCAATTTTCAGCATGGGATGTCGAGGGGCGCTTGGGCGAGCTGGATTCCCAGTTTAAAAAAGTGCAGGATTCGATGAACAGCATGCTCTCCGATAAGGAGCTGATGGACGAAAGGGTGGAAATGTTCAAGAAGAGAAGTGAGTCAACTGGTGACGTTAACGAAGCTGAGCTGACCTCGCAGTCGCCGAACTCGAGACGGAGCGAGAAAAGCTCGAAGACAGGAACGAAAGCTTGCAGAGCGAACTAAACAGCATGCGCGATCAGGTGCAAAAATTGACGATTGAATCAGAGACGGAGAAACGTAGCCACAAGTACGAGCTAGAGGACGAAGCACGCAAGCGGCGCCACGAGGTGGACGAGCTGCGACGGGAGCTGAGAGATGAGATTTCCCGCCAGGAAAAGAGCCACAGCGATGCGCTGGAAGCACTGGAGCGACATTACAGAGTCATGCTCGACGATGAACGCGGCAAGCAGTCCAAAGAAATCGAAACGCTGCGCATGAGGCTAGGCAACGAGCAGCAGGACCTCAACCTCAACCTGCAGAAGAAGGACCGCGAGGTGTCAGAGATGAGAGCAGTCATCGAAGGCCTCAAAGGCGACCTGGACCGCGAGCAGAGCCTGAAGAAGGGGCTCGAGGCCACGATTACGGAGCTTTCGTCGTCCAACCACCAGCTGGAGGGCCGCATCAACTCCCTCAAGGGTCAGGTCGAGTATCTTCAGTCAGACAGCAAGGCGCAGTCGGACTCGTACACGCAGATGGAGGCGAGGTTGCAAGAGGCGCTGAAGGCGGCCGAGGTGGCCAAGGAGAAGCTCATCAAGGAAGAGACGGAGAGGCGCGTGCTGTTCAACAAGTACCAAGAGCTCAAGGGCAACATCCGCGTCATGTGCAGAGTGCGTCCGGTATTGGACTCGTCAGAAGGCGCACCCGCCAGTGTGTCGTTTCCCGACGACAAGACGTCGGCAGAAATCGCCTTCCAGGGCCCCGAGGAGACCAGCAGCTTCGGCAAGATCACGAGGAAGAACTTCAACTTTGAGTTTGATCGTGTCTTCACGCCAACGGCACAGAACCAAGACGTGTTCGACGAGATATCACAGCTCGTGCAGAGCGCCCTCGACGGCTACAACGTCTGCATCTTCTGCTACGGCCAAACAGGCTCCGGCAAGACGCACACCATGTCCTCCACGGACGGCATGATTCCTCGGGCGACGCACATGATCTATGACACGGTGACGAAGCTCAAGGAAAAGTCATGGACATACACCATGGAAGGATCCTTCATTGAAGTGTACAACGAAGAGCTGAATGATTTGCTGACGCCGAACCACCGCGACGGAAAGAAGCTGGAGATCCGCCATGACGACATGCGCAAGCAGACTACGGTCCTCAACTGCAAGTCGGTCATGTTGGACTCGGCGGACACGGTGGAGATGATGCTCGAGGAGGCGCAGAAGAATCGGTCAGTCGCAGCAACCAAGGCTAACGAGCGCTCGTCGCGTTCGCACAGCGTCTTCATCCTCAAGCTTGTAGGTTTTAACTCGGCGACGGGAGAGCGCTGCGAGGGCACGCTAAACCTGGTGGACCTCGCTGGCTCGGAGAGGCTGAAGCACTCGCAGGCCGAGGGCGACAGGATGAAGGAGACGCAGAACATCAACAAGTCGCTGTCGTGCCTCGGCGACGTCATCGAAGCGCTCGGCAGGGGAAGCGGGCACATTCCGTACCGCAACTCTAAGCTCACGCATCTTCTGCAGTACTCTCTCGGAGGCAACAGCAAAACGCTCATGTTTGTCATGGTCAGTCCTCTGGAGACGCATCTCCGCGAGACGTTGACCAGTTTGCGATTTGCTACGAAGGTGAGTCTGACGGGGAACCGTTGCTCGGCACACAAACTGACCCAATCAGGTTCACAATACGCACATTGGCACAGCCAAAGCGACAAAGAAAATATCGGCCCAGTGAGTTATGTCAGAGACACAGAAGCAGACGCCGAGCTGGAGGAGTTCTTTTGAGTAAGAGAAGGCGATTGGCGTTCGGATATTTGTTGCGAAGGGGCATTGTTGAACTTGTATATCCCAGAAATACGTACGAAGTACGATTTCGCGCACAGTCAATACAGCCCACGGGCAGTTTCACACCCACGCGGTTTGTCTCGGTGACGGTGATCCATGGTGATGGTGGGAATGGTGTTGAAGCGCCGTGAATGTGTCTTAACGCCAGGAACCCCTGGAAGCTGCATCTAAGCGCTGTAGCAGACCACCAGCAGCCCCTGCGGGCTGCCCCGCAAACGCCGAATGGGATTGGTTCAGCGCGTCGACCCCCTGTAGGATTACGGCACTCTGCGGCGCTGCACATCACCCCGCCTCACCCCACCTCAGCCCCTCCCCAGCCTCCAACTTCAAGCCTCAAGCCTTACAGTTCCTCACGTTCCATCTCGTCACCAGCATCTAACCACCTAAACCTGGCCGCCGGATCGGGCCAACAAAGACTGAGACAACCTTTGACGGGTGGCTGCCTTATTACTTGGCATTATATTCTTCCATTGATCCAGCATCGTGCGCAAAGCATCATTCCTGCAGTCAATTGAATCAACAACCGACCAAACCTTCTGCCGAACGACCGAACCTTCCGTCGTCCCCCGTCGGACATTCACGAAGCCCGGAAGCACCAGTAGTCTGGATCTCGCCTTGACAACCATCTCGTCAAAGATGATGCGCACGAAGAAGGGACTGGGCGACTCCATCTGGGCGTCACGGGGCAAGTCGACGAATCACGTCAAACACTCTCCGCCTTCGACGTCTGTTATCACACCCGCGGCACCTCTGCCTCCGCGAGAACCAAAGCCACGGCGAACACCGTCGCCTAAGAAAACAAGCGTGGCAGCGGCTTCGGGGGCGAATTCCAACGGCCACACTCCGAATGGCGCAGCTACTCCGAATGGCGCAGCTACTCCGAACGGCGCAGCTTCCACCACTGCAACTACGGCTACGAATGCCACAGCGCCGCCAAAGTCGCAGCAGGAATTCAAGAGATACATACAAATTGTGCGGCGGCTGAAGTGGAAACTGCCGTATTTGTCCCACGGGTATCACATCGCCATTGCCAAACCTGGAGACCCCCTATTCGGCGGGGAGACCAATGCGGCCGAGGCGGAGCTGATGTTCAAGTTGGATTTCTACGAGTACTACATGCTTCTCGAGCGGGCTCTGATTCATCTCCTGGGTGTCTTTGACCTCAAACCCGTCCGTGGCGCGGCGGGGGCACGGTGGAATGGGGCGGGCGCGGGGCGGAGGGGTGCGGCGACGTCGAATCATAGTTTCCACGAGGACGTGTTGGCTGCGTTGGAGGCAGAAGGCAACCCCCTGAAAGCGGCCATGGGTACGGGAGATGTGATTTTCTGTCTGTATAGGGCGAAGGAGTTGCGGAATAGGTGGAAGTATGCGGAGGACGGGGAGCGGACGGGGGTTGGGAGGGAGAGGGACGGGACGGCACCGTTGGAGAGTTACGATTTGGATAAAATATTCGGGGTGGTGTTCAAAGGGTTCGATGCTGGGTATTTCGTCGCGGAGGGGAAGGTTGCGGAGGATGTTGGGGGTGGGAGCTGGGCGGACGAGGTAGAGATGGAGGTTGATGACGACGAGTTTGGCTTTATTGTCGAGGCGATGGACTGGGAGGCTATTTAGGTGGACTTGAGGGGAGAGGATGGCATTTTGGAGAAAACTGGGTTGGGCTTGCTATGATACCCTTTAGTCGTAAACCCCTTCTAGAGTTTTTAGCATCCTTATAAGCATATTGTAGACGCCTTTGAGCAGTAGAGCCTCGTGATGACTCCAGCCTTATACATGGAGGAGGTCAGGCTTGAGTGGCTGCTCAGCTTGTGTTGGCGTGTAACCGAGACATGGCTGATAATATTCATGTTGAGAAGACGAGACGAGCATGCGGGGTGAGATGCGGCAGGATGAATACAGGCTCTTGGGACGGGATCCTTTACCATTAGTTCGCCGAGATTCGGCAGGTTGTTAGTTGAGGCACGTGCAAGTGAAACAAATTGCCCTTCTCGTAGTGTGAAGCTGCTCCTCAGCCGAACCGGGTCGTTGGCAATCGAGGTTTTCTAGGGTGATTCTTCTGCCGGTGATGTCATCACCAGCAGATAACGAAGTATACACGGTCAATCACACATTACACCGCATTCTCTAAGCAAAGCTTCACAGCCAATCCCTGGTCTCGGCGTACAAACGGTCCCTTTCCAAGACCCAGCATCCCCCGGTATACACCGCACACCATCGTAGCACTACAGTTGGTGCCGACGTTCACGAGCTGAACGAGCTCGGTTTCGGCTTCCCACTCTGCCCCACCACCTACCTCTACCTTACATACTACAGTACATGGCATATTTCGCGGTCCCATCGCGATCCTCGGGGTTAACAGGCGACAAACCTTGTGACTCAATTGCTGACACTAATGCCGGCACTTGGGACGCCGAGAGACCATGTCTTGACTGGGGATGACGCACTTTTGCATGTTCTCTCTCAACGCTGTACAACTGGAAGAAGCAAAGGACTTTCTTTTGTAGAGGTTCGGTTGCGGGTGGAACTGTAAGAGAGGCGTGGTTGGTTGGTACCTCCTCCTCCTCCTCCAAAAAGGGCTTGCTATTCGCTCTACTTGGACGCTCTTGACGCCGTTCGCCTCGGTTTCATCGTCATCGGCCGGTTGCGCGGCGTTGCGGTCGCTTAGCTAGCGGCTGATCCGGTTGACACCCTAGTCCTAGTTTCTCCCCCGCGTTATGGGACTAAGACGGCCTGACGATTGGGATCTGCGGGGAGGTGATTGGAGACCCAGCCAAACGGAAGCGTCATCGTATTCGTACATCATCATTACTCTGGCGTCGTGCTGGGCGCAATGAGACCCATCCCAGCTCGTGGGGACCTTGTTTTGGGTTTCCGAGGGGATCTGGCTTTATGTTTGGATGGTTTGGAGTGAGGGGAGCTCCAGGGGTGTGGGTGTGTGAGAGTGTGGGAGAGCTATCCCTCGTCCAGTCACTTTGCGCCTCAGCGTACGACGAAGCAGGGGAAGTAAGGTAGGGAAAGGCTAGTAGGAGTCGGTTCGAAGCCAGAGAAGGTTTTATGGCGCTGACATGTCTGTTCACCCCTGTTTCTGGGTAGGTAATCATCGTCTGAGATGCGGAGGGGACGCTGGTGGGATAAGAAGACGGGTTATAGCCACACGTCCTACCACCTCGTGTCTCGTCTCGTCTTGTCTCTACCTGCTCATCCGTTTCTCCCGCGGGTTCTTCGGATGCGTTCTTCTATCTGAGAACACTTGGAAAAGTCAATCCGACGTTTCGGCTTTCCGCCTACCATCAACCATTCCCCAGACGAGAAGTCAACTTCACAAAGCAACGAAGGAGCAGAAATCGAGAGGACCAACCAAAACCTCGCAAGGAAGCATGTCTGCAGCAGCACTTGCCACCGCGGTCCTGCACCCGCAAAACTGGCCGACGAGCATCTGGGTCCTCCTCCTGACGGGCGCGGCCTACGCCGTCGGGTTCCTGGCCTACCGCCCGTCCTTCCCGCGCAACGCGCCCAAGCTGCTCAAGGGCGGGTATCCCGTGCTGGGGGCGCCGCGCTTCTTCACGGACCGCGGGAATTTCCTGACGGAAGGGCGCGTCAAATCCGGGAGCGGCAACTGGAGCTTCTACTTTGGCAAGATGAGGATCGTGGGGCTGTCGGGCGAGGCCGGGCGGCAGCTGTTTTTCGAGAGCAGGGAGCTGGACTTTATGAAGGGGTGAGTTTTATTTCTGTTGTTCTTTGCTGATGGGGAGGACGGGTTGGAATAGCGGCGATGGAGGAACTGGTTTCGCTGACGATGAGGTCAGATATTCCGCGCTCTTCAACGCCTCTCCCCGCGTCGACGTGTCCACCGACCGCTCCCGCCCAGAAGAAGACTTTGGCGCCGTTTTCAACCGCAACCTCGTCCGGCTGCTGCGCAAAGAGCAAATCACAAACAGGTTACACCTCCTCATCAACGACGCGCGCGACACGAACGACCGCCTCGCCGCCAGGGCGAGCGGCATCAGCGACCCGTTTGAAGATACCTACCGCCTCGTGTTTCAGCTGACAATGCGCATGGTCGGCTGCGACGAGGTGGCCGAGGACGACAAGCTGCTGATCAAAATGGTGCGCATTTTCGAGGGCATCGACGCCGCGAGCACGGCGACAAAGGTCATGTTCCCGTGGATGCCGACACTGGGCCACTTTTGGCGGATATACTCTGGCGGCCAGATGTACATGATTCTGGACAAGGTCATCAAGGAGAGGAAGGCCAAGGGCGTGGAGGGGGACGATGCGCTGCAGTTTTGCATCGATCAGGGGTACAGCACGGTGGAGTGCGTCGCGTTCATTGTCGGCGCGCTGTTTGCGGGACTCATCAACAGCGGGATCAACGCGGCGTACCTGCTGTGTTTCCTGGGCGCGGATGAATACTGGTACAAGCAGGTGAGGGAGGAGGTTGACGGGGTGATTGCGAAGTACAGGAAGAGGGCGG
Source organism: Colletotrichum spinosum (assembly GCA_004366825.1). NCBI lineage: Eukaryota > Fungi > Ascomycota > Sordariomycetes > Glomerellales > Glomerellaceae > Colletotrichum > Colletotrichum spinosum. Next base: position 149,521 of record QAPG01000066.1, on the reverse strand, counting down.
ACGAGAGCCCCGAGGACGTGCTCTCGAGGCTGACGATGGAGGACTGGGAGGTGGAGTTCCCGGTGATTGACCTGGCGCTGAAGGAGACCATCAGGCACACGATCACGGGCTGCGGGTTCCGGTACAATGCGACGGGTAAGGACATTCCCATCCCGGAGACGGGGGAGGTCGTGCCGGCGGACGCGTACGCCGTGTTTCACTTTGACGACACGCACATGGACGGCAGGTATTTTCCGGAACCGTTGCGCTGGGATCCTGGGAGGTTTCTGCCGCCAAAGGAGGAGGACAAGAAGATGGTGCACCTGTTTAACGGCTGGGGGTCTGGCCGGCATCCGTGTTTGGGGATGAGGGTAAGCCTTTCCTGCCATTGCTTCATTCCCGAGAGTTTGCTGAGTAATACTGACGGCTTCGCAGTTTGCCAAGATGGAGATGGGAATCACCACGGCGCTCTTCGTTGCGAGGTTCGACTTTCATCTGTCCGACGCCAAGGGCAACAAGGCGGACAAGGTGCCCGAGGATTCGGTAGATCGGAACAAGCACTCTGCAGCAAAGCCAAAGGAGAATTTGTATCTCAAATACACGTCGAGGACCTGAAGAAAGTGTCGGTCTACCTAGATTGTACAAGAAGAAATGAAATGATTCAAGCGTTATCAAACGGCGTCGGCTCCAAAGACAGAGTGACAGTAGCAACACGTGCTCCTCTCAGTTGCTGGGACATTGGACGAATGCCGGACTAGAATAAACGGCCGTACAAAGGAATGCAGAAGGATCAAAACACGGCCGTACGCCGGACGTCTTCGGCGAGGTGGAGGAAAAGCAAGAGAAGTCAGCCCCGAACCGGAGGGACTCCGAAAAAAGAAACAAACGACAAAGTGGGACCGCCGAACGCCGAAGCGGAAGGGCCCCGCTTCCACCGCGGAAAGAGGGCGATTGGCCCCAGCGCACAGAAGAGATCCGATCGCACTGCGCCATCTCATCGCTGTGATTGTCAATCTTTGAATGTCCGACCTGCTTCATCCTGGTTTCCCTCTCTCTCCTCGACACATCTTCTGCCCTGTCATACTATACAACCTCACAAGCAGTGGACATCCATTCCCAGTACGACAAACAATCCAGACGAGTTCCTGCCAAACATCGTGAGAAAACCCCCGCAAAAGTGCCCCGCGGTCAGATTCGGACTCGCGCATCGCAAGTCCGGTCCGCACCTCCGACGACGTCTTCATCTCACAACATCTGGCTCCAAACAACCGGACTTATCACACTCCACGAGAACCTCGACACCCACGATGGTTATCCAAAAGTATCCCACGGAATGCGAGGTCGTCCAGCCCGCCACCCCCCGCGGGCTGTCCGCCACGCCGCTGTTCCTCTTCCACGACGGCGGCGGCACCACCTTTGCCTACCACTGCCTCGCCTCGCTCGACCGCGCCGTCTTCGGCATCGCGAACCCGCGCTTCCACTCCGCCACGGCATGGGAGGGCGGGCTGTCCGAGATGGCGCGCGTGTACCTGCGCATGATCCGCAACACCATCCTCGGGCCGGAGTACCCCCCGCTGGCACCTTTTTCGACCGACGGGACGCGCAGGCGGAAGATTCTTCTCGGAGGGTGGAGCTTGGGAGGTCTCTTGGCCTTGGAGATTGCGAGACTGCTCGTGACGGGAGCGAATGCGTTGGGCGCGGATGAGGATGGGGACGACGCCGGTGCTGGGATCGAGATCGTGGGGTTGGTGTTCATCGACAGCATCTATCCCGTGTGGCCTGCCGGGTCCGAGGCGAAGCTTGGGACGTACGCCGAGACGGCGGAGCCACAGGGTAAGAACCAGAAGCTGGCGAAACAGGCGATGAAGCTGGCGGCTGGGATGGTGAAGGTCTGGCAGATGCCCAGGTGCGGTGCTGCCATCGCGGCGGACAATGGTGTCAAGAATGAAGTTCAAAGCGGCGACGACAAGGTCGAGAGATCGTTTTACGGAAGTCGGGAGGAAAGAGAGACGAAAGAGGTCGTGTGGGAGAGACCGCCCAGGGGTGTGCTGGTCAAAGCCACGGACGGCGTGCCGATGCCGGGCGATGGCATCAGTCCCACGGATGTCTACCGCTCGGATGAGAAGCTGGGATGGGATGAATACTGTCCTGGGTTCATCTAGAAGACGCTGATGACGAGTGGAAGTCATTTCGACATGTTTTCCTGGGGCTACACTGACGAGATCACGGCCAGGGTTGCAGATGCGTGCCAGTATCTGGAGGGCAGTGACGGGTATGAGGACATGATGACTGCAGATATGTCTTAGGGAAACGACTTGGGGCACGTATACGACGGGTAAACAGAACCATAGAACATCGTCATAGCGATATAGACTAGGAATTCAAGGCATACACTTACCTCTAGGTCCACCCCTTTTTTCTATACAAGCAGTAATCACGCAATTGACCTTAGTTGTATACTTGTTGTATATATTTCAGTCAAAAGCTTATGTTGGAGGTATTGGAATCGCAGAAATGAACCGCAAAAGGTAAGAGAATGCATCCGCCGGGATTCGAACCCAGGTCTCCGGCTCTCTAGGCTATGCTGGGAGGCCGGAATGCTAAACCACTGCACCACGAATGCTTTGTTTGGAGATGATGAGGATGGAAATCACTCGAATGATGGAGGAAGGGACGGGATGCTGCTGCTGCTGCTGCTGCTGTTGTTGTTGGGAAGGAGCGGATGGCTGTTTGCTTCCTTCCTGACGTGGAGTGGCAGTGAAGCAGGCAGGCGCCGGTGACCCACCCGGAGCTCGACCTCCGGCTCCTACGACCTCCCGCCCCACGACCCTGCTTGAGGCCCGGGCTTCGGCCGGGACCGGGTAAGCACAGGCTTGCGTTTGTTTGTAGCCAGTCGCCACTGGTCCATGGAAGAAGACCCCTGACGATGGCTACCAATGACTCTCCTTCTATCACTCTCTTTCTATCCCCTAAAGGGTCCCCAAAGGGTTTGAAGTTGTAGGCTGCATTCTTCTGTCTCAGTAATATTTGAATAACGCAAATAGCAGTGGATCTGCTTCTAAGGTCTGGCAAAAGCCCAGACTACGTCGGTTTGTCATTCTATCACCACTCAGAGTGTGCCATAGACACGTTCTTGATGGTAATTCGAATCTCGCCGTCACAGCTTTGGGGGAAAGGGTATTCTTTCTGCCAAAGAGGTCTTCCACAGCGACTTTGCTTCATATTCCAGAGGCATTTTTATTACCACTTTTTGTGCAGAGACACAACAACAGGGGTGTTTCGTGATGCCAAGGCCAGCTGAATGGAACGTCTTTCGTCAAAGTTTGTTCAACCTGAGTTCTTTTGTCACAGTATGTGTATGAGGTAAGATTTGAAAAAGAAGAGAACACAAGCTGCGTTTGACAGCATACGTTCCATGCTAGCTTTCTGACAGACTGTGGCTTTTAAATTGGAGCCTCCGCAGCATGAGAAGAAGCCGGGCACCTTACGATGAATCGTGGTCTACCGGTGCTATTCGCGCGGTAATGCTGCCCAATCCCGCTGCCGACTCGGGGATGTAGTCGGCTGCTGGCACAAAGATTGCAATGGTGAGCCTCGACACGAAAAAGGCGAGGAGGGAGGGAAGTGTTTGAGGTTGCAATAAGGACGACGTTCAATGGAATGCTGCTATGGCGGTGAGGATGATGATTGTGGTCTATGTTCCGAGAAAGCTGAAAGAAGATGGAGAGGGCTACGTAGATGCAGGATACGGTTTGCAGAATCAAATTGGTCATGACTGTCTCGGCTTATGCTAGCTTAGTCTCCTCAGGTTGTTGGCTCCTCCGAGCCTAGAATCCATGTTCTGCCGCGATGACTCCCCTCGGGCCTCGGCACTACCTTTTTCAAAGGGAATAGGAAGTAAAGGAGGCGTCTAGTCACATCTACACCCTCATGATGACATGTTTGCTGCCATAAACCGAGCCGATCTGCAGTGAAACTATGAGTAAGTGTGATACCTGCGGGAAAGGGCTCCCGAGCAATTCCTGCTTTCGGCCTCTAGGGCCGTCATTGGCTATGTTGAATCGGTCATCGTCTAGAACGGCATAGCATACCGTCGCTGGCTATGGGATCCTGTTTAGCCATTATGGTGAGAAAATATGGGCGGCAACACATAGCTGGTTTGGGAAGTCTGTCCGATGCAGCATCCCACCAGCACCCACTCAACAGATATTTCCTCGCTCCCAGTGTAGCCTGACTGACCAACTAAGGCGTACGGAACTCCATGTTGGGGATACCTAATGCTACGAACACCTAGTAATTCTAGTTGAGAAGGAGTGACTTTTTGACGGCAGAATTTCTGCAATCCTTGCCGGGAAATATCGGATCTGGAGAAGATCAGAAGCTAGAAACGGAGGTGTGGTTGTGAGCTTTGAGAAAGTAGAGTTGATCTATGTCCTATGCTATCGTAGGCTATCAGATGAAGTGGAGACGCAATTGCAAGCATGAGTCGACCGCCACAGACGAATCCTTGCAAGTGGACACAACCAAACTAGTCTGATTCTGTAATGTCTGTAGATGGCGTCTTTTCAGAGGCAGTGAATTGCCGCACCATGAAAAGTCTTACCGATATTCTGTACCTCAACCTTCAAATCATCCGCTTACCAACCATGAGCAACAGCTATTCCTTTGCGAGTTAACCGCTTACGCCAAGTAGATCAATGGCTCCGTTATTCTCTTCCCTGTGGGTTTGATGCGGCTAAACTTGATGGGACTACCTTACTTGTAGCATTGCTTCGGACATACCCGTCCCAACTGGCAACTCATGGGATACAAGTTCGCTCTCCATCCTAGGAAACAACATGACTGAGCTGTTTTCAACCTGAACTAATTAGATACAAAGACAACATACCTGACCTCGAATATGACGCCTTGAAGCAGTTTAAACAGACCAGATTGCTTGAGTCTCTTGGCACAGCTCGGCGGAGAGGCCCATCACCGCGGTGTAATGCTCGGTTGCTCACTGCATCCTAACCGAGTCACTCCCAACCCCACCCAATCTTATCAGATCCGCTCGTGCATGCCAAGAAGCAGGCAAATCTTTTATCTGATCCGAATCCAACCGCCTCGCCAAGCCCTCTTTGAACGTCTCTATGGGTCCCCGTTCAGCCCAAAGACGGGAGCATGTTGGGCCAGCGGAGCGAACCATCGAGCGTGAAGGACACTTCCTAGCGCGAATTCAGGTGAGGGTGTTCTGCTACGATGTCGAGGTGTCCACCGGCGAGATGTTAACTCCCCGTTCGGGGGATCTGGGACTCGCGGGCTGGAGTTCGCCCGACCAAGGTGGCCAGCGAGACGAACTTGCCAAGTCTCGTCTTGTGGATCGTCCTCGCGCAAAGTCAGACGAGGCAGGGTCTTGAGGCGAGAACCGAGCTGTCTAGCCCCGAAGAGATGAAGAGAATGATTAGTATTCGTGCCGTGCCGCTGGTTGGGCGTAGTATCGTCCGATGCCGGCTGCTTCGAAAGTGGCGGATACCCTGTATAACGGTTCTGGGCTCGGTTGGTTTTCCGGCGCGTGTGTTGGCATTTACGTAAAGTCTGCATGGCCCTTCGTATAAGCTTCTTTTTGGAAATTCGGCTCCGTATACGACGCTTGGCCCAGACCTACATAGTGAGCGTGGCCCGCCTGTCTTTGTAACATATTTGTGTCTCACATTTCACCGCTCTACTCAGGCCTGGATATCTCCTGTAGTTGTCACCATCAAAAGGCCATCATGAGCGCGCCTGTAGTCCAGCAGGCCCCGGCCGAAGACCATAGCCAGACGCAGAGCCTCGATGAGAAGAACCTCGGGAACACCACGACCAAGGTCAGCGCTGAGGGATACGATGACTCCGACGATGAGAAGACGGAGCCGCAGAATGGTGTCAAGAAGATCCAGGCCATCACGTCGGCTTGGTCGTACAGGGCACTCATCTTGACCTATGTCTTGTAGGTTCTCCGGAAGTTCTCGAGTAGATACACCACTAACAAGCGCCATGCAGAATCTGGGTCACATCATACACGCATTCCATGCAGCAACAGATGAACAGCAACTTATCTGCCTACGTGACATCGTCCTTCTCGCGCCACGGCTTGACCGCAACCACTGGCATCGTCGCCTCTCTCGCCGGCGGTGTTTCTCAGCTCCCCCTGGCCAAGATCTTGAACATCTTTGGCCGTATGGAGGGCTACATCTTGGCCCACGCGTTGTGCTGTTTCGGTTTGATCTTGATGGCTGTATGCCGTAACGTCGAGACTTACGCCGCAGCTCAGGTAAACTCATCCCCACCCCGCTTCTTGCTTCTTACACGCATGCTGACTGTCTTGTCCACAGGTCTTCTGGGCTGTGGGTAGCGGTGGTATTGGCTACATCCACACCGTGCTCATTTCCGACACCACCTCCATCCGCAACCGAATGATCATCTACACGCTCAACTCGACCGCCTACATTGCCAACGCCTTCGCCGGTCCCATCGTCGCTGAGCTCTTTGAAGAGAAGAGCACTTGGCGCTGGGCATTTGGGGCTTTTGCCATCATCTTCCCGGTATTCGGGCTGCTCATCACCGGCATGCTGTGGTGGAACCTGCGCAAGGCGTACAAGAACGGCCAAGGCCCAGAGTTGACGAAGAGTGGCAGGAGTGTAAAGGAGTCGGCAGTTTTCTACTTCCGGGAGTTTGACAGTAAGTTGGCCTGTGATTTCAGACAAATAACACCTGGCTAACACTTAATAGTCGTCGGCATGCTGCTCATCATGTTCGGTTTCTCCCTATTCCTGCTGCCGTTTAGCTTGGTCCGATACGCCGCCAAGGGGTGGGCTTCCGGCCACATCATCGCCGTGATCATCCTCGGTCTCTTCTGCCTGGTTCTCTTCGGCTTCTGGGAAAGGATGTACGCCGAGACGCCTCTGGTGCCCTGGAAGAACCTCAAGGACAGGAACATCTTGGGATCTGCTGCTACTGCAGGCGTCATTGCTCTGAGCTTCAGGTCAGTCTATTCATGCAACGACCTTCACCTAGGATATCCATTCTAATCAGCCGCCTAGCTCTTGGGAATCCTACTTCTCTTCTTACCTTCAGGTCGTCCACCGCCAAAGCATCAGCCAAGCCGGCTTCATCGGCAACATCTACACCATTGCTTCTTGCACATGGGGTCCCATTGTCGGACTGTAGGTCACTTCCATACCTCCCAGCCAGCGCTGATACTAACACGAAGCTGTGCAGTCTCATCCGCCAGACCAACCACTACAAGTGGATCGCCTGCGCCGCCATTCCCGTTGCCTGCTTGTCCACCGGTCTCCTCATCCACTTCCGCACGCCGGACACTTACATCGGCTACGTCATCATGTGCCAGATTCTCAAGGCCGTCTCCGCCGGCACCATCATCATCTGTGAACAGCTCGCCGTCATGGCCGTCGTCAAGCACAACGAAGTCAGCGTAATGCTCGCCCTCATTGGCTTGGCCACCTCTGTCGGCCGGTCTATTGGTCGCGCCATCTCCGGCGCCATCTGGACCAACGAGTTCCTCGAGTTCCTTATCAAGTACCTCCCCGAGGACGCCCAGAGCAACGCCGTGACGATCTACGGAGACATCAAGGTCCAGCTTTCGTATGCCTGGGGCTCGCCTACAAGAATGGCAATCATCCGCGCGTACGGAGCTGTGCAGAGGCATATGGTCATTTGCGGCGCGGCGTTCATGCCGTTAGCGCTGGGATGTGTGTTGCTCTGGAGGAACGTAAACGTTTCGAAGGTGCACCAGACAAAGGGGCAAGTTTTTTAGTGGGATGTAACGAAAGAAATGCTGGTTTGGTAGGGTCCCAATGTGGACTGAGGATATTTCAGAGGAAGGGCAGAGTATATTGCAGGCCTTATTATATGTACTGGCATTCAGCTCGAGGTTCGTAGTGCGACTTCACACTCAGATCTAACGCCACAATAAGTTGAATCGAGCTCCATTTAAGTCAGCATCACAGAGACTCCGAAATGCCACTATTTAGAATACTCGCACTATAAAATCTGTAACAATCCTTTCTCCGTCGTGAGACGCAACTCCTGTTACCCTCCAACCTTCCTTCAGTAGACGCGCTGTGTCTACTGGCGGATAGGAGGCAAGGTTGGCGGCCTTCTGCTCGCTGGTATCTTTTCTTCTTCTCCATAGCTTGCTGATCGTCCGTTTTCTGGTGGATTCAGCTTTTTGCAAGCTCTCCAGTAGAGGTTTCGCATTCTCGGGTCTGGCCATTTCCACAAGCTGACCTAATCCCAGATGGTGAAAGGAAATGATGCTGTCCTTTTCATAGAGCTTAATTGGATCACCGAAGTCGCCGATGGCAATTAAAGCCACCGCGGTTAAGTCCACGTCCATTTTCAGCAAAATCTCGAGGAGTAAAAACTTTTGCGGAGCCACGGTGACGTCGTTTGGTGTCGAAATTCGAGAAAAGAGTCGCGTGATTGTGGCAAGGTGGTAAAGAAATGCCTCCCATATGCTCACTGTACAATGTTCTCCCTCTTTGTAAATTGAACGAGCTTGAAAAAGGTCATTTGGATGGAAGCCTTTTTCATGCAAGTGGACAGCAGTATCAAGGTCGGGCAACATGTACGCGGTGAAAAGTAGGCTCAAGTCCGAAGGAGTCCGAAGGAGTCGCTGATGTTGTACCCTCAGCAACATCAATGCATTCCCGGACGTATCTAGACTGATTACCCCAGTATAGTGCGAGGTGTAAGAAGCCGGGATGCACCGTTGGAAAATAGACGGCGGATTGTTGATCCCAGATAAGGTTTTCATAGGGTATCTGAGATGCGGACACTAGTGGGTATGTCAAAGGTTGTGTGGCATCACTAGGTCCGCAAAGACTTTTTTGGAGGTCTTCAAAGTGTTGTGGTACAACTTGGATGCCCAAGTAGGAGAATCTGCTGAGTTCCGCAAGGAGAATTGACAGCGATGTCATCGAATGCGCTGATGTAAACTTGGCCCGGGCACACTCCATTCGAAACAGTGTATCCAGCTGACGTCGGGCAGAGGCCAAGGGGAGTTGCGTCTGATTCGGAAGCCATTCCACTGCTAAAAAGTCCTTGACACTCCGATGGAAGAAGGCGACCATAGTCAATTCTGAAAGGAGATAACGATCTCCCTCCAGTTCGAGGAGGCCTCTCGTAAGACGGCGGAGATCTTGTTTCAGCCCTTCATGACGGGACTTCAATTCGAAGTCGGTATATTTTCGTCTCTTCCGATCGAAAGGGAAGTCGGATGTGCCATCCAACCAGTCCATCTCAGGGAGCCAAGTCAATGAGATGGCGCGGATCTCAGAAAACCATGGTTGCAATGCAAGATTGAACACGACGTTGGAACGTTTTTTGGTTAATGGCGATGTGCCTACAGTGCTCAACATCCTCCTAAACAGACTGTCGAGGTCGGTGGGACTTTCTTCGAGTAATTGGCGGAGCGAGGACGGATGATCCTTTTCCAGGACAGCATTCAGCAAGGATTTCACCACGAGGGTCACCCACAGGAAGACCCCATCTGCTTTGAGGACAATCTCGCGGGTCAGTTCCAGACACGCGTAGCAACCTTCGTCAAATGAAGGGTCCTCGAGCTGCTCCTCGAACTGAGTTCTGGTGTACTGCAGCATGTCGCTTGTCGTCAGATCTTGGAGCCTAAGAAGGGGTCCATTGGAGCAGAAAATGTCTATAAAGACATTGTACGGCCGGGCGGAACAGACGATCTTGACGTTTTTCAAGTGAGACCAGTCGAGCAGGCTCTGAGCAAGTTGTCGTTGGTCCAGTGTGTCCCCCTCGTATTCGTCAAGGCCGTCAATGAAGTAGCAAAACCCATGCGTGGTAGTAGTGTCGATTTGAGACAGCTTTCTGAACGATTCTCTGAGCGATGAGAGGGTGAATCTGCCGATTTCTCCGAAATCTAGCTTGTCCGAGGGAAACACGAACTCAATCAACTCGGGGCACTGTCGCAGCGTATGGAAGAGAATGGTCCGATAGAAGCCCTCAAGTGACCTTTGTAGAGTGTCTCCTGAGTTCCAGAAGAATGTACTGACATGAATCAGCTTTCGGCCGTTGGTCCAGTCTGACAGTGTATCTTGCACAATCTCATGTTGAGCGAGATATTTCATCAAAGTCGATTTGCCGGATCCCGCTTTTCCGCAGACGAAGAACGTGTCTCCCTCTCCCAAAAGAAAGGACATGAAGGCTTCTGAAGCAGAATGTCGTCGGTTCTGTTCATCTTCTATCATCACATCGAGTTCCCACGTCCTGTATCGCTCACTGGAACCCATTTCTGATGGCGCGTCGTCTGTGTCGTCTGACGAGTGGTGCGTGCTTTTCTCATCGTTTTCAGACCCCGGTTGGCTGACTGCTTCGTTTCGTAAGGAGCTATCCACACTCTTACTGCTAGAACTCGTTGAGTCCTTATTCTCGAGCATCCAAGAAAATGTGTCGGATGCGGCATTTCGAACCGCATCTTCTCTTTGGGACAGGGCGTCAAAGTAAAGAGCCTCCAGTACTCGGTTTTGTTTCTTTACGCCGCCAAACAGGTTCTCGAGGCTCTTCAGATGAAGAGCGACGTCGGAAAGACCTGGGGCCGTATGGCACGTTGAGTCTGACAACCTCTCCTGATGAGGTTCAGTGACAGATGTGGTTTCATTGGGTCGAACAGCCTCTTCATGACGTTCCTGGGTGGACGGAGACGTCTCAGAGGCTAGTAATAGGCTTTTGACAGGCGCTGGAGTGCTGACTCTTGGCTGGTCTTTGATGGTCTGTATCAATACGGCCAGCTCCTTATGCAAATCTTCCAGCTTGCGTGCGTTATCATTTCGTAGACGATCGCTTTCTTGACGTATCTCTCGCAGCTGATCTTGGACAGGTGACTGATGTTGGCTACCTTTTGCGTTAGCATTTGACCTCATGGGAGAATTGGCTGAAGGGGCGACAGCAGCGTTGATGATTACGTACCATATCAGTAGTGTCAGGCGAAGCAAGATCTGCTGACGGTACTGATCCAACCGCTTCTCGATGGAGGCCACGTCCTTTTGCTTACGAGCCCCTCTCAAGGCGACTGCGAAGCTCTTCAGAAGCTTCTTGTCTTTGGCCTGTAGCTTCGCAAGAAGACCCAGGAGTTCCTCGGAGAGGCCCTGGCACTGCTTTGATAGGTTCTCGAGCTGCAAGTCGTTGCTCCCAGGGCGTCGAATGCTGAGATTCCCCGCAGTGTCTTGCAGGTCGGATACGACATTCAAGGCATGCGTGTTCTCCGCGGTGGCTCCGGTTGCAGAGCTGTAGATCTCGTGGGCGCCCTTGACGACTTTGTAAGAGACGTCGATGAACGTCAGAATGCTGGAGGCTAGGCCAGCTGCTTCCATGGTGCTGATGGTAGCGATGCCTGGGTCGTCCTCGCGCTGAGGTGGAGGGGAAGGATGACGAGGTGCGAGAGCGAAAGAACAAGGAAACGGACGTTCCTGAGGGGTTGGGAAAGCATTGCTGTGAAGTGTGGCTACCTCTGCTGTGTACCCGTGAGGATTGGTTCACTCGCATCTTCTCGAGGAAACACATCTCGTGATGGATGACCAGCCACACATGTCAACAGGAGACTTGGAGGTATGAAATCAAAGTCGACGGCTCTCCAGACAATCACGAAAATCATCGGATACCCAGACGTCTCTTCCTAGAGCTTTTTCGCAGCCCTCGGCCGCTCCAAGTCACCTTCGAAGTTGTTCTAGCAGTCTCTCTTCTCCAGTATTGGCCAAAGAATTCGAGACTCTCGAACGGTTACTTTGACAAATGGCATCCGGCAAAGTCAACATTAGTAGGTAGGCGAAGCAGAAATCCCGCCTACAGATACGGGCGTTCTGTTTGACGGTTTGACCTATCAGGCCGTCTATTTGTGTAGTACAGCGAATGTCAGACGAAGAAATCAGACGGTATCCTGACTTCTGACCCGGCTTCTTCCGCATCAAAGGGATATCTGACTCTCAGGATGACGAACACGTCGCTTACAGTTCGAAGGTGGCGATATAACGTTAGACGCTCGAGACGTTGGGCGCTTCTGTTCGAGACTCTGACAGCCGCTGAGCTCTATCGCAAGGATGAATTGGTTAAATCTAAAGATGAGAAATCATAAAGAGAATGACGTTTGTGTGATCCAAGAAATGTGGTCAGCATGATTTTGTCCAGGCATATAAGATGCCCGGCATGCAGTCCCCTGAGAATCGCACCGGCTTATCTGAGCCTATTAACCTGCAGTAATTCGACATTCACAAGATCCAGATCCGTACGGAATATCTAATATGCCTGCCGCCTGGAGAATCTGTACCCGTGGATGGCGTGTTGCAGCAGTACGCCGTCTTTGACGAAGATTCGCTCGCGCCCATGCCGTCGCACTTGAGCTTTGAAGAAGCAGCGTCACTGGCCGGGGTATATAACGAACTGACCGATAGGTTTCAGCTTGGAACGCACTTTTTGGAGGTCCGAAGTACTTGACGAAGGGCGATGTTGTTGTCGTTCAAGGGACCGGTGGCGTGAGCATTACGGTTCTCCAGGTAAACGTGTCTGGTCGTTGGGCTGAACGTATACAGCTAATCTTTCAAGGATCGCCGTCGCGGTCGGAGCCACAGTCGTTGCCTTCTCGACTTCGGAAGACAAGCTGGATATTCTTCGAGGGCTCGGGGCCTCTCAAGCTCTTAGCTACCGGGACAGATCAGATTGGAGCAGAGACGTGCTCGACTTGACTGGAGGCCGTGGTGCTGACCACGTCGTCGACGTTGTCGGCGCTGCTACCATTGCTGAGTCCCTTCGACCTGTCAGACAAGACGGTCTCGTATCGGCTGTGGGCTTCTTATCTGCTTCGGAGAATCACGACCTCATTCCAGACATCATCTGGGGTGCGAAGACTGGTAAGTACTGACTTCGATGCCGATGGTATTATAAGAGGATAGGTAAATGCTGGTCAACTTGCAGTTCGCGGTCTCTTGTACGGCAGCTTGGGCATGTTCCAGGAGATGGCTGCTTTCGTGGAAGAAAACAAGATTGAGCCGGTCATCAGTGAGGTCTTTGGATGGACTGATGCTAAGGAGGCATACAAGCGCATGTTGAAGCAGGGGTTCGTTGGAAAGATTGTCATCAAGCTTTGAATCTCGAATGTTTCGATTTCTCCCGAAGGAAGTTGAGGAACCCTAACAATGGCCCAGTCGTCTTTCAAATTGGAATACGGCATCTCAAAAAAGTCGATAAAAATTAACTGACGCTAGAGTATCACGGTTTGCTACGTCGGGCTGTCAGTGGCTCCGTCTTGCTTATGGATGCCGACGAACCGAGACAGGAAAAGAGTGACATGCTGTTCTTCTTCCCACCAATCGATGGTGACACATGTTAGTGCATCTCGCAGACATTGCTGACGACAACAAGAAGTACTCTAACAGAGCGCAACTAGACAAAGTAGGTACTGTCGAACCTTTGGCGGATAACCGGCACCGCAGAGGATTCCAGCCTCATCGTCATCACACGGGTCGAACGTGCCGAGCTACTATTCCATCAAAACAATCTTGGCATTAATAGACCGTGCAATCTCCTTTGCAGTTTACACCTCGAATCGTAAGTGAGCACTATCTTGCTTCGAGCCAGTCTGTCACTTGACCGCTACTATGGCACCTTTAAACATCCTCATCGTCGGTTGCAGCATCGCTGGCCCAACACTAGCCACCTTTCTCCTGCTATCGCCCCTTCCAGCCTCAGAGAAGCCACACGTTACAATCCTGGAGCGAGCTTCGGTGATGAGACCGCACGGGCAGAACATCGACGTCCGCGGCGCAGGCGTCACCATCATCCGCAAACTTGGCCTGGAGAAGGTGATTCGCGCAGCCACGACTGGTGAAGAGGGCGTCCAGTTGGTGGACAGTAACAACACCGTATGGGCAGCGATAGGCGCCGATAAGTCTGGGAGGATTCAGACGCCTACCAGCGACATTGAGATTCTGAGGGGTCGGATGGCGGAACTGCTGTATCGGCAGAGTCAACGTATCAGCAAGGAGGTGCAGGATGAGGGTGGCGCCGGGATCGAGTACGTTTTTGGGGAATCACTGGATGAACTCGTCCAGGACGGCGACAAGGTTCATGTGCGCTTTGAGAAGAGCGGCGAGAGACGCACGTTTGACATGGTTGTCGGCGCAGACGGAATCCAAAGTCGAACGCGCCTCTTGGCCTGGGGCGAGGACGGAGAGGAGAATAGGATCCATCGACTTGGGCTATACGGCGGTTTCTTCTCCATGCCGCGTGGGCCTACCGATACCCAATGGCGCCGTTGGTATCGCGCTCCTGGGCGAAGGGGTGTCATGGTGCGGCCTTCGGGTCAGAAAGACAAGACGACGATGTTCATGACTGTCGTCAGCGATCAAGACGAGAGACTCGTCGAGGCCGCTGAGAGAACAAGCGGCGGCACTCAAGCACAGAAGCTGCTGATGAAAGAGTACTTTGACGGGTGTGGCTGGGAGACGGACAGGATCATCGAGGGGATGATGGCGACGGACGACTTCTACTACGACACGGTCAGCCAGATCAAGATGGACAAGTGGAGCAAGGGGAGAGTTGTCTTGCTCGGCGATGCGGGATACTGTGCGTCACCGCTGTCTGGCATGGGGACGACGTTGGCGCTGAACGGCGCTTACAACCTCGCGGGGACGATTCTTCAAGCACCTGATGATTTGGAGGCTGCGTTCGAGGCATACGAAAGGAGCATGCGTCCCACGGTGAACAACGCCCAAAAGATTGCGCCTATTCTACCTCGAATCATGTATCCGGAGACGGCATGGGGTGTTTGGCTTCTGAATGCTCTTGTGTATGTTATCACGCAGTTTGGGATATCGAATCTGCTGGCCAGGTTCCGCGGGCCTCCCGCAAACTCGGTGCCGGTTGGAGATTATGGCTTCAGAACGTTGCCAGCTTCGGAACCATAGCTGGGAGAAGGACAGACGGTTATTCAGGTACTTCAGGCTTTTCGGTGTGTACACAATCTTACATTTACTGTGGCTGCGAAAATCTCGCTCTTCGTGATGCTCGCCGTTTTGGTGTTCCAAGGTGGTCGAATATCCTTCCCGCTCTAGATAAACACATTTCAAGAATTTGTGTGAAGATCCTCTCTGATAACGGCGAGCCTACCCTCGGAACTCCGCTGAAGAACTAGTGTAGTGACTCAGAAACAATCCTCCATGAAGATAGAGCTTGTCTGGTGAACTGACGAAAGGCATATCCAGGCTGAACACACGATCTAAATCCTGCCTTTCTCACTATTGCCGTCAGATCTGTATGGCATTAGGAAGGCAACTTGCTTCTAATCGTTGCTGCCTAATGCTACGACACCCCAAGAGAATTTGCGTCAGCGATGGATGCTATCACGGACTGGTATCCAGCACGTCGACGAAGCATTGACACGGTTTCCATCAACTACGGAAGCGCGAACTGTATGTTGACGTGTTAGCTCGAAGTGGAACCTGAAAGACGACAGGAATGGCAGTCGAGAACGGCGTGCTAGACAAAGTAGGAAATTTTGCCCATCGTTCCCGGACCCTGGCGGGCAAAGACGTAGCAAGAACACGCGGTCTAGATTTTAGACCAGGGCATCGGACGACGAAGGATTAGTTTAGTTCCCGTACCCGTACCGCGTTGTTCGGACGGTCTTGTTTTAGCTCATCCCACAAGCAGTGGTTTCGACTTGGTAAGTCAAACAATCCACGAGAATTCACATGAGAGAGGCAGATTCTCGGACGTCGTTGCGCGGCCAAGCTTCTGCGCCAAGAACAGGCTAATTCCCAGCACCCAGATCGTGTCTACCATCACGACCACAAGGGACCTGAGCAACTGCGTTGCTCGGCCGGTGAGCCATAGGTGTGTTGAGCAATTCACGACGCTAGTTTCAGGCATTCTCCCAACGGCCGCAAAGGGCCATACTTTGTCGTTTGCGTACCTTTGAGCATGATGTGTGTGACATGGAGTCGTGTTGTCGTTTGTGAGCCTCGATTGATTCGTATATAGTCTACAGTGAATCACTACATGCATGCAGACTTCCATATCAACTCACTCTCATCGAACAACGAGTCTGCAACATTCACTTTCAGAGTCTGTGACCGCAATCATTCGCTACACCATGCTGTCCAAGTGTTACACGTCGGTGGTCATCTGCGCCACGCTGCTCCTGGGAACTGCTGATGCCCAGGGTGCAAACTGGGGAGGCTTCGACTCGATCCGCAACATCTGGCTCGCTGGAGCATCAATCGACTACATTGGAAGTGGTCCTCTGTAAGTAGCAGCTCGCGAAGATGGGGGAGACGCAGCCTGGTTGACGGCTTCTGTAGGAGCTATAGCACCACTTCGAACGGACCCAACCACGTCAACTACATCGTCAACGCTCGTGGAGCCAACAATGTCAACCTGAACAAGTTCGCCTATCCTGGCGCCGTTACCGACACTCGCTATGCCACGCCCACCACCGTCCTCGGTTTCAACCCCATCATCAACTGGAACGACCAGATCACCAACATCGCCAACGTCTTTACTGCATCCCGCCTGGTTGGCAACGCCTCGTCCAGAGACTCTCTCTTCATCTTCCTCGGGTCCAACACGGGCAACGACATTCTCAACACTTACAACACGACCACGAACCAGGCTCAGACGATTGCTAACCTGATTGGCACCATCCGGACCAAGTTTGCTCAGGTGCGACGACGACTTGCCGCAATTTCCCTGTAATTCCAGCCCACTGACTCGGTACCCAGATCTACAACGCCGGGGCTCGCAACTTCGTCTTCCTCTCCGTCTTGCCGGCAGAGCTCATCCCTCGCATCCAGAACCGCGGCCCGGCCGACATCGCCGCCGTCGCCTCCTTCGCTCGCAACTACCAGACTGCCGTCAATGCTCTCATCACCGAGCTCAGAAACAACCCGACGTACCGCGGTCAGATCACAATCTTTGCTCCCGACTTTACGCAGACCCTGCGTGACATTAAGAGCGGTGCAATCACTACCGGGCCCACCGCCGGATACCTCGACCGAAGTGGATTCTGCCCCGATGCTCTGACGATCGGCGTCGTCGTGTAAGTTTTCTTTTTTTCTTGTCGCACAGCACCGTAGGCTCCGTTCACTTGAGAGAAGAGGTTTGCTGACGATGCTTGCCATCACAAAGACCGCCCAATCCCGACTTCACTTCTCCCAACTGCCGCTTCTCCGCGCGCAAGTACCTGTTCCACGACGACATCCACTTCACCTCGCCTGCTCACTGCGAGTATGCCCTCAACACCCTGCGGTCGCTCGGTGTGACCAGGACTCCCCAGCAGCTGGGTTGCCAGTTCGCTTAATCGGGAACTCTTGACGAGAGATGGCGGGGATCAAGCGTGCGTGGGCCCAGTACAGTAATAACCGGGCGAAGCCAATGCATGTCGAGCTGAAAAGCCAGCGAGAGAAATCTGTAAAGAGACTTGAAACTGCGGTAATTCTGTCACTGGACTAGATTAAATGATTTGCCGAGATGGAATAAACAGAATCTGCTCAACTCCAGTGATATTCGTGCGTGCATAACTCGGCAGAACAAGGGTCATCCAAGCATCAAGGAGCTTATGCTGCTTACTGAGTATTTATGTACCAAAGGACACGCTCTAATTTACCTTATATAGGCATGCCGATCTCCCGTCGGCACGAGAGGCGGCGCGCGCGGCCTCCGAGACGTAAGCCGTGCAAGAAATAACGACAAAATAACGAAATAGTGTCGAATACTTCCCAGAATGGTTATACTTGCCAACGGCGCCGATTTCTCATATTTCGGGCCCCGACCTCTCCTCTTCCCGAAATCCAAACAGCTTTCACTCTCAATTCTTCGGGGAAAAGGAGGCGAACCTCTCAAGTCGCCGGCGCCATCACCAGGTGTTGTTCATCCGATTGGCCAAACACCCTACATCCCGGTGCAGCTGTCGACAGCACCCTGGACACCATGACAGAAGCCATGGACGAGAGCCAGCTGGATGCAAGCGGCGTCGAGGACGCCCCGGACAATGGGCCTGATGAGGCGCCTGAGCCGTCGACGACCAACCAGCAAGTCACTATTCGACGAGCAGTAGGTTGCAGTCTTTCAGGTAGTTGTGCTTTGAGGTACTGACGTGTCAAAAGTGCGATGCCTGTCGTGCGAGAAAGGTCAGTCTCGCGTCATTTCTCAGTCCTGCGATGCTTCATAATACCTCCAACCCACTCTCGGCCAAGATAATGGGCCAAGATACCAACAATGTCTTGGCAACATCTTGGTTCCAGCACACCACTTGTCTCAAAGCACAAGCGACTGACATGCCACACATAGATCCGATGCAATAGAGAATCCCCCTGCTCTTACTGTACTCACGCCAAGATCGAGTGTACCCACGCAGACAACAAGCCCAAGGAGAAGCGCACCAGAATCCTCATCACCCCACAATAGTGAGTTGACCATCTCAGATCCGGCTGGTTCGCATTCTATTCGGATTCGAGTCTAGACGCAAATTAACTCTGATTTGTTCGTAGTGAAAGGAAAATTGACCAGATCGACCGCCGGCTCGAGACGGTTATCCGCCTCTTACACGATATCAAGGTCAACCCAGCCACCACCAATGCCACACACGTAGGCCCGGCGGCGAGCTCTTCGGGGACACCACAGATGGACAGCTCGGCTCTGTTTCCGCAAGGGCCTTCATCAACGTCAACACCCTCCAGTCATGCCGTCCCACCAGAAGAAGAACCGACAGCCATTGTCGAGGGGGAGTCTTCGCTGGCTGCCCAGTCCCAGTTCGCCACAGAATTCATCCAAAAGGTCGTCGGAACGGAGTCACTGCAGGACTCCAGCCTTAACCTGGGTGATACGCTGGATGCTCTGTCGCAAATCGTCGCGGCGCTGAAGCAGCAGCCGGTCGCCGGGGAGATGACGTACCCCTTGGCAAAACCTGTTCCGCGAACGCGTGTCCAGGGCGTCGAGCTACCTCCGATTCAAAAGGCCGTGAGCACGATACGTGCTGCAAAGAGTGCGGAGACAATACTGAGAGGCAAGACCAAGGCTGACAGGAATCAAGGTCCTCGGATGACGAGCATGGCATGGATCTATGACTTTCTGCCCACTCAACGCTTTCCTGATCTTTGCCTAAACGTCTACTTTTCCGAGAACCATTCCGATTACGACTTCATCACGGTCAATGGTGGCCTCTACTCACTGTTCTCGGATTATGCAGTACACGCCGCTGCGGAGGAGAAGGAGGAGTATCTCGAGTACGCCAGGGTCTGCAGAACCAACATGGAAACGTGCCTCGCCAACTTGCCCCTGCATCTGCCGGCGTCGTCGGACGTGATCGTTGCGCTGCTGTTTGGTGTAAGTCAAGACCTACATTCCAGTTTCGCCGTCACGACTAACGCAGTCAAAGACCTTCCACGCCGTCGAGATCTCGAAGCCGTCACTCGCATGGACCCTCGCGTCGAAAGCATCTGAGCTTTGCCAAACCTTGGGCTACCACAGAGTCGAGGCTCTCAACATCAAGGACGACGGGCAGCCCAGGGCATACGGCATGCCTTGGACCCAGTTCCTCTTCTGGAACGTTTACTACATTGACAAGTCTCTGTCGCTACGCCTCGGAAGGGCCGCAACCATTCCCGACTGGCATGTCACGATGCCGGAACCATCAGTAACGGAACCCAACGACAGCCCACTGGTACCCTATCTCGCCCTGTGGATCAAGACGGCAAGGTGTCAAGGCCAGATCTACGAGCTGCTCTACAGCCCCGGCTCCATGGCGCTCCCACATCATGCCCGTCAGTCACGCATCCACAAGCTGGTGGCGATGCTGCACGAAATCGAGAGAGGGATCCAGGAAACCAACGTGAGACTGACTTGTTCCACTCATAGCTCTCGAGGGCCGTCACTAAGAACATTGCCAGGCAAAATACTCGGCCAAAGTCAGGGAGATGGCCGAGGAAGAGTTTATTGACTTCTACCTGACGTCCGACTCGGTCCTTCGGCTGTCCCTCCTGACATTGGTCTATCGAGCAGCGCCTCACATCGAGGGCGCCCCGACGACTTTCAGCCCCGAGTGCATCAAGGCGGCGCGTGCTGCTCTCGAGAAACACCAAGAATGCCTCGCAGTCATGCGCAGATCACACAACATCTACTTCTTGACGTACATTCACTGGCAAGTGTTTCCCCCATGTCACGAAGCCCTTTTCACCGAACCGCACACACACTAACACACCCTCTCACAGGGTCGTCCTCTTCGCCCCCTTCATCCCCTTCATCGTCATATTCTGCCAGGTCATCGAGACCCAGGACCAGCAGGACCTCGCGCGCCTGCACGGGTTCGTCCTCTTCCTCCAGGAGGCCAACAACCTCTCCGACGCGACGACCAAGATGCACCGCCTGTTCCAGGTCCTGTACAGCGTGGCCCTGCGCTACGTCGAGTTCCGCACGTCGACGCCGCAGGCGAAGCAGACGCAGCAGGCGAGCGCCGAGATGGACGCGTACCTCGCGGCGCTGGGGTTCCCTGCGAAAACGGGCGCCGGCGCCGGTCAGCACCATCACCAGCAGCAGCAGCAGCAGCAGCAGCAGCAGCAGCAGCATCAACAGCAGCATCATCAAGCGCTGGGATTCGGTTCGGGTATTGGCGAGGGCGTGGAGCTCGGACAGGGGCAGGGGCAGGGGCAGGTTGCTCCGGCGCTGGGTGTCGACGCGATGGACGAGGGCATGAGGCCGGTGAATCCGATAATGTGGATGACGAACGCGACGCAGCTGGAGGACTTTTTCTACAGCAACCCGGCCATGATGGATTTGCTGCAGGAGCCTCATTTCGATTCTCATCAGGCCTAGGAAGAGGCGTTTCGCCAGTGATGAGGTCGAAGACGGCATCGAGCGGCCGCATTCAAGATGGAGTCGCATCAAGCTACAGAGAATGAAGCAGCCATTACCGGCTGAACTCTTATTATCAACAGATACTGTAGACTATCAGATAAAATATTAGATCGGCATCCAAGATGTACCATCAAGAGCGGTGATGCCGTCGATGTCCGAGTCAAAACACGGTGATGTCCATCTCAGGTGAAGCGTTTCGCTTCCACACCGTCTCAAACCACTCGTCCCGCTGCGTGCGGTCATCGCAGGTCACCTCCAGCAATCCCACTCGAACATGGGAATCTGTCAGGCTCTCCGGATCTTTGGAGACAATCAAGAAGATGTCTTCTCGTCCTCGTCGACAGCACCCCCCTATCTGTCTTCATCCCCCTCACATACAGCACCTCAGCTGGCAAGAACACGCAGTGTTTACATAGCAACGGGTCGTATCCGTCATGTCCGGCCTGGTTACGGACGTAGCCATCCCCCGTCTCAGTCAACTTCTCGACTATCGGATCAACCCACAGCGAAGACTTGGCCGGCCCGAACTCGAGCGGTGGCTCCCCCGTGCGAGGCCGGCAGTCTTCTTGCCACTCTCTCTCTCACTCTCTTTGGCGAAGAGGAGGAAGCGTCCGTAGATGCGGTTGGTCCAGCGCCTCTTTGCGTCCCATTTCGAGCAGGGCGTTTGGATCATGACGGGGTAGGCGGGCGGTCCTCGCCCCGAGCTTCCCAAAAGGCCACCGACCCGGTTGGATCGGTGCCGGACGGTGGACGTGTTATCGTGGCCATCTCGGCGATGCCGGGAATCTCGCACTCCAGCACCTCTGCTCCATAGAAGGCTGGGAAGCCCACCTTGCAGCCGCTTCCCGTCGACGCCCAAGACCACGACGGCGCGGTCCAGTCACGGCCGAGAATGGCGTCTCGCCGGTTCCGCCAGTCTGCCACGCTCACAACGCGCCATGACAGTTCCTGCTCCAGGTTGCCCTTCCAGAGTCCCGCGAGGTAGGCGTCGCCAGTCAGTTCCGCCGTTTCACGCGCCAAGCCGGAAAGCGCGGGGAGCATGTCCGACGTCTTGGTCAGGTTGAGGCAGGTGTACTCGCCCACGACGCGGTGCCATCTCTCGTAGGGGTCGATCTTGCCGCTTGGCGTGACGATGGCTGATGACGAAACGGTCGTCCGGTTGTTGAGGATGGAGAGATACTTGGACCGCCGCGAGCGGAGAGGGGTGTATGTCCCCGACAGGTCGGCTACGTTGTGCCAGTTGTAGTGCTGCTTGCCGCCGCATTCGCATGAATACCCCTTTCCGCAGTCGAAGGCGAGTTCCCCGTAGTTGCAGTGAATGATGCGTCGCGATAGGAGGCGCTCTTGGAGGCACCCACGCCCTGCTGAAAAGGGGGTAGTATTCGTGTACTCTCTCGTACTCTGATATGTCGTCTCTTTTTTCCCCGATTCCCATCATCGTCGTGAACTCGGCTCCAGTGTCGGTAGTGGTCCTGAAGTAGATGGGTGGAATTGTTTTCGTGTAGCACCCGCCCTGAGAATCATGCGACCAGCTGACGGCGATTGTCGCATACCCGTTGCGGTAGACGTTGACCATCTGCGCCGCCTCCCGCTCCCAGTCTGCCCCGTCATCTTGGATGATACAGAGAGAGTCGATCCAGAGATACCGGATCCCGAGCTTGCGCGTCATTTCCACCGCCTGTTGGAAACTCGGTGGCAGCAGGGACCAGGGGATGAAGTCGAGTCTATCCTGCAAACTGGCCGTCTTCGTCATGGAGTGGATCTTGACTTTGCCCCAGCAATGGCTGAGGCACATGTAGGTTCCAGCCTGACCCGAAGTATCGACAAGTCGAACGCCCTTGTCGTTTCCGCGTGAAACTAATCAGGCTGAGGGGTCCATCAGGCTGATGCTACCGACGTGATGACCTAGATACGTGAGCCTACCTAGTCCGGACACTTGCATATGCAGCGAAACCTCACAAAGTAGAGTAGGATTGTCAACAGAGGGAGACCAATGAGCAGCACGTTCTACCATCCTACGTGGAACCCGGCCAGCTCCAACACTGAGCACGATGTTGAAGCTACCTTACGTAGAGACAACAAAGCCGTCAACAGATGCAGCAGAGGCATCACGTCACGTACGTGAAGAGCAGTCTCGAAGCTGAAGTTTATGCATTTCTTGTACCTATCAAACGCTTCAAAAACAACGACGCTTTCTTCCTATAATTCTTCCTCACGCGGACTTCCACACAGACTAACCCATTCAACGACAGTAATCGTATACGATCTTGATTACAACCAAAACTGTGGTGTAACAAGCTTATTTCTCCCTAGTCCAAATTCACACAGAGTGGCAGAGAAGGCCTTGGCAATGACGTACTCGCCAATTGGGTTGAGGTGAATGCCGTCGGTAGTCTGTGTCTGCCGATCGAAGCAGTCGTCTGGCTGGTCCAAGTCGACTACTCTGAGACGTTTGACGGGCTCATTGTTTTGATCCCTCTCTGTTTCATCCTTGTATCTGGATTCCAATTGCTCTCTCATCCGGAAGTTGAATGATGCGATGCGCTCCAGGCATGTACGGTCGTCACGCGCGCCTGAAAAGGTTGTATTTTGAATCGGTGAGTTCGGGCTATCTCGATTCGGAATAAAGTAGTTTGTGGGCTCGCCCCTAGGCAAGGCTTCCGGCACCGTGGCGATGGCTACTCGCAGCTCCTTGGCCACTCCATATGCGTTGTCGAGCATCTCTATCAGCAGATCCCAGGCAGCGGCTTCTGTCGATTGGTTCGAAGCAAAATCCATGAAACCGACCATGATGATGAGATAGTCCACCTCGTAGTCTGTGATCAAACTTTGGATAACTCGGCCGCCAAACGCCAGTGACATGTTGCGAGCTGCGCAGTGCCTTAATGGGACCTCGACTTCCTCGGCGTACTCGCCTGTGCTGTTCATGTCGTCGTCCAATTCCCCTGGGTAAAGGGGCCTGTGGAACTGGGGCTCCGGATATTCGTCGGTGCCTTCGAAGTCCCCGACGAACACAAAGTCGACTCCCTCGGATCGGAGCCACTCGTGCAAGCGAAACCGCCACGTGTGGGTTCCCGCACGGCCTTGGGTCATCTCGTCTCCAAGGATCATGATTTTCAGCGGCGAGTTTTCCGAACTAGGCGTTGAGCTTGACTCGGACATGCTGACCAGTGGTTCGTTTGGTAATGAGGTTGGTAATTGAAACAGTAGAGATGCAGAGTTGGTCAGGTTAACAAAGCTGAGCAATTGATGTAGTTGTAGAAACGAAAAGTCGTTTCGACAGAAGGATGTGCTTGAAGAAATAAGGCCACTTTCTCAAAGACAAACGCGCCTGCCCTTCACTCGCCGCCTCTCACTCCCTTGGCCGTTTACACAGCAAGACCCAGTGACGATAGCGCCCGCCTTCCCGTCCGCCTTCCGGTATCGAGTTCGACCTGCCTCGAGCTCGTAACTTCTTCCACGACTGGGTTCCTACAAATGTTGCAAGGAGCTTCTGACATTATTTTTCTCGACCCGCGGGAGTAGTTTAAAAACCTAGCTATATTGAACAATAAATAAATCTAAAAATCTATAAGTATTATTTTGCGATTTTGAAAAGTTGTTTTATCATAATAAGAGGGATAAATAAAATGATGTTTTAACCATAAAGCTACTACTCTAGTGTTATCTTTAGATAAGTTTACTATTTTTTTAGATTAAGAAGGAAATCTGCTAGGTTAGAGCTTATTCTTTGTGAATATAGAAGTAGAAAATAGTTGGGGCTTGCTATCAACAGAGGTCCCCCTCCAGTTCAGGGCTCGCCTGCAAATCCTAACACTCCTTATTGATGTAATTACTTGAACATGGCATCCTTCAAGTATCCGATATGGTGTAGTGGCCAACATGATGCCCTCTCATTTCAGTATGGAAGGTTAGACATAGGGAACGCCCAGTCGTGTCGCGCCCTATGAGCCTGTAATACTACTATCGGCAAGGCTCATGATGACTATACGAGAAGTGATTGTATTTGTTTTGAAAGTGGTAAATCTCTTACGCCCAAGAGCAGCGCTTGTTCGTTTGGACGTCTACTCAAATTTACAGGTCTGTGAAGGACGGCTTCAAAACCGCTCACGTCGAGTCCACTACTTGCCTCCACTCATCCCGAGCTCGAGGGCAAGATGACTACTACTCCTTGGAGATAATGTGGGGGTTCGTGGGTGGACCGTAGGCCTCGACAGTAGTGTCCTTCTTGGAGATGATGTGAGGATTGACTGGGGGCCCGTAAGCCTCAACAGTAGTATCCTTCTTGGAGATGATGTGAGGGCTGGTCGGAGGGCCGTAGGTCTCGACGGTGCCGTCCCTCTTCGAGATGATGTGGGGGTTGGTGGGAGGGCCATAGGCCTCGGCGGTGTTGTCTTTCTTGGAGATGATGTGAGGGTTGACCGGGGGTCCGTAAGCCTCGACCGTGTCCCTCTTGGTGTCAACGGCCGGGATGTGAGGGTTCAACGGGGGGCCATAGGCCTCGACTGTGTCTCTCTTGGTGTCAACCGCCGGGATGTGAGGGTTCAAGGGAGGGCCATAGGCCTCGACGGCGACGGGAGCGGCCGAGGCAACCGAGGCGCAGGCCGCGACGGCAGCAAGGAGAGTCTGAGCGCGCATCGTGTTGACTTGCAGATAATCACACTGGACTGCGTAAAGGTTTGAGATGCGGTAGTGATCCGGGTGTGGTCCGATTGTGTCCTTGTTGTGTTCTCACGCGATCTTATATGCAATGCCACCTTTCCAAAGCCATGGCAAGCGTCCGGACGGGCAAGCTCGAAACGGGATGAAGCTCAAGTCGCAAGCGGGACTCCCGCTGACACCATGCGGCATGGAACTTCACGGCATCCGCGGAGATATGAGACCTTGTGCGCTACGTAGCATCAAGAATCCTCTGCCTAATCCTTCATCGCAGTATCACGCCTGACAAGGCAGGTCGCACGCATTTCGACGACAGCAAGTTCTGCAAGTGCGTTCAGACACAACACTTTGTCGTTCCTACTGGCCAGGAGGTTCGGTGTGGCAGTTGATCTCCTAGCCTGTTCAAGAAGGAGCTGAAGGTCGTCCCAGACGTCAAGAGACAATCACAGGCCTAGAATCTGAGGAGGATCGTGGTTGCAGACAGACAGACTCGAACCTCCAGTCTTCGCCAGACTGTAGCGTCCGCTACCCCGTCCCGGCTCTGTCCCCTGTCCGCGAAGGATCAGCGGCCAGGGTCTTTATCCTGTCGTTATCAAAAGTCTGCCCCTCCGCCCCTCTTCATCACGGCATGTCGCCCCTCTTCACAGCTTCTTGTAACTGCAATGCGTTAGACATGGCAGGATATGGCAGCACGACATGTGTATCCAGTTCGACCTTCCTGTTTGTTCGAGTGCTTTTTGTGGCTTTCGTTGCCGAATCAGTCCTCATCCGCGCCCAATTATCACGTTCTTGGCAAATCCTTCACTTTCCTAGCGCATCCTTCTGCCGTACTGCGTGCTTCCGAACCACAAACGTCAACTCTGTGGTTGCTCTGCTCTCATGGTGCGCATATCAGGCTTTCCGATTTCAGGCAGGTCATGACATCGGTGGGTGATTCGAAGCGCTGGGCGTTATCGGCAGACCTCTTCCCTCGTCGTCGCAGAAAGCCAGCAACTTCTCGAGTTCTTCCTTTGGGGTTTTTATCGCACTGATGCGAGACTCTACCCTTCTTCACGATCTCTGGCCCAAAATGAAGGAGATCTACCACAACTTGTCGGACCATGAATTAGCAGACGACGTCTCTGAAGAGGTTGTGACGCTTCGCCGTTGCCTGACTTTCGACGATTTAGCTAACAATTGGCTTTCCAGACACCATGGATCACTGAAAGATCACCGACCAGTAAAGTTGGATGGGGATTTGCCGCCAAAGTCATCACGGCAATCAACGTCGTTCTGTTTGTCTGCTCATGCGGCGCACTTTTCATGTCGTGGAAATGGCTGAATGACCCCGTTCACCTGATGAAGCGCGTGTCGCCATACAGTAACATCGCCAGCTCCCTCACGACGGCTTTGGCCCAATACTGATCAGTCCCCGTGTAGGTCCGATTCTCAATGACGTACCAATCAGGCTCGAAACGATGGAAGTCAAAGGGACCCTCTTCAACGATTACTCTCCGTCCCGCATCTGGCGCCAACCGCCGAGCGACGAGGTCGACAAAGCGTGGGAGGATGTCGCGCGCATCGAGTACTTTGGCGTCAGCGGCGATGCACTGAGAAAAATGGGCAAAGACCCCAAGATCTCCGTGTCTATACCCGAAGACTGGGGCGTCGGCCCCGACAGGTATCTGGTAGAGATTGATATGCAGCATCAGCTGCACTGTCTCAACGCGGTACGGCAGTATGCGAACTGGGACTACTACTATGCACACTCGTATAGGAATATGTAGGCATTCATCCGTCCTCGACGATCAAGACGCCAAGCTGACTCGTTCTAGATCGATGGCCCCGAAGAGGCATCAAGCCCACCTCTCGCACTGCCTCGACATACTCCTGCAAGCCATTACGTGCAACCCGAGCTTGGACCTGATCTCTCACAACTGGATGAAAACCCAGGAGAACCCATACCCTGATTTCAACATCAAGCGGCAGTGCGTGGCTCATGACCCCATACTGGAGTGGCAGCATAAAAACGGCATCTCGGAACAAATCTTGAAGTTTAAGAACCTTCCTCGGCCTGAAAACTTCCCAGAAGTTGAGCCGGAGCCTTCGATTCTTTTGATCGGAGAGGATCTGGGACATCACCTGTAGGGTGGAGGGTTTGTAGAGCTGAAAAGAAACCATCATCACTGCATAGTCGAGGACGAACTCACGTTCCGGACCTTTTTGCTACATTGTTTGCAAACGTGACATTGTATCAGTGTCATTTTGGGTGTGATATAAACAGCCCGGCCTCAAATGCCCAAAGCACGACAAAGAAAATCATCATTATATCAGCCACGACCCATCAGTATGCGATGGGATGAGAATGGTCGTTCTCCTCATGCCCCGGTAAGGAATGCTTCACTTCAACCAAGCCGCGCTTGTTGGCGTGCTTCTTAAAGTTGAAAGTCGCGTGGTAAGGGTCCAGCTTGCCGTTGCATGTGCACACAAGCTTCGTGTCCTCTGCCAGGCAGGGCTTCTTACTGCCTCCCTTCTTCTTATCGCCGTGGTTGTTCATCGGCTTGTACGTCTTGTCGATCTGAAGCCTGTGGATCAACGAATGGTGCAACGTCGCCTCCTCTGGGATGTCGCGTCTGTCGCCGCCGTTGACGGGCCACTTTTGCCAAACCCAGCCTTGAGGCTTGAGTTCCCACCTCGCGATGAAGGGGCAGTTTTCTATGACGGTCAGCCGGCGTCAACAGTCGCACACACTCTGAGCTAAAAGCTTACCCAAGAACCTCCAGAACAAAACGCCGTACCAGGGCGTGCCGAAACCGAACCGCAGGGGGTCGTGGACCGACCCCATGAGCGCCATCTCCCTGTGGTGCTCGCACCGGTGCTTGAAGTGGTCGACCTTGTCCTTGCGCCACTTGAGCAGGGTGTACGGCTTCTTCTCCTTGTCGTGCCAGCCCTTCTCCGCGAGGTTGCCGCCGATCTCCTCGAGCTCCTTGATCATCCACGCCAGCGGTATGTCGCTGAGCTGACACGGCGCGCAGTCCCTCTTGTGGCCGTGGGAGTCGACGGCGTCGTGCTTGCACAGCTTGCACGTCGCCTTGCCGGCGTGGTGGTGGTGGTCGTGGGCAACCTCTTTCTCGCGCCTCCACAACCACGCCTTGAGCCGCGCGAAAACCCCGACGTCCTCGCCCGTCGGCAACCTGTCGTGGACGGGGTCCCAGCCGCCGCCGATGTCGCCGTGGTTGCCGGGGAACCAGACCTCCTTGATGTCCTCGGCGCCGTGCTCGTCCTTGGTCCGCCACCTGTCCTGCTCAAACAGCGCGGGCTTGAACTTTACGCGCCGCTCGTCGACGGCGACGGCGTGGCGGATGTGGTGCGCCGTGCCCTGCACCGACGGCAGGTTCGACAGCGTGGACGTCTTGCCCTCGATGACGGCGACCGAGTTGACGCAGTCCCAGAGGCCGAGGAAGAAGACCTTGATGTTGACCTCCTTGCCGCAGTCGGCGGCCTGCTTCCAGCAGAACGTGTCGCTAAAGGCCTCGAGCTCGCCCGTGGCCCTTTGGCTAAAGTCCTCGTCGGCCTCGAGCGTCTCCGGGTGCTCGCACTGCCTGTCCTCCATGACCTTGAGCTCGCCCGCCATGTGCCGCTGGTAGAGGCGGTAGGCGAACGGGACCATTTCCTCGTTGCCGCGGCAGAGCAGGCCGACGGCGTGCACCATGCGGGAGAGGAACTTGGCCGTGTAGGCGCCGCGGCTGAACCCAAAGATGTAGATCTTGTCACCCTGTGGAAATCTTAGCATGAGAAGTGTAGTGCGCAGCCGTATGATGCTTACCTTTTCATAGTAGCGCATCAGAAATCGGTATCCAGCGACGACGTGGGAGTCAAAGGTGGTTCCGAACCCTTGGTCGATTGCTCTGGTAACTTTGCTCTTGATCTCACCCAACCTGCTCTTTTGGATGGACGTCTCGTTGACGTCGTAGGTGCCGATTCCGGCTTCGGTTTGTTAGTCTGAGATGGCTGCTGGCTTGGGAGAACACCTACTCTGGTAGTAGTGGTACTGGTGCTCGTCGTTGCGGTCCAGCATGCTCAGCAGCTTGACGACGTTGGTGTCCTTTTCCTTGCCGGAGAACTCATTACCGGTGCCATCGAAGCAGAGAACCAGGCTTCTGGGCTTCTTGAGTGGCCGCCGCTCTTGAGAGTCCTGGGGCATGTGGAATTGGTCAAAGACGACGTCCATGTCAGGACTGCCGAGCGACGACGGGGCAGTGTCTACTGAATGATTGCTCATGATGGCGGTCAATCGTGATGTTGGTATCCTGTGTTGGTCCTCTTGCAAGCCTGGTCCGGCTTCTTGCAGCTTCGCATATTGGCTCTCTACTCTTATACTAAAGTTGTCGACGCACTTTACCTCCTATCCTGCTTGCTTCTGCTTTCAATACCTTGCTAGCATTACATTCACAACGTCGCCTGGGTTGCCGCACATGCCGATATCAGAAGCAAACATGCGAACGGACATTGTCGTCTCTGCTCCAATCACGATCCAAGAGTCCCATACATGCCATTGAAAACGAACTGCTCGCCCCGCCGTTGTTTGAGCCGCCGGCAGGCTCGAGGCATTTGAGCTCAGCTAGCAGACGCCACATGGGACCGCAACCCGCGCCGGGCAACTTGGAGGTTGATCCGCCGTCTATCCTAGGAGCGATCCTCAGGTAGCCACATGGTCTTCGGGTTAGCCAGGCTGATAATCGTCTGCCGGATGAGGACAAGCTCACCCGTTGCCAGCACACTCCTCTATCCCCGCGAGCAATGTGTGTAGGGCGGAAAATTGGGTTCGGAACTTCCTCTGAGACTGCGAGACATGATGCGAGCAAGACATGTCTTCAAGACCAGCACAGCGTCTCAGCCCTGGCACGCAATTCTATCGAATCACGCAGCAGCTGGCGGGCCTCCCCGCCTTCTTATGTACGCTTTGGGTGCTATTTCCCAGATCTCCGATCGTCTGTCGTTCGCGGGGAGCATTTGTGGAAATGATCTTCCCATCTCGTCCTGAATCGGAGAGACATGCCGCGGATATGAGCGACGGGGGCCAAGAGACCGGGTCCATGATAGAATGCGAGCATTCCTGCACTGGTTTGATGGCGACGTGAATGCTCTGATAATCTGTCCTAGCAAATGCGCCGTTGGAATGGCTACGAGGACGCCATGCATTGAGTTTGGAGCGGTGCAAACTCGTATTCACGTACGTTGCTTACTTTTCTCCCTACGAGCTGACGACTTCTCCCTAGACACACGCTTCAGCACTAACGGTAGATCAGGCTCTAACTTTCGAACTACTTTCTCAGCTGTAAGAGCTATCGACAACACATGCACGACTGCCGGGCTTGAGAACAAAGCAAGATATGCTCTCCTGGCAACCTTGGTCACACTATTTCGTGTGCGGGTGCCGCGCGGTTCTCCAGTCAGCGCAGTGGTCACCGCCAATCACATGCGATGCTTGAAGCCGATCGTCGATGGTTGATGATATTTCTCAGCTTAGTAGTAGAAAAATGAATGGCGCACTTACCGGGCGGCCCGCCCCGCCAGGAAGCCCACCACATCAGCGCTCGTTGTCCGGCCCGTTCCTGTCGTATACGCCCAAGGGCTTCACACGTCTGTTTTAGCCTCGGATTTCCTGAAAGCTGCTTTCATCGAATGAACCAAGCGTCATGTGACAGCTCTCGGGTTGCTGAATAATCCTTAGCTTTGGTCTGAGATGTATGTATTTGAGGGACAGCATGAAATAAATGCTTACTATGTGTAAAGACTGATGAACTCGAAAGCCTGAGATCAACCGAGCTCTCTTCATTTTTCTTTTCGGCAAGGGACTTTATGTCAATGGCTGAGTTATGGAAGAGACTCGGCATCATGAGCTTACCACTCCTGTCTTCAGTTTTCCTAGAAAGAGGATGGAAATAGCAAATAGAGTAGCACCAGAAGCGTGATTCATGTGAGACTAAAGAGTGAGCTTGGAATAGAAGACGGAAACGTAGTTTCGATGCTTGTAATTGAGCGTTCGAAGGGTGTGATTGAGTCCATTCAGGTGACGCGCACTCTGAAAGAAAAAATAGGGTGAAAAGACTGGAGAGATCCATTGGACATTGGGAAGTTTCAATATCGACAGGTTCTAGAGTTTCACGTCGAACATTCAAAATAGTTCCAAATAGCACTTTAGCTTTGCTTGGAAACATTTCGAGTCTTCAATAAGAGCACCAGCTTTACCAGAGGAGAATTGTAACCTTCGTAATTTGCCACAGTTGTTGTGTTCATTCTCATAGGCCACCGCCGCCATAGCTGGAGCCAGCGGTCGTTGTATTGAATAAAACAAATGTCGTATATGCGATCTGTTCTTGCTAAGAAAATAGATTAAGTGGCAGAAGAAATAGCAGTCTGTGCCAAGGACAGGCAAGATACAAGCCCATGAGCAGACCCAACTCATGTACAGCTGAATGAATGGACGCTGAGTGATGAATTAGCCTTCCTCTCATTCGGTATTAAAGGCTAAGTACAAAATCTTGGAACATGAGAAAGCCCCCAACAGCTCCAAGTCTGATTGCTGATTACCCTTATGGCCAGTGGCTGGGGCCCTTGATGGGGACCAGCGAAATCCCTTTACAGAGTAACGAGGGGGAAATGAGCCTCCAAGACTTCGTCGAAGATCTTTAGTCAGCCATCTGGGTTGATACTCCATTCTTATCGTCGAAATTCTCACGTGAAAACCACCAGTCAGTAAATAGGCAGCTGGGGGGAACCTGATCACGTCCTGAAGTTGCCCATTCTCAAGGTCGATCGTCAGAGCCTGGCGGCATACATCGTGATGGCTGCAACCGTCGAGGGGCCCTTCGCAATCTCACAAGCCCCTTCTCTTATAAAATGAAAGCGCGGCTAAGAAAGTAGCCTAATAGTCCAGGCTCTTGAAATTTACACTCCGATATGATATTCGCACGTCTTACGGAGCGAGGTTATTACAATTAATGTTTATTACCCCTCCCCCTTCCCCCTCTTTCAGTTGAGTGCTATCGTATCAAGCCACACGGGATAATCAACGTTTTAGTATGAGTATTTGAATGAATTCTGAGTTAATTGTAGAAGAAAAGTGCTAGTTACGAAAATGCAGCGGCTGGAACAGGAATACCTGGCATCATTTAAAAACCTGCTTCATCCTCATTTTCTACAACGAAAAACATCCAAGTAAAGAGAGTGGAACAGCTTGTGTTCGATTTTAAACGCGTCTGATACAAGTCCTGAGTTTCTGCCTTGGCTGTATGCAAGCTATGGCAGAGTGTTCTGTTACTTCTGTGGCAATTCGTTCACGCCATCGTGGGTGACTGACATTTCTGGAGTGCACAAGAAAAGTTCGCTTTCCTGGCTACCCACAAAGCTCAAAGCCTCAGAACAGATCAACCGCTGATCTGTTCCCCAGCCCATCCTCCAGCCCACGATTCTAAAAAGGGCCGTAAATGCACCGAGACGACGCCCGAAAACCCCACAATGGGACCCGGAGGACAGGCCCCACACCTCCGCCCCGCGATCGACGTAAGCACCCCTGGACCTCTCTCACCAATCATAAGCATCCGTGCTTAGGCGGTGAGCTGGCCGCATCCATCACATTCTCCACCTTGCGCGGCAGAATCCCCAGACGCGCAGCTCCGCCCTGACCTCACCAAGCTCCCTCTCCCTTCAATACCATGAGGCCAGTCAACCAACGCTTCACAAACACACCATCGCCAATCCCAATCCCTCCAAGTCAGCATCAGTTAAGTAAAGGAACACCCCAAGAAGCAGTGCAGAATCGAGATTCGCAATGGCGCCATCCCTGCGCACCCTCCTGTCGACTCTCGGCTTAACCTCCCTCCTCCCCCACAACCAACAACCCCTCGCGCAGCAATCGCAACCGCAACCGCTCGCGGGGCCCATCGTCCCCTACGAACCCCTTTCCGCCGCGCCGTCGTGCCCCATCGACGGTCCCACGAGCTGCCACAACTCATCTTCCCCGGCAAACTCGTGCTGCTTCGTCTACCCATCCGGCCGCTTGCTTCTGACGCAGTTCTGGGATGATACGGTGCATGCGGGCGGGTCGGAGGAGGACTGGACCGTTCACGGATTATGGTACGTGGTACACTCTGCCAGCTGCCTTTGTTGATGAGTGTTCGTTTCCGCGGGCTCGAAACATGTTTGGAATGTACTGTTGTGCGACAAAGGGTCGTCCGCAATTGAGTTCCCCGCGAGAACCACGGCTTCATGCGGCAGAGCATATGGGATGGATGCACTGACAAACCCCTATAGGCCCGACCTCTGCGACGGGAGCTACAAAGCCTTCTGCGGGATGACGCCTCACTTCAACAACATCACCGACATCCTCAAACACTACGCACAAGATGAGCTCCTAGCCCTGATGGATCGGTACTGGGTCGCTGCATAGTACGTCACAACCTCCCCCCCTTGAAATGCTTAACGTGGAAACCCCCCCAACTGACCTTACACGAAGCGGCACAAACGACCACCTCTGGGCGCACGAGTACAACAAACACGCGAGCTGCATCAACACCCTCACAACCTCGCGCTACGGCGAAAAGTACGACGCGGGCATCGAGGTTGTCGACTACTTCACCCGCGCCTTCAGCCTCTTCCGCCAGCTGGACACCTTCACCGCGCTGGAAAAGGCGGGCATCGTGCCCTCGCGGGAGCGGAAATACGCGCTGACAGACGTCACTGCGGCGCTGGAGCGGTTGAGTGGCGGCCGCGTTGTGCTGCGCTGTTCCGGCAGGCGACACGACGTGCTGCACGAAGCGTGGTATAGTTACTTCCTCAAGGGAAGCCTGCAGACGGGGCAGTTTGTGCCCGCCTCCGAGCTGGGGGAGCACGGGGACGCGAACAACTGCGCGCGGGAGGTGAGATATCTGCCCAAGAGGTGCAAAGGAAACTGTCCAAATGCGGAGCTTTGAGGAGCAGAATGTGCCTCGGGAAGGGCGCCGTCGGTATTGGTGCGTTGGTTTGTTGGGAGCCTGGGCTATGGTATCGGGGGTTTTTTCCTTGCTATTCGCTTGCGAGCCTACCAGTGGAGCATCCTTGGCTAATGAAGATGGTGTTCAACACATTGTGCGGTTGGCTGTGGCAATGCGGTACATGGGTCCATTGGTCGTTGTCTGCTGAAGCACATCACGTACTACGTAGTATTCAATAGGGAATCAGACTGCTTACCAACACTGCGATGTGTTCCAAAGAGTCCGGCAGCGAGAGGCCAGTTGTGACCAAATAAATCCTGGCTGACCAAAGTCTCACGCCTCCGGCGTTTTCCCGAACAATGTGATATCTCCGACGCAGACGGCGACTGGCTCTGACGGTTTCAGGCTGTCAATAGCCGTTGCTCTGAGCACCGGACATGCTAACGCCGACGCAATATTTGAATTGCCGACGGCTTCGTCTCATGAAACAAGCAGCAAACTTGAGATGAAAGTCCAACCGCAGGGCTGACCGCACAATGTGGTGCGACTACCTGCAAACTCTCCCCAGGAAAAAGGAGCAAAAGAAAGAGTCCAAACCGTGACGCAGGGACCAGGTTCGCAAGTTCAACGTCGAGGGGAAGACAGCCACATCATCCCTGACACCATGTTCTTGAGTAATGACCGTTGCCCAGCGGCACCCCGAAGCCGCGTCTGAGGTGCCGGCATCACACGAATATACCCCTTGGCGATTGCTGGCCGTCAGCCTTGCATGAAAGCTTTCTCATTACTCTGGGGGTGCGATGACGCGCTGAAGAAAACGCTGCCTTATCGGACCGACCGCTGACGCTATTCCTTCTCAAGACTAAGTTATGTGGAGGTGGGCTGAGACCACGCCCTGGATCCCATCACAGCGTTCCGGCGTCTCGTCGACGGTGCTGGGGTTTTTGTTTCTCTGCACCGGCGGCAGTCTGCGTTCCCTTCTTGCTATGCTAATCACTGCGTCGTACGTGTATGCTGTGTACACAGTAATTGGTCGGAGTCGCCACTTCATCCCCAGCCTTGACAGTACTCGATTGCTGGTTCGTCGTCGGTATTTGCAATGTGGAAACGGCGTAAAACGGTGGTGGAGCAGACGCGAACTGGCTGTCGAGAATTCGACACGCGCTGGTGCTGCCCATTCCCCTCGACGCTATTATCGAACGGAATCAGAGCCAAGGCCCGATGATAATGGGCGCTCCGATCGCCAGATGCTTGGAAGCCGGGCGGTCCCATCTCCCATTTCCCATTTCCTATGGCTCTGTCGTGCCGTCCGTGCCTATTTGACGGGACAATCCAGCGGCTACCGTGAGTCTTGGTGGTGCGAGTTGGGATCGCCAGGCCCTTCAGTCCTGATGGCGTCCATGTTTCTATGTAGGTTAGTACTGTACATACACTAATTAGATGGAACCAACGCTCCGACGTGTTGGAGTCGATGGAAACCGCGGTTCCAGTTTTCCTCGAATGCAACCAGTGTCCAGCGGCTGTGGGATACCGAGCGACTTTTCGCCGCTGACAAACTCCTACCTGCAACCCGGCCGCGCCGGGAGGCCCGACAGGACAGTACACAGTATTTGCGGACGAGGGCAATGTTGACGCGTGCTAGCGGTACAGTCACGTCTGGCGGCGGACGCTAACAGCTGCCAGCTGTCTTGCACGACCAACTGCGCCTGGCTGCCTCCGCCACACGAATGGCTATTCTGCCGTTTCGCTATGCCTGGCGTAAACTCATGAGAGACGAGTCCTGAACGGGTTGCTACCACCGACGCCAAAATTGCGACTAACAGAGCGAGGTGACTGCCGGCTCGTCATTGTTGGAAACAAAAGTAGTGTCGTCTCGTTGGGCGAGGGATTTTTGACATGCCCCTCGTCCACAGCAGCTGCAGTAGCAGATTAACGGTCTGCAAGCGGAGAAGTGCGCCGGTAAGGGAGGGCATTCGATGGCCTGGGGGCCGTTCACTGATAGGCTGCCTGTAGCGAGTGAACGCACGGTGGAAGCCTTTTTTGAAAGATTCCCTGCTGTGTCGCCTGAAGAACTCGTGGTTGACAGGTCCAAGGTTCATTCATAGAGAGCGAGTGTACTCCGTACTGTGTGACCTTTCAGATTGCCTGCGAATCACAGATTGCTAGAGCCAGCACTTTGAGCCGTAAAAACTGCGTAACCGTAATGCAGCAGCCACTGTTTTGTGTGGGCACAGAAAGAGAGCGCCTATGGGGAGATCTCAACCCGGTGGCAGGTCTGGTGGATTGTTGGAGCGTTTCGCTCTACGCAAAATTTCCTCCAGCCTCGCCAGGAGCCATTCGGGACTGCTGGTGTTGCCTGGTGCCGAATTACTGAAGTCTGTCGTCTGTTCAAGGAGCCCAAAATGTGCTCGGCCGGTGGAACAGATGGTCGCAAGCTGTCCGTCTTGACGGTGCCCTCAGCCATCCCAAGTGTCGGACGATCACCATATCATCGTTGCCAACAGGGTTCATGCTTTGTTGAACGGCTGGCAAATAGTGGCCTCAAATGTGGACGGCATTGATGCGTATGGCCCATTCATAGACGAGACGCCAGCGTCAAGGGCTTTTTGAGAAGCCGGCAATTGTTCCAAGCCTCAAGCCACCAGATCCCCGCTGTAAATTGATGTTTGCCCGCGCCAGACAGGATACCTCGGGGGCCATCAGTGCGTCTATTTGTGGCTGCTGCTGTCGTGGGTGTCGAATTGCCGTAAGGGACTTCCTCCAACATCCTCGACCCAATCTCCAGTGACGAAGACGCTGCGCGACCATTCGCGGCTACTATGAGCAGGACGTTCAGGTGGAATGGTGCAGTAATCAGCAAACCCGGCCTCCGCTTCGATGTCATGTTAGGTCTATTCATGGCTCGCAGTGGTACTGGCCAATACCCAAGTATCCATAGAAACCACACACAATGCGTGATACTGTGCCTTGTTGCTGGCGTGGCATATGGGGCTCGTAATGTTGCTTTTCGTGTTGCTGGGTTTTCGTAGCTCGGACCCGCGGCAGTGACAAACCAAGGACGTAGGTAGGTATCTTGAATCACATCGAGCCAAGGTACCCATCGGACATGGTGTCCAATTTCCCATATCGATAAAACTCAAGCGAAGAGCACGAGGGAGAGCCGATGAGGACGATGCGAGACTGGACACCTGCCTCGGTCAACCTCTCTAGTGAAGGTATCTGGATTGCGGAAGGCATCCGTACCTACCTTATTGTTGGCACCTAATTACTGTGCAGACGCCAGAAAGAGCGAGACAAGCGACTTGACTGTCAGCGAGTGGCAACAGGAACGGCCAGTTCAAGGAAAAGCTTACTGTCGAAGCACTGCCACCAGCAGCAGCAGCAGCAGCAGTTCAGGGCGGAACGGCAGGCGGAATCAGAAACAGGCGATGGCGCAGCACGTAACTGACAACTTCCTTCACTGTGCGACTCGTTGAGACGGCAGAAAGGTATGCCTCGGTTTGTGGCACCAGCCAAGCTGGCCACCTACCTAACAGTAAGCCGGTGCGACGTTACAGGCGGCGTTTCCCGTGCACTCGTGGCTGATGTCGGCGTCACCAATGATAGCTGAGCCTGTCTTCATCCTGTCGGTCGTCCGCGTGATCTTTTGTCTCTCCCTCATTTATTCATGTTCCTGCGGCTGTCTCTGTGATGCCAACATTGACAAGATTCTAGGCAGAGGAGATACGCAGAGCCTCGAGGACTGGGCGTTACTTTACTTATAGTTCAGGACCCCTGGGATTCTCTGCATTGACCGTGGAAATTTGGCATGTCGCTGGTGAAGGAACTTAATCCCGGGGGTTCCTTCACCCGGGGAAGGGAGCATCGAGAAAAAGCAAAACAAGCAGAAATTATGGGGTCGGCAAGCCGTATCCCGATAGCGATGTCTCTCCACGTCCGCACTGTGAAATGGCAGGTGAAAATCCTTTAGTACACAGTACACTACACGGCCTTCCCGCTCTTGTTTTTGCCAACGTCTGTTAGGCAAGTCCACCGTATTTCCCCACAGTGCATCAGATGCAAGTTTTTCTCGCAAGAAGTTGTCGCCAGCCGGTGTAAGACAGCGTGGATCGAGCCTTCCACCTGCTGCTCATGTCTCTGCCCGGTTTTCCTTTCCCCCCGAGCCTCGAGTTTGTTCCATTCTAGGTCAACTGCCTGTTCATCGATTCCGTTTATGTTGCTTGCAAGGCAAGGTATTTGTACGTGCCCTTGAGGAAGAGCCTTCAAGAACCTACGTATTCCGCGTTGTGACTGGCCAAACCGCCCGAGTCTCTCTTGGGCTAGCGTCGCTGCTGCAACTGGCCTAGTAGAGCCGGCCAAGTCCCAGGAGAATCGCTAGACGTCGTTGTACAGTGCGCTAGAGCATGAAGGAGCCCTCTGCCTTTTGCACTTGCCCGACCGACACCATTTGGCACTTCAGTTCCCTCAAGACCTGCCTCGTGCCCACTTTTGTACCGCTTCTTCCACGTCTACTGTCCACTCAATTGACTCCACTTCACCTTTTCTGCCTGCCATTCCTTGCCTTCTTCTTGACTTCCTTTCCGCACTCTCACCCTTTCCATCTCGCTCAGCCACAGCGGTTCCATACTTCCTTCCTTCCAGGTCGCTCACCCAGAGCTGCAACTTAACTTCCTTCCACTCAAACTTGTCCCGACCGGGCTTCACCGAGAAACCCGTCCAGTGCTCTTCTTCAACATCACGAACTTTTATAATTCTTGGTCCTTCTTCGTGACCCATCCACTACCAACTCAACGTCCGATAGCTTAATACCACTTTTTTGCACAGACCGAAAACGCATCCACGGGCGTAGCAGCCCCGGATTTGGCACCATCCCCCGCGTTCCCTCCCAGCGTGGGCATACAGAAAGGGCCGAATACCTCTCCATCGTCACCAACTCGCTCTCTTATCAGTCGCACTTCCCCGCAAAACTCAATCGCCCGCTAGAACTCTCGACGCCTCAACCTTTGCCTTGTCGATGCCATCATCCCCGTTCATCCGTCGCTCGAGTACCGAATAGTCCCACCCACCTTCGCCACGGCTTCCACCCTTCCGGTCCGCGTCGCCATCATGACCCAAGCCGTCAAGCGGGCTTGCGACGGCTGCCATCGTCGCAAGGTCAAGTGCGATGGCACCAACCCATGCCGGAATTGCCACACCGCCCAGTTGTCCTGCACCTACAATGCGATCCCTCAGAAGAAGGGGCCCAAGGGCTCCAGGGCCAAGGTCATCAGCGAACTGAGAGAAACCCAACGCCAGACGAGTCTCTCGGCAAGAGTACAGAACCGAATCAACTCGATCCCTCAGCCTCCAGGTCCCATCACCCTCGCTCCCACTCCTGGTCTGCTCTCCGGCGACCTCGTCAAGGAGTGCATTGACTTTTTCTTTGCCAACATGTACGAAAGGATGCCAATCCTCGACCGTCGCCAGCTGGAGCTGCAGTTGCCCTACATGGAGCAGAACCGTGATACTTACTGCCTCTTCACATCACTCTGCGCATTCATGCTTCTCCAGCCCGGTATGAACCTGCCGTCTGGTGACCCGTACAACTCGGACGTCATGGCCGGCGCCAACATCGTTGCGAGCCAGCTGCTGGTCGAGGAAACCTTGCACGTCCGCAAGGGCTACGAATACCTCGACAGCATCACTCACAACACTTTGGCCACCAACTTTTTCCTGTACGCCTGCCACCATGGCATTGAACTGCACGACAAGGCATGGTACTACCTCCGAGAGGCCTCGACCATGATGCACATGACTGGCATGAACAAGGAGGATACCTACCTCAACAATCCTCAATGGGATAACGCCGAGACCTCTCGCAGAAGGCGCCTGTACTGGCTGTTCTACATAATGGAGAGGTAAGAAACTTCAGTCTCTCGCGCCCTTTTTCGCTAGCTAACCGACCATCCTCATCAGGACCCACGCTATCCAACGCCAGCGACCGTTGTCGCTCCAAGCCACCATCCAGCCCCCGAGCTCCGCCGACGACCCGAGCGATCCCCTAAGCCACCAGTTGAACAGCTTCATCATGCTGGTGAATTTGTTCCGCCCGTTTGACGACGCGTTCACAGCCGTGTGGAACAATACCAGAGGCAGCAACCTATACTCTTCCAACCTGCAGAAGCAGCTGAGTGAGGCATTGCCTACATACGTTTGCCAAGATCGGCAATTCTGCGACCTGCGGACCAACCAGCAATGGCTAAAGAGTACCGTATGGCAGTTGACACACTCCCAGAGCGACAACAACATGAACTTCCCCTACTCGGCTGACCTCTCTCGCGAGTTGTTGATGACCCTTGCGTCTCACTTTCCCGGTCAGGCCATGGAGTTGGTCGGATCCGGATTGATCGAAAAGCTTTTCGAGATCAGCTGTAACATGACGGACTTCCTTGCTGTGCAGCCCCCTGCCCGTGATCCTTTCACTGTCGGACCTCGCGAGCAACTCAGCCAGACCTTGAACATTGTCGCTGTACTTCGTCATGGCGACCACCGTTTCCTCCCTCTGCTTCTCAACAAGGTTGCCGAAATTATGCCGCGCCTGACGAACCCCATGCTTCTGAATGCCCCTGAGAACTCGGCCATGGCCAACATGGACATCTTTGACGGCTTCGGCAACGCAGGCATGGCCCAACCCGCTCCTCAAATGCAGATGCAAATGGATACCGACTACGAGCAAAAGTTCCCGTCCGACTACGAAAAGAAGTATGGCATGCCCAATATCAACAGTAACGTGGGCGAAAGCAGCACGATATCTGTTTCGTCCACGTCGGCACCGACAATCACTCCTGCGACCACCGCGGACATGAACTCGCCATTCGCGAGTTCGCCAGCAATAATGTCTCCACCCATGGAGTTCCCACCCCACGGCCTGAACGATTACGGATGCACGCCGATGCCCGATATGGTTATGAGTCCGATGGGTCAGAACGGATCGTCGATCGCTGGTCCCAGCCAGCACCAACAGCAGCAGCCGCATCACATGATGCAGAATCAAGGTATGGGTCAGCAGCAGATGCAGCCCAATATGGGACAACACGGTCACAGTATGCATCAAGGAAGCATCAGTCCACCGGCCTTCCAGCACCAGCAGCCGACATCCCATCCATTGGGCCCAGGCGGGAACAACCTGATGAACTCCACACCCCGGCAGCAGCCCCAGCGTGCTAGCAGTTTTGCCATCCAGCAGCATCAGCAGCCGGTTCCTCGAACTGTCGGCGACTTCCACGCGCTGCAGCGGGCCAATTCCGACATGCCCAACATGCCCGGAATTAGTACGGAAATGGACTTCAACACACTGCGTTGAGGTCATGACCATTTCGAAGAGTTGATGCCTTTTTTATGTTGAGCGCTGGTCTTAGCATTTTCACAACTTATTTTTACACCATTGTAACAATCCTCTTTGCGTTGGGACGCGGGTTGACACCGCAACTACTTTCAAGAGCTGGGTTGCAACATAAAAGTGCCTTGCAATCGAGTATGTGTGCTGGAATATGGATTCTCGCGAAAGGATTATGTTGGGAACATTTGCATTTGCCGATAGGGGCATCACGGTGTTCTGGGTTTCGGTTGAATTTCACATAAGAGAAGGATTTACGGTATATGTACGAGCATGGCTGGCGTGGAGCGGATATTCCGGCTACGGCCAATGCTTGGTATCACGATGATCGACTCGATGTCGGATTTGTATGGACGAATGGAGTCGTCACTGTTATGTCTGTACGCGACGTCGGCAGACTAGCTCTACTATCAGATGATAGATCAATGAAAAATGTAGATTGCATAGCAGGTCCCAGTTCGCGCTGTGATGATGTGCGTGAACCCTGACGTCCATTCCGTGCAGATCTACTATGCATCCCTGAATGTGTTGTTAGTTTTGACGTGGTTCTCGTAAAACTTCAACGTGAGACTGTCGCCTAGCAAGATTGTGCGACGTCATTGTTGAACCCTACCCTTTTTCAGCTATGGGTTGTTTCAGCCGGCCAAGGTAAATACCTCTCCTTCTTGTGTGCCTCTGTTCCTATTATAGGTAGCCATCACTGCAAATACTACAACTACTTTGTTCAGCTGCTCAACGGTAGGACACCTCAATGAAATGATGGTCGCTCCGGTATGGGCCTTGGGCGTGATGACTACTCCTAAAACAGCCGCGATTCCCTTTGGAAGTCCCATGCCACGGAGGTATGCGTAGTGGTCTGGCTCAGCATGGCGCTGCTGCCTTTGCGTATGACTGCAAAGGCGCTTTTGACAGGTTTTTACCTGCTGATATGGATATTTCAAGTCAGGAATCACATGATTGTGTTCAAAAAACAGGCAAGTCTAGATGAGGCATCATGTTCTGGCCTCATATTAAGGAAATGCCACAATCGGCCAGAGAGGTTCTTCATGTTTGTACCGACAATACAGAGGTGGGCAGTCATCACCGCATGACTCGGTTCGCGTCCTGTGAACAGCTGCGGGCATTCTGCCAACCCCTCTGGCACAAGGGTAGCCTGGTGGATTTGCTGGGCGCGAAGTTGGCAACGCAAAAACATTACCAGTTTAGCTGAACGGGGTTCAGGAGCGCGCTGACACTGGTCCGGCCGACTGAGACGTTGTGGCGGTGTCGTGACAAGTTACAACCATGCGTGTCCCTATCGATGATCAGCAGCTGGGAAATGCGCACGACAAGTCCAATCTGGCATGGAGTGGAACGGCGATTGGATTTTGTAGTGTGAGATCGAGACTGTGGGTTGCGGTCGAAATTGACGTCCTGGGAAATTGCTGTACTTGCTCAGGTCAACGGTGAGATGACGAGATCTCGAGCGGATTTGACTACAATCGCTCGCACAGGTTTGACTGACGACATTTCTTCGACTGTAGTAGGTGTATATCGAACAGCTGTGATGTCTCGAGCATACACCAGCTCTCCGGACCATGCTTCTCTACAGCTTTTTGGATACGGCAGTTGGTCAACCGCTCTAGTGAAGCTTGGATAGTACCCACATTCGGTTGTATCGCGCCGGTGTTGCCCTTTTTCCCAGTTATTGTGCAAAACGCCCGATTTGTCTTCAGGATCACAGACGGTGTTATCAGCCCCAAACTCGTTCAAGGGAACAAAAGAGCTATGGCTGAGATGGTACGCCCGCATACAAGTTACTTAGAGGCGGACAGAACAGAAAGGCCGATGGCGAAGCCCAAAAGCCGCATGTCAAGCATCCCCCATCGAGGAGTTGCGGCGGTTGTGTATCCATTCCCAGCTTCACTACCTAAACGACGGAACAGTCCGCAGCCCCGCAGCACCGTAGCTTCAGCACGTTAATTAAATCAAAGCAAGACGCGAGCATTCATATACCCACTGGCGTTAGATTCAGCCGGGACGACCGGACAGACAGAATATTGCTGATATTACACAAACACAGCTCGTAAGGCGGACTTTCACTGCGAAACCTTAACCAGTCGTCACGGACCTGCCCCGTCCTAGGGCGGTCAGCTTTTTACCAGTCCTACCCCAGGTTGCCTAAAGGCCCAAAGAGCCAAGCTGACAACGAAAGACCTATGGTCACGGTCTCTCACGCCGCTATACACTGAGTTATGTTTGCCCACTCCATGTACAGTGTTGAAACTCTACTATATTGCCAAACCGTACCTGTAAAGCCGCTCGCTTTCGGGCTTTTCGCCTCCCCGTTCAAACAGCGCTCATGCGTTTGTGCAGTCGCTTTCGTGTAATACTACAGGGCTTTCCTAACTCCGCCGATACAGTGAAGACTGGGATCCACGGACGAGTCGGGGCAATACTGCAAGTCGATCGGACTATTCCAAGTGTTTGACAACGAATCGCGTTGATAAGTGGATTTCCTCGGTTTCTATAAAGGACGTCTGATGTTGTCATTTCCATCCAATCTCACCCAACCGTCCGACCCATCACGACTTCCAACAGTGACATAGTTTTCAGTTACCCGCAGACCAAACCTTCAAAATGAACACCAAGGCCCTTCTCGCCCTTCTCTTCGCCTCCATGGTCGCCGCCGTCCCCGCCGTCAGCGAGAACGAGGGCGCCCTCCTCAACACCCGCCAGCGCGGCCCCGTCCCGCCCAGCGGCCCTAGCTGCTGCTCTAACATTCCCGGCACATGCAACTGCGGCTGCGTAAGTTTCTTCGCCTTTTTTCCCGCCCTTGTCACTTTGCTTTGTGTGAACAGATACTGACGAGATCCATGATGTAGTGCCCCGGTGTAAGTTACCAAGCGAACGGAAGTGTCGCATGGATGATGGATACTGACGATGGCTTTAGGGCCCTTGCGCCACGTTTGAGGACCCCAGGGCCACCTGCCCCTAAACGACCAGGATCCCACGATCCAAGGTC
Organism: Colletotrichum spinosum; assembly: GCA_004366825.1. Taxonomy (NCBI): domain Eukaryota; kingdom Fungi; phylum Ascomycota; class Sordariomycetes; order Glomerellales; family Glomerellaceae; genus Colletotrichum; species Colletotrichum spinosum. The sequence continues at coordinate 104,646 of QAPG01000066.1, read as the reverse complement.
TCTCGGCTCAGGCAGGAATGAGGAGAGGTTCTGCAGGAACCTCAAAGGTGTTGTTGTATCGGCACTCGGTAAAGGAGACTGTTGGGATGAGCTTGGAGCTGCGTTACGGTGTGTTGAATCGGCGTGTAGCCCAAGGTCTGAAATAAGAGCTGCGTCTCCAATTACCAACGTGATTGCCACGTTCTTGCATCATCGCGATGAAGAGTCTGCGTTTCTGGGATTGAGTCCTAGTACTCCCAAGGCCTGGTCCTCAACTAACAGGCATATTCTACGGCTTGGTCCTCTGAAGGGAGACAAGAGTTGGTGACGGATGCTTATCATGCCATGACATGGCAGGGCTGGGTAATGCAAACGTCCAATTTTGTTGGGGTTTGCTGCAATGACAACGAACGCGTCCGAGACAGAAGTATCGCCGCTCTCGTAAGTTTAGCCTAGTCTTAGCAAGCAGCACGGGGAACGTTCAAGTAAATCGTTGATTGTTTTCGATTTCGTCGTAGCCTAATTCGCCACCATCTTCTCAACTCTTGAGTACCCAAGTTGTTGAGGCCGCAGTAGTAAGAGCGCCCTTGCTACTTGACTAGATACCAATAGAGTAAGAACGTGTCTCATATCGCATCTTTGCCGAGAGCAAATCAAAATCGACAAAGCCAAACCAACTGTCAGCTCTAGTGCCTTCGTGATGAAAGCGCGTCCGTTATCCACTGTGACCAGCCCGCCACGCCATAAACTCCAGGTCCTCCTTTGTGATTCTTCTCAGCTCCAACATTTGCAACGACAAACGAGAGGCCTATTCTACTCGATGACTACAGCATGGCTGAGTAGAACCAAGGGGAAATCAAAATCGAGGACCAGGTTGTTGCTGAAGATGCAACAGGTCAGTCGGGTCTAAGAACGTTGGTACACTCTTCGCCACGCGGAAAAACTGGCCGATGTAGTTGGCGTGAAACGAGACGGGACATTGATCCGACTAATTAAACCAAATGGGATTCAGAGGAATCTCGAGCTCTGTCAGAGGGCTCGGTTGATTGAAGTTAGTGTGTATGTGGCGAACCGCTTAAGTACCCAAGCTATTATCTCAGACGCCTTTCTCGTCACCAGAGCTTCCAGACCGGCCGGAAGAGAAGTCAGATTAGTAGCGATCACAGGTCAGCGTAACGATAGGAGCGGCGAATGCAGAGCTCCTTCATTTAGGTATGTTACGGAGATACTGGTCGTCGGTGATGGAAGCCGCAAGCTACCCCAGCCTGTGTGCGTCGTAAATCTGTCCATAATTGTCGATGGCAGACCCAGTGTCTCCCTCGTCACATGGCAAGTACCCATGCATGGTATGTTCAATGACGACGAGCGAAACACTTGAGCTGCATATGTGAGTCCATGGCGAAGTATGAAATCGGCGAAGAATAAACTCGGTAAGTATATTTTCCCACTCAGGCAACATAGTATGCTTTGTTGACTGATCTGATGGATCTTGACTCATCAACTCCGATGCTGCTACAGGTTTAACTAGCGGCAACCTTTGATGTCAACCTCACTCAGTCAATCCGGGGTAGGTGAAAACAAAAACAAAAACACATACAACACCAGGTATTCGCTGGTCGTCACCGACCCAACTACTAATCCGGCCCTTACTGGCTTATCTATGGGAGAGCGGACGGGATCCCGAGTTTTCCAGTAGGTATGGTCGTATGTTACAACACCAGGTATTCGCTGGTCGTCACCGACCCAACTACTAATCCGGCCCTTACTGGCTTATCTATGGGAGAGCGGACGGGATCCCGAGTTTTCCAGTAGGTATGGTCGTATGTGGTGTTGGATTTTATTGAAGATGATTATAAAGGCATGTACATTTCTCCGCGGACATCTAATACGAGGAAGACGTATTTCCCCTCATCTTACAGCAGAACACACATCAGACAGCCAGGGAAATGGGATGAACAGGCCTATGTCGAAACATGTTGTGTTTTGGCATGAAGACATTGGCAAAAGTAATTCCCTAACCTCAAGCGAGTCGTCGATGCTTTGGTAATGAGTTTTGCCAAAACGTGTGTACAGTCCCAAGAGGCTAGGCCCATGAAAAACATGCGCACTGATTCACGACAAGATTCTTGCTGCCTGGATGTAACATCTCGTGGACAGTGACCCGGCAGGGTATATCGTAGCATTGAAACAAGAAATACCAGTCATACAAGTATCGATCCTGTTGCACAAAAAGCAAGATTTCATACAAAGACGTCGACTAGCCAAGGAGGTCTCATGCGGACAGAAAATCTGGGTTTGCGACTCATTTACCCCTCCTTGATGCTCTTCGTGATACTCGCGATCTGTATGAGCTCAAGTATGGGAAGGTAAAACGGATCAGCTGTAAGGAAGTTGTGAAACAAACGGAGGTTCTGCCCGTCTTTTTCTACTTCTGACTGCTTCGAAGCGCTCAGTGTTAACTTTGTAGTTTGAAATATCGCCCAACTCTGACCTCGAAACAGATCCGCGAGATATTGAAGAACGGTTGACACTGCGGTTGTTAACTCCTATTAGTGCCTTCCATCCCTTTCACTTTTTCCGTACGTAACTGAAAGATGTGAATTACCACTGCCGTGAAATAGTTGAGTTGATGAGAAAAATTTCGATGTTGCAATCGTTCACCCGTCTCATTCGTCGGCCCCTCAGACCAAGCATCCTCGTCGATTGGCCGCGAGACACTATGCACACCCAAAACCGTGACACAAAGCGAGACCCGGGAAGAATGCAAAATCACAGCTCAGTCTTGCAACGGCCTCAACCTCGCAAAACAGTTCCGTATGGCAGCACCAGACTTCAAGGCTGAAAGAGGTTGAAGCCCGAAGCCAAGCAGATGTGCAGCTTGGACGCTGTTTCAGCCTGAGGAATGCAAGCTGCAGCAAAACAAGGCGACACAATTACTTTTTCCCCTTACTTTCTTCCCTGTACGCGGAGTACGTAAACATGGCTCTGAGACTACGAGCCTGCACGCCTGGCTCTCGGATGGCTCCGGTCGGCCGGTTGGACGGCATTGACCCCACCCTAGGACCCCACTTACGGCACGGCCGGGCGGGGTTCGCTTCATCGGGCTCGGGCCGCTCGCCCCGCCCGGGCCGACAACCTCTTGAGACACCGTCCAGTCTTTTCAGCAGCGGGGAAGGGCCTCTTTGACTTGGACCTCGAGCCAGACCGTGTCACACACATCATGTCAATCGCACAGCACGGTCACCAATGCATGGCTTTTGTTAGATCAGCCACGTCCACCCTGAGGCAGCTGGGGCGCATTGACCAGCTAGGTAGTCAAGTAACTCTCATACTAGTAGTTATATCATTAGATAACCTGAATTATACAACTATATTGACCCCTCTATATTAACCCTTTTAGTACTTAGGTAAAGTTACCTACTTTCTAGTGATAGTAGTAGGGTTTTTTATATTACTATATAAAAAAGATATTAATTAAATCTTTAGATACTTTTTTTTAGCTAGCCTCAGTTAATTAACTACCTAACTATTATCAAAATACTAATATTAATATTTAATTAAGTTATAAGTTAGCCTATATATAGACTATAGATCTATTTATTTAACTTTTTATCTAAATAGATATTTTATATTAATATCTATCTTATATAATATTATAATTATATTATAATATATAATTAAACTCTCAAATAAATTAGATTCTACTATTAGAAACTTATATTAACTTCTTATTATCCTTTAGACTACTCTAATTTATTAACTTATTATTTAAACCTTTTAATTCTATTTTTTCTAAATTAGCTAATTAATTAGTTAAATCCTCTCGCTTAAAGGTACTTTAGGTAACCTATTAAAGTTAAATTAGTTTTATCCTTATTAACTTAGTATTTCTAGAGTTTTAGAATTATTTTACTTTAAAAAAAGATATAACTAATTAATCTTACTAATTTTATTAACTATAAAAATTACTTTCTACTAAAAACTTTTCTACTTCTAGTAGTAAATAGATAATTAACTAGGATAGCTACTTAATCTTATTACTATAGTTTAGTTATTTATACTAACTACCTTATTACTTAATATAGATAGATATATCTAGTAGATTAATAGATTAACTAGCTTCTTTTTATTTAAATTAGTATTCTTAGATATTAGTCTTATTATTAACTAAGATAATAATACTAGGTAGAAATAGCTTTTTACTATAGATAGAGAATACTTTATTTATATAGAATATCCTATTTACTTAACCTACTAACTTATTATTTAATTTAATATATAGTAATTTTATAAGAAATACTTTAACTATAAGATAGCTAGCTAGACTCTATTTTAATTTTAAATAAATTAGTAACCTAGATCTAAATCCTTTATAGTTCCTTTATACCCTAAATATATAATATAATAGAAATATAGTAGTATTTCTTAATAGTATTCTATATTTATTAGAATATATTAAGTAAATAAATAATAAAGTAGCTATCTAAAATAATATGATTAGAGTTGAAGTAGGTTTTAAAAAATACTTTCCTACTAACATTATTAACTAAATAGATATATATAAGAGTATTAAGTTTTTTTATTAGGAAGATAAGGAAGTATTAATAGTATATTATAATTAAGCTATTACCTTCTTCTATTATTCGGAATATTATGATATATCTTCTAGATTAGATATTCTACTATCTGAATATATAATATTTAGAAGTATTATTAAGTAATTTATTAAAAAATTATTAGATTTAAATTTATATAGTTAAGCTATTAGTATATTAGTATTAATATCTAATAGTTTAAAAGATACTTATTAAACTATTCTAGATATTTAATAGATTTTTAAAAACTATTAATAAGAAGATAACTACTATAGGATAAGTAATTGAATTAATCTACTTAAAAAAATAGTTTAAGTTTAGAATTCTAGCTAAGAAGTTAATAACCTACTTACTTAGAGATTTAGATTCCTAACTATATCTAACTAAATACTAATAGTTAATTATATAAGTTATTATACTAATTACTTAATCTTATAAATAAATTATTAGTTTAATAATCTAAACGTTTATATAAATTGATAATTTAATAATCTAACTATATAATTAGGTTTTTAGTTTAATAATAACCTAACTATATAATTAGATCTTTAGTTTAATAATAACTAGCTATACTACTAAAACCTATAATCTTAGTAAAACTAAGTATATTAGTTTAATACATTTTAATAGAACTAACTATACTAGTTTTAATAGTTAGAAAATAACTAAGGATAATTATTAAGAAGCTATTATAATAGTTATAATAGAGGAATTAACTTTAGTTATTAGGATCCTAATAGTCTAATCTTTTTACGATAAGAATTATCTACTAATAAGTTTATTAATAGGAAGAAGATTCCTACTAAGGGAGAGGTTATTTATATTAACTATAGGAAGATAGGTTATAAAAAGCTATAGTATATTAATTAAAATTTCCCCCCTTAGGAATAAGTATATTTCTAAATAATAATCTTCCTTAGTAATACTAGTTATAGTAGTAGGATTTACCCCCCTAAAAGACTTATTAATATCTATTCTATATAGATCTATTTTAACTAGAAAGTTTAATATAGGTAACTTATTAATTCTTATTAGAATATACTAACCCCTAAGACTAACTTAGTAGTATTCTATTTCTAATAAGAACTTATTTAAGGTAACTACTAAACTACTTAATTATTTAATTATTTATTTATTATCAATAAATTAGTAACCCTTTAGGATACTTCCCTATCTGAGTATAATATAGTTGAGATTATTATAGATATTAATAAAATAATCTCCTTATTTATTAAAATAGAAGAGTTTAAACTAGTAGCTAATTCTTACTTATTAGAAGCTAGTAGAATAATAACTAATATAGCTACTATTCTAATAATATTGAATAATTTTAGTCTAAAGTCTAATTAATATATTAAATATTTTAACTTATTAGTAGTATAAGCTGAACTTTCTAGTTTATTAAAGAAATATTAGATAGATATAATTTTTAACTAATTAGTATTATATATTTAGAAAGTTAGAAAATCTAAAAGTAAGGGAAGTCTTATTAGTTGATCTATTAGAGGAAAGTCTATCCTGATTCCTAGTTAGAATTTATAAGAGAAAATTATAATTTATAAGGATATAGAAGTTATCTTACTCCTTAAAGATATTAAACTACTATAAGACCTAGAAACCTAATTAGTAAAGAGAACTTATTAAGAAGGATTAATACCTATTATTATAATAGAAGGATAACTACTTATTAATATTAAGGAACTTATTTATTAGATTATACTAGATATCTCTTTAGTCGAATTAATATAACTTAATTTAGAATTTTCTAAATAATTAAAAACTACTTTTTAAAAAATATCTAATTAAATTAAAGTTAAGAAAAAGAGATCTATTTTATATATTATAGTAAATAGTAATTCCTTATTTATAAAACTAAATATTATTATAATAAATAATCTAAATAGAAAGCTAGAAGACTTTAAGATATCTTATTAATATATTTATTCTTTTAGAATTAATTATATTATAACTATTAGAAAATCCTATTACTAGTTAACTAGTTATTTAATAGCTATAGATTAAAGTTTAGAAATAAATATTATCTATTTTAAGTTAGTTAAATATCTAGGATTAACTCCCTACTTATTAGAGGGAATTAGTTTTAAAAACTTAAAGATAAGTATTACTTATAGAAGTAATTATAAAATTACCTATTTTATTATAATAAAAATAGTTATATCTAGAATCTAACATAAGATTTAAGTAGTTATATATCTAGTTAGTATAATTTTATTAATTTTACTTTTTTTAAAACTTCTCTAGCTTTATAATATCTAAGTAATTCTTAACCTTTAGGTTAATTAGATAATTATTAGTAATAGAAAGCTTAAAGAACGCCTTATTAAGATATAAAGCTTAAATATATTACTATTATTAGATTAATACCTCCTCTTAGGCTCCTTACTTACTAAGGAATTACATTATAATTATTTAATATAAATAGTTAAAATAATTAATAAGTCTAATAATTCTTCTAGTAATTTAGAAGATTCTAATAAGGAAAATAATTTAAGAAATATCTAATTCTATTTTAATTTTAATAAGTTAGTAAACTACTACTTAAGTAGAATTATTATAACTTACTAAACCTACTAGAAACTATTTTTAACTATAGAGACGGATTCTCGTATTTTCTAAATACTAACGTAGTATAGCTATCGAATTATATATTTAGAATAATTCGTTCTAAAGAATTATATATAGAATTCTATTACTTCTTATTACTAAGTATATAAGTATCTCAATCAGACTTTAACCTAGTTAGATACTTATTAAACCTAATTAAAGTTAATATACTTCTACTAATAATTTAAAAATACCTAATTAATAGGAGAGTTAAATATATAATTATTAACTAGAAGATTCTAATTACTAATATTAATAAATAATAATTAGTAGAACTAATTATTATAAGCCTAAATATCTTATAGAAGGATATTAAGGAAGTTAAGAGAATAATATATATATATTACAAACTATTCGTAAATTCAATTACTAAGATTCTACTATTAGATATTTATTTATATATCTTTTATCTAAAACTTAGTATAATACCCTAATTATTAAGTTAGAAATATTAATAGAATACTATAGAAAAATACTAGATAAACCGACTTATATAGGAAAGTATCGATATAGGAATATATAAGTTAACTATTATAGCTAATAGTATCCTATTTAGTTAGAGCGCTAAACTAGTACTAGTATAAAAAAGTAAAGGCTTTTGGGGTAAATACTACCTAATATTTAATTATTATAATATTAATAAGGAAATTCTAACCTTACTTATTCTTTTATTTTAAGAAGTCTATAATAACTTATTAGACTTTTATATTTAATTTTATATAATTTTCAATTTGAAATATACTTATTAGACTATTCTAATCTATCTAGACTTCTACTATTTATATATATTTAATATACTAAAGTAATTTTAGCTCTAACTAATTAGGATACTATAAAATTATAAGATAGCTACTTACTTATAGATAGAGTTTAGTTAGATATTCCTTAGCTTAATACCTAAGTTTTAACTAGAACTATTATTCCTATTAGCTTTAATACTAAATAATATATTACTATTAGAGATATATTTTAATAATTTATTTATTAAGTTAATATTTTAAGAAGAAGAATAGTAATTTATAACTAACTACTTTCTCCCCAGATTCCTTTAAGCTTAAGTAAGGTTATTATATAAAAAAGTCTAATTAAATATGAAATTAATTAATATTATTAACTAGACTTATTTAGTTAGTAGCTTAATTTCTATTAAATTAGGATAGATAATAAAATTAAAATAATAGTTTATTCTAAAGAACTAGATAGAGGTTTAGGTATTCCTAATAACTATTAGTTTATACTACTACTAGATAAAAAACTATTTAGAAATAACTAGACTATTCTACTATCTAATTAGTTTAGCTCTTTAGAAATAGGATAGATCTAAAATATTATTATTCTACTTTTTAAAAAACATAACCTATATAGTAATAGATTTATATTAAATTAAAATTAGAAAACTAATTATTCTATTTTTAGATATTTTAAAATTCGCTAGTAGATATCTTATTATATAAGTTTAGAAAAACGTTCTAATCTCTATCCTTTATAACTCTTTTTTATTTATTAAGATATAATAGAACTATAAATTATATAAAAGAGAACTTCTAATAATTATTAAATTCTACTATTATTACTTCTATTTATTTTAAATAGAAAATTTTCTAATTATTTTCTCAAATTATAAATTACTAATCTAATTCTTTTCCTCAGGAGGTTATAGAAGTATTTATATATATTAAATAGTAGAATTTAAACTCTTAAATATCTTAATTAAATATATTACTAATAATTAGAATTTAGTAGTAGACGTAGTTTCCTAAATAATTTTCCCCTTATATAATTATTTATTAAACTATTTAGAATAATTTATAGATATTAATAATAAAGTTAGTTAGATATAAAAAGATAGTACTAATACATATAAAGGATTCTTTAGAAAACTTCTATCTTTCTATCTAAATATTAAAATAATAACTAAATTAGTTAAAGCTACTTTTAATTTCTAATATAGAATAATTAATCCTATAGTTAATTTATATAAAGTTATCTTATTATTTAGGTAAGATAATACTAATTATTTTTGGGATATATTAGAAGATATTACTAATAATTTATTATTATTTTTATATTTAATTATATAAATAAGAAAAACTTTTGATAAAATATTTTTAATAGAAAAATAGTTAACTGATTCTTAATATTTAGAGATCTATATATTTTTAATTAATAGTACTTACTTAGAAAATACTACTTTATATAATATAGAGAAGTTGAAGTATAAGTATTAGATATATATTATATAAAATAGATATTCAGTTAACTAGTTTAGAGGTTACTAGTAGAAATATCTAGTTATAAGTAAAGTAGTAGAAGCTATTCAATAGGTATATAATAATAATAGATACTTTAAACTAAGTCTAACTATCTACTAGTTATCCTATTAGGTTTATTAGTTAGGTATATTAAAAGATATTACTAAATTTATTAGAAGTTACTAGCTATATATATTATGGAGTTAATATAAAGTATCCTATTTAAACTAAATATTTCTTATTTTAAAAACTTTTTAAATTATTAGAATGAATTATTTTAGTTTTCTTTTATATTTATCTAGAAGATATTTATATATCTTTATATAAATAGATTACTTTAGTTATTTTTATTAAGTAAGACTAATCTTTTTAATTTTAAGATCTAAAGTAATAGACTATCTAGTTAAATAGATAAATTCATTTAGCTTTTTATTTAGAACTATCTATTTAAATATTAGAAAAGTATTTATCTTAGTATTATTTAAATATTCTATATATAAATAGGATATTCAGATTATCCTAGCTCTAGTTAAATCATATAAATCTATTAGTATAATTAAGATATATATATATATATATATATATATAGTATTAGATATAATTACTAAGATAATACTAGATAAGAAGTTTTAATTAAAAGAATAAGATTTATACTTATTTAATATTCTTAAGATTACTAATAACTAATTAATCTAAATATTAAGTTTCTTACTAAGGGAGATCTTTTTTAGTCTATCTAAATTATTACTACTTAACTACTTATTACTAATATTAAATAGATAGATATTTCTAGATAATAAGATATTAAGTAATATAGTTATTAATTATTTAGGAATACTAGAAGATTGCCAATTTAAAATAGTTAAGGTAAAATTAATTATAGATAAAGCTAGAAATATAAGATATAACTATTAGATATATATATTATTTAATAATAGAAACTTTGTAATATTAGTTTAAGAGGGAAAATTACTTAAGTTTAAATTTTAGTAGAGAGGTTTTTTTATAATAAAAAAACATATTAATAAGATTACTTATTAATTTGAGTAACTAGATAGATTACTTATTCTATATCTTTACTATTAGGACTATCTAAAGATCTTTTAACTAAGAATGAGATATTTATAGATTAATTTAGATTTAACTCTACTATTTTATTAAGTATTCTAAAGATATAGATATCGCTAGATAGTAGTTATTAGATAGGTAGACTAATAAGAGACTAGTATTATTAATAGATATATAACTTAATATAATAATTTATAAATACTTATTCTTAGTATTAGAAAGAGTAAATTAAAAAGTACTTTTTATTAATATTAATAATTATAATACTTACTATTTTTTAACTTCTTTTTTTTAATTAATTAGGGATAATATCTTTATTATTTTATATTACTATATAATACCCCCTTATTACTATTTATTTATTTTTTTATCTTTTAGTATTTCTAATTGTTTACTAGTTTACCTAAATAAGTTAACTAATACTAGTAACTAATATTCCCTCCCCTTCTTATATATATACTCCTAATAGCTCCTATTAATTTAATATTTATTAATCTAACTATTAGAATAATAAAGGAATACCTAAAGATTATCTATTTAGGAGTGTTAGTAATAACTTCTGAGAATCTATAGATGAATAAATATAGTAGTATATATTTAGAAATATAGAAGTTTATAGAATAAGTTTTAGTTTAGATATTTACCTAATAACTATTTAATACTAATGACTAATTAAAAATTAGTATTTTTTCTATTAAATTAAAATAGGAAATATATTAAGACTAATATACTATTTAGGTAAAATCTACTATTATCTATTTAAATAATACTTTATATAAGGAAATTCTTAATATATTGAGGAATACTAAGAAAATACTAGAATACTAATTTTAGTAGGTGATCTACTGTATTTATAGATGTTTTAGTAAGAACTTATATAGTAATTTAAATATTTAAGTTATTATTAAAGCTACTTATTAAATTACTAGTACCTTAATATCTAGGAACCTACTAGATAAAAGAGACCTTTATATTATTTATATTATAAGTCTAGAAAATACTAGTATTATACTAGATAAAAAAAGTTACTTAGTTAAGCTAGATCCCTTTAAAGAAGATATAATAGAAGGAAGAAAATTAATACTTAAAGTATTAATAGGTATATTATTTAGGGAAAATAATAATAAATAGTTTATTAATAATTTAATTAAGAGGAATACTAAGAAAACTGGATATAATACTACTTTAAATATAAATAATAATAAATTAGGAGATAACCCTAATACTATAGAATTTATCTATAGGGATAATCTAATAGAATCTAATATTAACTAATTAGGGAATAACTAACCTGATAATTTAGGTCTAATTATAATTAATACTAATAAACTTAATAAGGTTCCTATTAAGATACCTTATTATATAACTAGTTTAGAAAGAATTAGAGATATTTAATAATTAATATTACTATTCTTTAGAATACTAGTAGTAATAAAGAGTTTTCTTATTCTTAACTTATTAAGAAATTAGCTATTTAATTTAGATAGAATTCTTTTTATATCTAGATTCTTACTTATAGTTAAATCTATAGAAAGTATTAATAAAACTAGATAATACTTAGTTTTAATACTTACTAACTTATTTAATAAACTAAAGTTAGTAGAAAAAAAGAACCCTAAAGATAAATAGACTAATTATACTAATACTAGAGAGAAGAATAAATTTAATATTTCTTCTTATATCCTAATAAATAAAGATAAATAGTTAAGAAGTAGATTTTAGTTTGAAGTTACTAACTAACTTATTAAAATACTAATTAATAGGAGTTTATATTTAGGAACTCCTTTTATTTCTATAAGGAAAAGATTAGTTACTATTTTAAATAAATACCTAGCTTCTTAATCTAAAAAATACTAATTAGTATTAAATTAGTTAGTATTAAAAAACTAAAAAGTTATATTAAATCCTACTTATATAATTAATACTAGAGTTAACCTAATAAGCTTACTAGAACTTACCCGCCTAATCGTTATAAATAAACTACCTAAATACTTTCTACCCTACTTTTTAGAAGTTATTAAAACTACTAAGTTAGTTAGCTATATTACTACTAATAAAAATATTATCTAGATAATTATATTATAAGAAGTAGAAAATTTCGAAGTATTAGAAAAACTATTATTATAGATTAAATATTTAATAATAGAAGTTCCTTATCTAAACTTTGTTAGGGTAAAGTATATTTAGAGGGAAATAGTATAGTTATATAAAAGTTATTATAATAGTAATAAGTATTCTAATAATTTTTAATATATTATATTTAGAATAAGTAGGTAAGCTAATATTAAGTTTTTTATTTTTCTTCTATTAGTTAGTTAGATAGTTATTTATTTATATTTTCTTTTATTTTTTATAGTTATATAAATTAACTATTCGTTAAGGAATAGAAAGATAATTTATATATTTAATTTTTTAGTATAAAGAAGAAGATATAAAGATACTTTTTTTTAGAGGTTTTTAATAGTTAGATAGGTTTAGAAAAAAAATAAAAATATTATATTTAGATAGAAGTAGGGGTATGAGGCAGCTAGGGCGTATTGACTAACTAGGTAGTTAAGTAACTCTCGTATTAGTAGTTATATTATTAGATAACCTGAATTATACAACTATGTTAACCCCCTATATTGACCCTTTTGGTGCTCAGGTGAAGTCACCCACTTTCTCACCCTGTATGTCGGGGGATCTCATAGCAGCTTGTGCTTGCCGACCCCTGGGGACCAGTCAAGCTCCCATGCAGCTCATTCAAGCTCCCTTGAAGCTCTACTGGAGCTCTGCCGAAGCCTACCTGAGCTCTAGATACGATGGTACTGGAGGAGCCACGAGAATCGGGGAAAAGAAGGGTACGGTGCGATTGCCCATTGTGGAATGAGTGCGGGGCAGGCCGCTGCCACCGTCATCATCGGTTGCCAGGATCGGAGCCGTAGAGGGCAAACCCACATGTATGGCTGGCTTCAAGCGGCACATCTTCAAGCCTCCCGTCGAGCATCCACGCACGCATACGCATGGCTGCGGTATCTTTGACTTCACCCACCCCGCGCGAATCACAGCACCCCGCAACCTAGAAAGCCTTGTTGTGTGTGTGTAGTCGAGCAATCAGAGCTCATGGTACGCGGTTGACGCTTACAATCGGCTGTCTGAGCATTCTGTAAGAAAACAAACCTTGCAAGTCCGAGGTTGCAGAGGCGAGAATCCCGGCTGCATCTGCTACTGTTCAGTCTGCAACAACACGAAAAACCCAAACAAATTGGAGATTCAAGGCGCCCACTGGGGAGGTCTCGGAAAGTCAAACTCCAACAAACGGTTTCCGCGTCGACACTCCACTTTGCAGTATTTGCAACATTGACGGGGGGGACGTGGGCCAGAGCTAGACGCCACGAGAGGCCCGCGCAGCCACGTGGGCGTGAAGTTTGCTCGTCGTCGGTACCGGCGGCGTCACGCAACTCCAATGTCATAGATGTGACACGGGCAGACGGTTTGAGGCTAGCTCGGGTGTCACCTCAAACCGGACCAGCTTCCCCATGCTTTTCTGCCAATGTTGCCGTGGCCGAGAGATCCCTGCATCAAGCATCAGCCTTTCGACATGCAGAGCTGAGTTTGTTGGGACTGCATCTCAGCCTCATGGTGGCGTCCAAATCGTGCTCTGCGGTTGTCTGACGCGGGGAAACAAACGTATCCAAGCATCTTCCCGAGATGTACCCTCAACATCTGAGAGGCCCCCCCGCCCATGTGCAAGCTGCAAGAGTGTCTCTCCACTCAAGGAGTTTCATCGAAACCTACGTCTTGGCTACGTCGTAGGGCTCTAGCAGTCCTGCTGCGTTCCAGGCGTGCCGAGGAAACGCAGAAGCAGACGCACCCCCTCACGGATGCACGAAATTAGGTACGGATCTGTCGTAAGCCTTTGACTCCGTCGTCAGTCGTTGTCAAGCACCGCGGAAACCTCCACCAAACGCCGAAGCAGAGACTGGACGCTAGATGAAGACGACGGCCGCACTACTTCGCATGTGAAGGTACGTACGCAGCTTGGGTGCCGCGTTGGCGATACCTCGATCCAGACCAAACACTCAGACCAGCGGTTCGCAGACACGGCCGAGACCTCATCCAGTCACGATCGTCCTTCACGGACGTCTCCGGTACAGCGACGAGTCCGAAACTGCATTGGCTCGGCTCTGTTCCGGCAACCTCTTGGCTTCCTCTTCCCAGAGAGTAGAGAACCTTGGCATCGTTAGCGACCATGCATAACATTTGCAGCTTGTTTGAGTTGGGAGATGCTCAGTCATGATTCACCTTGCAAGGCGGAAGCTTAGAGAAATTAGAAGCAAACTGTATTGGCAGGCTAGTGAAAAGGAGGGTATAAAGTCTCGTCGAAATCTCCTCAACAACTGTCTTCTTGCCCAGCAGGATTCAGCTCAAGTCTTCAGTATACCAGCACAGCATCAATTACAACATCCTATCACCGTATTACAACATACTTTACTTAACTTTTAACTTCAAAATGGGTGACATCCGCAACACCGAGAGAGACAGCAACGTCCTCGCCCTCGTTGAGGCCATCCTCGGCCACAAGATCGAGAATGGCTCGTCGTCCCAGAGCAACATTGACGAGTACGAGGACCTCGTCGACATGAGCAACAAGGAGCACGACTTCGGCAAGGAGCCCCGCCCCGACTCTCCTCCCAAGAACCCCTGCGTCGGTGCCGTCAATCCGTACGCCCTCGCCGAGGCCCTCATCGGCCGCAAGATTGACCGCAACTCCATGGCGGCCGCCGGCATCCTCCAGAACGTGCTCCAGACCGACTACGACGAGCTCTTCGACATGCGCCACCGCTCCGTCCTCTTCGCCGGCATGAAGCTCAACGAGAAGGAGCGCAAGGCCGAGATGTACGACGAGAAGGACATGAAGATCCTCAACGAGCGTGACCTCCAGACGCCCGACTTCTCCGGCGTCCGCCGCCTCGACGACCTCGAGAAGGTCGGCCTCAAGGACCTCAAGGAGGCCAAGGTCAAGGTCGCCCGCATGCAGAACGGCAAGCTCCGCCTCGTGCTCCACGCCCACGAGCTCGGCAAGACCGTCTCCAACCGCGAGGTCACCATGTCCATCAACGAGCTCGTCACCCCCTTCAGGATGCAGAAGGGCAAGTGGCAGCCCCCCAACGCGGCGTGGCGCGACATGTACGATTACTTCTTCCAGCAGGTCAACAAGCGCCTGATCTCGGACATCACCATGTTCCGCATCGGCGACCGCCGCGACACCGTCCGCAACTTTGACGACCCCACCCAGGGCTGCTCCAGCAACTCGTGGTTCGTCTCCGCCCTCTTCTCCGTCTTCTGGGCCGACCCCTGCGCCATCAACCGCGCCACCCGCGTCCACAACCACGGCAACGACAAGAAGCGCTTCCTGTCCGTCAAGTTCCACGACAAGGGCGGCAAGCAGAACAACCGCACCGAGACGGTCGACGTCAACTACGAGATCCCCATCAACAACTCGGACAACGAGCCCCTCTACTGCCGCTCCAGCGACGGCGCCGACATCTGGCCCTCGCTGTACGAGAAGGCCTTTGCCAAGTGGATCACCGGATCCAACTCGGAGCAGCCCGACATCACCCAGACGCACTGCGGCGACCCCGTCAAGGCCATGGCCCAGATCAACGGCCGCACCCCCCACTACTACATGTGCGAGAACCACTCGGCCCAGACCCTGCTCGGCCTCGTCCGTTCCAACAGCGTCAACAACAAGACCATCAACCCCATGACGGCCTACACCTACGCCACCGGCCGCGAGTACCACGGCGCCAACATCGTCGCCAACCACGCCTACTCCGTCCTCGGGTACTGCGTCCTCGGCGACAAGCAGTACATTGTCCTGCGCAACCCGTGGGGCGTCACCGAGCCCCAGGGCCTGACCAGCTACACCGGCCTCCTCGGCCGCGTCGAGCCCGAGATCTGGAACCCCGCTACCCTCCTCGACCACGGCGGTCTCTTCGCCCTGGAGGCCGACTCGTTCAAGAAGAACTTCTCCTGCATCGGTGTCGCCAAGTAAATGGCTGCTTTTTTGCGAAGAAGTGACCGGTCACTTGCTTCGCAAGGGCCGGCGAAGATGTTCTAAGGCAACTTGAGAGATGTCAGATGTGCTCTGTTCCGTGTTTTTCCATCTGCTACTGTTTAGTGTTTAGTCTGGCGGACTCGGTTTCGAGTCTGCAACCAAAAAGTTGAGTCGCTGGTGGCTGCTTCCGAATAGTGAGGTAGTTGTCGTGACGGAAAAGCAAGGAAAATCAAAAGGCAGATTGAAAAGTCGGTTAGGTACTTCGCGATAACAAATGCTATCTCAGTTGCCGCTACAACACTGCAAATCATCAAAGTGACATGTGTGATGAGTGTAATTTGGGTTTCTGACGTATGGTTCTTATGATATGCCGGATGTTCGTAAGGTGTTGCTAGTAAAAAAGTCAGTGACAGGAGACGGGATCTGTATGGTAATGTTGTTATATACATCAGGGGTATTGTATCATTAAGTAGCTCAATCTGCCATCTCACAGATAGAACTTTTTTCTCCTTATTGTCTAGACAGACTTCGACTCTCCCTCTTGTGATCTAGGCTTCCTAGAGAGCGTGGCTAGTTCCGACTGACTGAGTGTTCTTCTCCTGTGTTGGCGTATCATCCCGTGCTGGCGCATAGGCCGGCGGGGTTGCGGCCCTGTTCGTACTATGAATAGCTGATGTAGGATTGGTGATTGTTTGGTCATATCCTCGGCTGTATCCGTAGCCGGTGTCGTTATTATACTCATAGCCAAAGGTGGGATACGTTCCTTGACCATAACCTTGCGCGGTATCATTGGTGCCTGTGTTCGCAGAAGCGGTGCTTGCTCGGTTGTCGCCCATGTACTTCTTCATCTCCAGATCGTGCTGGCGTTTCCTGTCCTTGCGCTTGCTGTATATGCAGCAAGCCGCAATCATGGAACCGATGACGAGGACTACGACGACGACGATGACGGCGATGATGCCTCCACCAATGGCCTTGGCCGTATTTTTGTTGCTTTCGTACTCCTCTGAGAAAGTACTGCCTGGGCTTGACTGCCCATTGACGGAAGATGGGTAGTTTCGGGCGACATTCTCAGAGTTTGGTTGGTCTTGGCGGCCGACGTGCAGATGAAAGATTGAGTCGTCGGCGGCAATTGGCAAACGGGTATCCCGGCCGCCGATGGGTAACTTAAAGATGGAATCGTCCGCAGCCGTAAGTGATCCGAGATCTCGGCCACCGATGCGGAGCCTGAAAATAGAGTCGTCCGCGGAGTTGCCTTGTGGTATGGAGGGCATGCTTGTTCGTGGGAATGGTGTTGCTTCAAGTGCAGAAAAGCTAGCACCGGAGTTCTACTGGATTGAGATAAGTTGAAAGAACAATTCAAAGGACGAAGAGAGGGTATTACTTGGGATTTATCTTCGACCTACGCTGCCAACACGGTTATCGCCCTGAGTCGCTGCAGTGGAAACTGGACCCCGCGCACATCGTCTTGGCGACTCTCACGTTTCTGGGAATGACATTGTCCCCATGAAAGACTCACCATACAAACGGGGTGGCGGTGATATTTGAGCCTAATTTGGCTGGCGAATTGAGGCGCCGTGTTGGTCGATTGGAGCCGTGCCGTTGGCCATCACAGCCCCATTGGACAAGCATGTGAGACTGTGCCACCCAACAGAGACACCAAAGTTCCCGAGGTATTGGAAGCGGACGATTTTACCCGAAACTAGTCGGACCATCGCCCAGCTCAAGTGGCAGTTGAACTCGGATTTGGGCTGAGTGCTGGGCGAAGTGCGTCATGAGCCTGAGTTGTTCAACTTCAGGGGCCGGTGCCTAGCGATCATCAAAGACTTTCAATCCATTGGCAGTTGAGATAATCATAATAATGTGCCCATGGGAGAGTGGTAATGCGTCGTAAAGGCCGCTCAGTGAGGTAAAGTCAGTTGCGAGAGTCCCATGGCATAGCTCATCAACGTCAAAATCTCTCTGGCCGACAAGACAAACAACTTTGCAGTCGTTGCACATATCATCTGTCCATACTAGATGCAGCTCTTGCAAGCGGCTTTGAAGCCTGCGTGCTTTCGGAGGAGTTTAGCATAAGAGAAGGTGATCAGAGAGAGTCGGACATGGCCATGTCGTGTTACCAAGCCCGGGAACATCATAGGGCAAGCTCATGTATCCGTATCAGCACAGGAAAGCTCGTGACCGCTCACCGAGCAGGCCGTCAGAGAAGCGGCGCCACTACACATGCGTGAGTTTCCATGTGTCTTATCGATGAACCAATCATCGTAGGGACCCTATCAGAAGTGACAGTGAGGCAAGACAACGACGCATGTCCATCCTACACCTCCGATTTCCCCGCTCTTGCTACTGTCAAGAGCATCATCAACAAGAGACCCGTGGCTGGATTTGGGGAACAACTATTATGCTCCCTCGGCAGGGTCATCCATCGATTCCAATTCGAGCCCCTACACATCGAAACCGCTCCGACATGCTGATTCCATTCGAGTGTTGACCCTATTGCCGGAGACCCATACGTCGGCCGAAATACGTTGCTCCCTAGAAGTGACGCGCCTGTCACATCCTTCCCAGGGGAGGAATCCTTACACGACGCTTTCATACGTATGGGGAAGCGAGAAAGATGCGGAATCGGCGGTGGTAGATGGGCACCACCTGTCAATAGGGAGGAATCTTGCCAGTGCGCTTCGACATCTGCGCTACCCACACAAGCCCGCCAGATTATGGGTCGACGCCATTTGTATCGACCAGAACAGTATCGCGGAGAGAAACCACCAGGTGCAGCAGATGCGCGACATCTACGCCGCCTCCGCTGAGACGATCGTCTATCTGGGCGATGACGACAACGGAAATACGAGCATAGCCGCTTGGAATTTCCTACAACGCCACAGCGAGTGGGCGGCCGACGAGTTTGGCAACAAAGACTACGAGATTCCTTCCATGCTGGAGAACAATTTACTGGATTTCAGAGGGGACATGTACGACATTGACATCGACGTCCTCCCTCGGCCTTGGTTCACGCGCGTATGGGTGCTTCAAGAGGTTGTCGTCTCAAAATCCGTCTCCATCCAAAGCGGGCGAAGGAGAATCCCTTGGGATGACTTTTGCAAGGTTTTCTTCCTCCATCCCAGACATCACGACAGATATGGGACCAGTCTTCAAGCAACAGACAAGCTACAAACAATAAGGGAAATGTTCCAGGCCAGATTGACCTACCAAGCTGCTCATGGACTCGCAGATCATCGCCCTGACGGGACGCCTGTGGGTCTCAATCGGGCTGACGGAGGGGCAAGCCTCCTTGAGATGCTTACAAGAGCTCGAAGCCTCAAATCAACCGACCCGCGGGATAAGATCTTTGCTGTTCTTGGAATCGCCTCAGATCTAGGCACGAACGGCTTGGAGGTTACCGTGGACTATCAAAAGTCTCCCAGGCAAGTTTACGTTGATTTCGCCAGGAACTTCATGGAAACCTGCTGTTCCCTCGATTTGCTAAGCCACGTCAACCATTCGGCATGGGCGTCTCCCTACACCTGGTCGGGTTCAAACGAGCGCCTTCCATCCTGGGTCCCTAATTGGGACGGCAGTGGCGAGGCCAAATTGCATTGTGGCCTCTTTACATCAAAACGAGACGCTATTGAAGATGACTACTACCCGGAAATGGATTCCAGTGGCAAATTCGGCAATTACCCAAGGCCACCCCCCCTGAGCTTCTTTGGGCCAACGTTTCTGAGCACGCTGCCTGTTGAAGATGAAACGGAGCGAGTGGAACGAGGAAGAGTAGTTAATTCCAGTGTGAGGTGGAACTCCGATGGTTCGCGACTTCTCGTACATGGAGCCGAGATCGGAGAAGTTGTCCACCTTGGACCTCCACTTGTGCTTCGACCAATGCAGGAAGCCTCTTTCCAAGTAATCAGGGATAAAACAAGTCAAGACGAGAGAAAAATGCGCGCAGAAATCATCAAGGCATGGAGCGATGTGCTTTGGAGAAGAGAAAAGTCAAGCCAGGAGGCTCCTGAGTCGGCGCCGATCTGGGTGTGGCAGAAGATCAACGAAAGAAACTCTCATCGACGACGAAAGTCCATACAAGAAGCATATGAGCGGCTGAAAGCGGACTTTGCTCCCCACAGTATAGAGGATCATCTTTTCAAGAGGGGGAAAAGAACGATTGCCTGGTCGGGCACAGATTGGGAAGCAACCAACTCCGTGAGGGATAGCAGCTCAGCTGTTGATGGAAAGGTGTTTGGGATTTACTTAAGCCAAGACGACGGTAAGGAACGCAACGTCTTACTTCCTTCGAAAGCAAGGGTAGGTGATATACTTGTTTCCCTTCGAGGAGCAAGGGTGCCGTTTGCTGTTCGAACGAGTAGACGTGCGGTAGGTGTCGAGGACTGGAATGAGCTGTCACCAATTTTGCGAGCATGTCTGGTTGGAGAATGCTTGATCAACGACTTCGATGGCTCCTTGAATCAAGAATACGAGGACATTATTACGGTAGAGCTAGTCTGAACATGCAGGCCCGAGGCAATGCTGCTCAAGGCTGTAGTTTCGCAATAGTATTTGGATGTCAAAACCGAGGTTGATATAGGTAACGGACTACACAGCGATGGAGAACCATAAGTTCTGGAAATAGCAATCTCTGATATGTTATACACATTGAAGCAGACAGTCTAGAGTTGACTGATGACACAACGACCATTTTAGTGGGTAGGCAGGTAGTCTTGAGAGGCATCTTTGAAGGTGCCAATAGACCCCTGTCCGGACCTTAAAACTAGTATCCCAGCTTGAAACCGCCCCAGTTGAGCTTGGTAAAAACCAAATCAGGATCATACTGGTTGCGGATCTCCCTCATCCTCTGGTAGTTCTCCGCGCCGAACTGGGGGAAGGGCTTCTGGAACTCGGCCGCGTCGCCCATGTAGATGAATTCACTGGCCAGACCCTGGGCCTTGTTGATGGCGTGGTGGCGCTCCAGGAAGCCCTGCGTCCAAGCCGTCATGCGGAGATCGTCCTCAGCGCGAGCCCAGGAGGTGGTGAGTTGCCAGACTGATTCGACATGTCAGCCAGAGAGCACAGAAGATTGGGGAGAGGGGGACTCACAGATCCAGGGTTGATCGCCCTCAAGGCCGAAAGTGTTTCCGATACCGTTGTTCTTGCCAACCAAAGCGGCAGACGAGGAGAGGGTGTTGATGATGAAGGTGGGACGCAGACCTTCGACATCGGAAATGTCCTGGATGGCAGAGATCCAGGCCTCGTAGATTTCAATCAGGCGCTTTGCGTCGGGCTTCATCGTGTAGTGACCAAAGGAAATGCTGAGTTTGAAAGAGTCAGCATCAGAACGTTACAGTCGTCTGGTCGAAGTATCTAGAACTTACCGGAACATCTGATTCGGCGATTCCATTTGAGCATGAAAATACAGAGGCTCCGTGATGTTGTGGACCTGCGAAGTCGCGTTCGGGATAGCAGTGTAGTTGGCGAAGCGAGACGGAGGGTTCTCCAGCGTCTCCTGCGCGCCGAAAATCATGGCGTCGGCCTCCTCCGTGGTCACGTTGTAGTTGAGGTTGGCAACGCCGCCGGCGGCCACGCTCCCGTCGTCGGAGAGCACCATGTCGCACGCGGCCGTGATGAAGGCGGGGATCGAGGACCCGGGGAAGGTCTGCAGCGTCGTGGAGAACTTGGGGATGTTGAGCGTCCTGAAGACGAAGTTTGTGACGATGCCGTAGTTGCTGGAGCCGCCCTTGAGCGCCCAGAAGAGGTCTGGGTTGGAAGTGTTGCTGGCGGTGACCTGGGTGCCGTTGCCGAGAACGACGTCGTAGCGGAGGACGTTGTCCATGGTGAAGCCGTACTTGTTGAGGAAGTAGTTGACGCCGCCGATGAGGGTGAGACCCGGGACGCCGATGGTCTTCATCCGGCCGCCGACGACGTATTGTCCGTAGGGGTGGAGGGCGGTGTAGACGTCAACCCATTTGTTTCCCGGCCCGACTTCGATGGTGTTTTCGTCGGCGTGGACGTTGATAGTGTTGACGTTGTTGAGGGCGAGGAGGATGCCATCGTCGATCGTGTTGGACCCAGGGTACTGCGTTCGAGGTGATTAGATGTTTTCCACCAAAGTGTTTGGAAGGCCGAAAAGGTAAAAGGCAGGGTGTACTTACGTTCATGTGGCCACCTCCCTTGACTGCGAACGGGGCCTTGTTGGCGTAGAAGATCTCGACTGCCTTGGCGATATCGTCGGCGGATGAAGGCATGTAGATGCATGCAGGGTGAAGGTTGGCTCTCTTGTCCCAGACGTTGATGCGCTGGGTCTCGTACGCGGTCGAGTTGGGGAGAAGAGTCGAGTTGGAGGCATAGGCAGAAAGCTGCTCGCAAGCGGCTTTGACGCCATCGGTGATTAGGAGATCTCGCTGGCCAAACTTGTGACTAGCAGCCACGGCAGAGCCAGCCAACAAGATGGCGGAGAGAGCAGCAGATGTCAACATTTTGGATCGGAAGTGAGAGACGGTTAGGGAATGGTGAAAAGAATGCGTGAGACTGAGATGATGGGATCGGGTTGAGAAGTCATGCAGGGAGAACTGTGGTATTTATTTGCTTCTCTCGTTTGGAACCGCTAGTAGCGATCCATCCACTTTGCTTTCGTATTGAATTCCTATCAGCACAGGGCACGAATAAACATCGTTATCGCAGTAGGAGACGAACTTCAACTAGTTCCTTTCCGCGTAAATACGCCGTTCTCGGTCTCGGAACACGCAGAACTGTTTCCAAAACGTCACTCAGCCTTGCTTGTGGATTGAGCGTGGACTCAGTGTGGAAATGGGGTGGATGGTCCACGGCATAGCCGTCGCTGCATGTACGTTTGCCTCTTGCCACGACGTGATCCATCTTGGCAAGTGTCAGATCCATAAGGGGGATGCTTTAGCCGCCGGCAGTCGTGTTACCACGTTCTGCCCATATGTCAGGTTCATCGGATCTCGAAACCTCGACCGCCTCTCCTTCATGCTTGAACTACGACAAGTCTCTGATTTCAGTACAGCCCATGGCCCCATCTAGTCTCGATCCATTTTCGTGACTCGTCCAATCTCGGGACGGCCTCGGAGGTGGATGTGGCATGTATCAGTATGACGCATTTCGCAGTATGCCTCATTCTGTACGGGGTACGTTGTGTTGAATCATGTCTCCCTATTTCGGATGTATTTTGGCAGTAGCTCGGACTCAGTCCGTGGTGATGGCCGCGTACAACCTGTCGACGTCGGTTAAGCTTCCTGATGTGTTAAGCTTGTTGATCAAAAAGATCCGGAAGAAAGCCGTCGACGATCAAAAGCGGTCCGCGTAGCTCTAAACAGGGATGGCGGCAGGCTTGGCGGACGGCAATGTGTTTTAAGCGAATACGTCGTGTACTCTCTGATGGAGATCTATAGAGTACCTGGCCAGAAAGCAGGGCTCAGGGGGGTAACCATGAGAAGACTCCTGTGGTTCTACAAAGAATGCGACCGCTTATTCGAACGTCAGAACGATTCTGGTGGGGGCGAAGAGTTTTGTTCGTCTGGCTTGATCGAACTTCGATATCTTCAAGGCCGACTTCGGCATCGTTTCTCCGCCACCGGTCATCACGCCCACTTCCCGGTGGCTTGGATTTCGAACTGTGGCGCTGCCAGGGACGCGCAACGAGAGCAACTCCAGTTCGTGAATACGTCGTATTGAAGACGGCAGCTATCGGCGATAAGAAAGGACCTACCAAGATCCAGCAAAGCCTCATCAACTGCGGAGATGTCTCGGACAGCTCTCTTCTGTCGGCAGAGCCGTGCCATCTGCGCGTCTGACCAACCAAAATAAACATCAAAGCCCCTCGCCAGTTAGGATTGGGCCATGCGGTCCGAGTAAACCTTGACGAAAGGCTCAGCGTCCAGTGCTGTTTCATCGGATCAAAGTTTGTCTGCGGCCGTGGCTACGAACAGACTTCATGATGGCCCGCGACTCGCCGACGGTCGGACTCAATCTACATAGAACAACAAAATTTGTGCCCGACGTTCCCTAACATCAGTTAGCCATAACATCAGTTAGCCAAAAACAAAGAAACCGGAACTCACCTTGTTTTGATCTACAGACACCAGTTCGGTTCCTTTGACGGAAAACCCTCGTTCAAGCCAGAATCTACTCCCTGTCGTCATCATGGACTCCTCCGCCAATCAAACCTGGGGCGAAATCATGTCCGGCGCCACCCGTCGATCCAACGGCGCTGCATCAAGCACGCTGATGCCCAGCTCCACAACGATAAAAGGCTGGCTCGTCTGCGTCGTGCTGTCGCTGCTCAACAACCTCATCGACAGAGTCACGCGCTATCAGCCCAAGACCGCCGAGCAAATTGCCCGGGATGAGAGACGGCGAAGAAGGTTGGGCGCTTGGGAGAAGCGATATCACGACTTGGAGAGATTGCATGAGATGTTCGCCGAGCTAGATATTCCGGAAATCGACAACACGGTCGATGTGCATGAATGGCTGGATCTAGCTTTCTGGCGGACGTGAGGATGCCCGGTGTTGCGACGAATTTGGCGAAACTGTACAACACAGAACGCGGGTTTGCTTAGCTATGTCAGACTCAGAGCTTGAAATTTTCTCATTTCTGTCAAGATATCGTCAGATCACTGAAGTTACGAGGCAGACTTCAAGGCTTGAGCTTTGAGACCAGAGTAGATGCGGCATTGCAAAAGAGCGCTGTTTCGTTAGCAAGGCTGGGACCTTTGATTTCTTGCGTCGGCGCTGCGCTTTCGTTTCGAATTCATGGAACTGTGCCATTTTGGACTAGCATGGCCGTCGTTTTGTTGAGAGGAGCTCTAGAACAGTTGGGAAATAGAGTTGATCAGATCTAGCTAATCAGTGAACTTAACACAGGCGGCATCGTGAGATTACGCGGCCTACGTCGTCACATATCAGCAGGGAATCAAGTCTTCACTACTGAACTGAAAAGCTGTCGTCATAAAGGATAGTTTCAGGTCAGAAATACAACTTTATGACTGCAGACCTCAAGCCGTGCTTTTCCAGCCATTCGGTTCAGGCAATACCTCGCAAAATGTAGACCAAACATCGGACAAAGGCAATTCAAACATCGATGTCCATCGCCTTTTCGTTCTGCACCTTCATCGTCTCGAGAACGGTCGAGGCATTGCGAGGTTCCAGACTCTTCGTGACGGGGTTCGGTGCGGAGAAGACCTCTTCCAGCTCCTCGAGCGTACGGTGCTTGGTCTCGGGGAAGAAGAAGTAGATGAACACGGCCTCGATGAGGTCCCTGCAGAAATTGTCAGCCCCCAAATGCGTCGAGCGAAGAAACACTCCCACGCAAACTTACCAAAAGACGAAAACCAGATAGAAGTAGTACCCGATCTTCTCAAAGGCCGGGCCGGAACTATACGCCAGGACCAGCGAAATGGCCGACGACGCAAAGTTTCCCACCGCAGTGCCCTTGGCGCGCGTTGTCGTCGTCAGCGTCTCGGCAATGTACATGCTCTGCTGCGCCGTCCAGCCCAGCGAAAAGACTACGCCGAAGAGGTACACAAAGGCGATGGTCGTGTTGGCGGCGTTGGTGTTGCTCGGGTCGTCGACGGCCATCTTGGACGTCCCGGTGATTACTGCGAAGCAGACGGAGCAGAAGAGGATGCTGTAGATGAGCAGGGGGCGACGGCCGACGCGGTCGGTGAGGCGGGCGCCGACGACGCTGCCGAGGAGACCGAGGACGCTGTTCACTGCGTTGAGGGCGAGGACGCGCTGTTCTTGGACGATGCCGGCTGTGTTCATCATTGTGACGAGGTAGTAACTCGACAGAGAGTTTCCGGAAGCCTGGTATAATTAGCATGTGTAAACAGGGGCTGTCGGGTTTACCGTGGGGGTTAGAAGAGCTAACCTGTCCCATGATGGCCATGCCAAGAACGCAAATAAGGCGTCTACGAGCGGAGTGGGTGTTCCAGAGTTCGTGGTAGTCCCACCACTTCTTGTCGCTGGCTTCGCTGGAGATCTGGGCCAGCATCTCCTTCATCTGCAGCTGGACGATGGGGTGGTTGGGATCTTTCTCGCCGTGGAGCCGAGTCAGGACGCGGGCGGCTTCTTCGTGTCTGTCGTTGGCGACGAGCCAGCGCGGCTATCGCAACAGAGTCAGTAACTGGTAGGATGTGGGAGGAGACTTGGGAACTTACACTCTCAGGAAGGAAGAATACGAATATCATGACAATGCCGCTGGTAACCATCTGTTGGCATGTTAGCAAGGTTGAGGCGGCGCATGGAGTGAGGAAGCTAAGGCACCTGGATCCATACTGGAATTCTCCAGCCATCGTCTCCCGGGATGAAAGAGGAGCCGTAGACGATCCATCCGGCAATGATGGAACCAACAGGCCTAGGAAAAATCAATTATTGCACTGTCTGGGTATGGATAGTACTCAACTCACCACATGCAGTTGTAAAGGCCAGTCAGAGTACCTCTCCACTGTCTCATTGTTAGCCGTATTACTGTGTCGGGTTTCGTTGTAAATCTCCTACCTTGGGGTGAGCCAACTCGCTCACGTATGTCGGGGCAGAAACGCAGCAGAAGGAGACGCCAAATCCCAAGATGAATCGACCGCCAAGAAAGTGAGGAATATCATTGCTGGTCGCTCTGTTGTGCATGTTAGCCTTGCATCAGAGATGTGTGCGTGGAGTTGTCGTACTGCACGGCAGTTCCACCGATGATGAGCAATGCTCCAATAAACATGCCCCAACGACGGCCCAGTAAGTCATTCGTCGGTCCTGGTTTCCTTCATATTAGTGACGACTTTCTTGGATTCCTGGTAGATATTGATGAGACTCACCAGTGAAGAAAATGGCAGCAACACTGCCAACGTTGTACATCATGAAGACGATGCCAGTCGACGAACCAGATGTGGTCCTACATCTCCGTTAGAACCGGATGCCTGTGGATCAGAAAGAAGCGTCTTACATGTTAAAAGTGCGTTGATAGGATGTCATTCCGTTGAGGCCACCTGAGGGCAGGAATCAGCCATCGTCCAACCACATGATGCCGCAAACCTACCCATCAATGATCCATCGTAGCCGTTGAGAGCGCCGCAGCAGTACGCGACAAACAGCACACCGTAGAGGCTAAACATGGACGCCGTCCACGGCGAATAGTCGCTCCCGTCAACCTCGTGCGCAATCTCATGCGCAACCACCGCAGCCACCTCAGTGGGGGGCAGATCTTCCTTCATATCTGGGCCCGCTAGGTCTCGATTCTTGTGTGCGCCACCGTAGGCATTGTGGACAGGCTCGGCCATGTTGGCAGGCAGTTATCGTCGGCCGTCCGGTCTTTGTTGCTGTCACAAAGAGTCCAAGGTGTAGTCGGGCCAAAAGTCTGGAGACGACATGCAAGGAAACCAAGCGCTTCCCCGGATCGGCGCAGACGTGATCCCCTCTTATAAGCTTGACAACATGCATCTCATCCCACCCGCCGCGTGCCCTGACGGAACTACTTATGTTGACAACCGAGGTGCAGGACCAACAACACCACGCGTGAGTTCAGGAAATAGCCCACTGTGTATCCACAACCAACAGATGCACAGCAAAACAGCTGAGCTATCCCCGCAATCCGCACGACTACCCCAGACGCGGCCGCGACCCCACGTCCGATCACATGAGAAACGGGACTAGAGCATTGCGTTGACGGATGATCTTGGGTGGTGGGGAGTGGAATGTCCGGGTTGTGTCCAGTGGAGGAGGTCGGAGGAGGCAAGCAGCTCACGGCTGTGAATTGAACCGGAACGCCGAGGTGAGGCGTGATTGGAGGGGCTAACTTGGGTTGTTGGGTCCGGTTCAGGAAGCTTGGCGATCGGTTGATGTGATGCTTGCTTCGGCTCCGGGTTCCCCGATCACTTGAGGATATGGGATGATCCGGTGATCATGGTAGGAATCGTGCCCCTGCCGATTCTTCTTTACGTCAGGCATGTGGCTGCTGTGGCGAGCAACCCAAAGTCCAGACTATTGGGACTGTTGCCCTTCCCCTTTGTGTATCGAGTCATCTGGAAAACCGCATGTGGGTGCAAGATCATGGGACGGGTAACTAGATCCAGCACACCAGATGGTGGTGTGTGGCGTCTTGCTTCCTGCACGTTTTCTCTGCCGTCCGGCATTTGTCGGGGTTACACGGCGCCGGCCGGTAAACCGGTCCGAGCCAGGGTCCCGGATTAGGATGCCTCTGCATGGTTTCTGTACACGACAAGCTCTGATTACTACCGTAGCAGAGAGACAACACACTCCGGGAGAGTAAAACTTTAGAGACCGATGACGAAATAGCCCATGTTAGACTATGAGTGGTGGATGAGTTGTGGATCTGTGTCTCTTCTCCGGACCGTACGATCGGGTGGTGTGCCGTTAGGACCTGTCAATGTCGCTTCCCCAGCCTTGACCCTGTCAAACATGTGGCTCTTTTATGCTAGCTTGACTTTCGAGACCAATTGACTTCGGGGACAGTTTTCCGAGCTGTGGTGCGCTTCGCAGCAGGTTGTATGAACTGGCCGTTGGCTGATGTGAAAGAGGGAACATAAGCGACCGCCCAAGGCGCTTATTTCTCGCTTCAGCCAGACAAACCTGACGGATTGTCTGATCTTGGCATGGGCAGGACGTCATCGAATCATCAAGGAACATTGAATAGCCTCGGCTCTAACAGGTTGCAGTCGGATCATGATCATCGGACCACCCCGGCGGTTCCTCATCAAGAAACAACCAACCGATTTCCCTTTGAAAATCGAATGTTGTGAGCCACGTGCCACTTTCGGCCTGCGGAAATGGTATCTTCACCCAATCTTCACCCAAGCCGCGGCCTGACTTCTGGATCGATCTGACCCCAAATTGGATTCCTACGGTAAAGATGCTTGTCCCAGATGCGTGACGCGAGAAGTGTGCTCACCACAGCTGATCAGACTGAACGTTACATCGAAGCTATTTCCTTCAAAAAAGCATCATGGTGTCGTATTTGAGTAGCACATAAGGCAGGCTATCTAGCAGCTGCTTCTCAAGCTTTCCTGTT
Source organism: Colletotrichum spinosum (assembly GCA_004366825.1). Taxonomy (NCBI): domain Eukaryota; kingdom Fungi; phylum Ascomycota; class Sordariomycetes; order Glomerellales; family Glomerellaceae; genus Colletotrichum; species Colletotrichum spinosum. Next base: position 75,066 of record QAPG01000066.1, on the reverse strand, counting down.
CACCGGCGTCAGAAGTTCTCCCACAAACTCACCGTTTGCACCAACAACCTCCACGATATTCCTCATTGCACCCACCTCGAAATTCAGCCGCGTCGTCAGCGCTGCGCCGCCATTGTGACACGTCAACGTCACGTTATCCATGTCCGCCAGCACCCTGGAGATCCGAGGTTCGTGATAATGCACATCCAGCCCAGCAGCAGCCAACCACCCGCTCTGCAGCGCCTCTACCAAGGCATTCGCGTTGAAGACCTGCCCCCGCGAGGTATTCACCAAACTCGCTCCGTCCTTTATCGCCGCGGAGGCCTCTTTGTTGATCGAATCCTGCGTGTGCGCGTTCAGCGGCGTGTGAAGTGTCACGCAGTCCGCGACACCGAGCAAGTCGTGCAAAGTCGGATGAAACGTGGCTTCCAGTTCCTCCTCTACTTCTTTCGGCGAGCGAACGACGTAGTAGTAGTGAATCTCCATGCCCAGTGCCGTGCGGGCCTTGTACGCGAGTTTCTTGCTAATGTTCCCCAGCCCCATCATACCCAGTACGTAACCCCGTGGATTCCGGGAGATGCTGCTCACTAGGCTGTGCATCGCCGTGAACTGCTCCGAGTCACCTGTCCGCGCCGCGCGCTGCGAGCGCCAAAAGTTGCGAAAGACGGAGAGGATCAGGAACAGCGCCGTGTCGGAAACGGCTTCGTCGCTCGCGCCGGCGCCGTTGGCGTACCATATCCCCCGGCGGCCGAGGGCGTCGACGTCGGCCCAGTTGAACCCCGCGCCGGCGGAGGCGAGGATGCGTATCGAGGGCGGCAGCAGGGGATGAGTTCATCGTCCCACTGGCCCATTTCGCCGCCGGACTGGAAGTGAGGCCGGAAGATGGCGGAGAAGTCGCCGTACTTTTTGGACTTAAGGGCTGCGATGAACGAAGCGCGGTCGGGCTCCTCATTTGCGACGACGGTGAAGGGATCTGTGAAGATGGATTCATAGTAGTCGTGGCTGTACTTGATATCCTCACCGAAGTGGAGGACGATGGGTTTCGCGCTAGTCATGTGGAGTGGTGAGTGGCGGGATCTTGTCAACGATGGGGGACCTCTTACGCGTCGAAGTGGAATGGTGAATCTTGAGAGCAGAATCGCGGAGGTGAGTTTGCGTGCTCTTGTGGATCGCATTTACGCGATGTCGGATGCTGTTGTTGACGAACGGCTGGCCCCCGCATGTCGGCTGCATGATCGAGCGCTTGTGCTGCAGTTGTTCGGGCAAGAAGACCAGCATGATCTCGCGTGTTTACGGAATATGTCCGGACGAGACAAGATTCCCATCAAAATGGCCAGCTGAGACAGCGAATCGCGAGTTCGATCTTTCTACTTGTGCCAGTCTAAGTGCTGCCAAAGCAAGGGACTAAGTAAAGTATCAATCGGACGTCAGCAACTGAACTGCTTTGTTTGAGCAGTTTGTTTTACTGACCTTATTTGAGTGTTCAAGGAGTAAACAAGAAGTCGTTCTTTCAGACCATGCTGAATGCCTTCCTTGTCTTTGAAATCGAACAATCGCAGGCGCAACTCGTCTCCCTGCTGGATAGAGAGTCAGTCCATCGTATGACAGTCTGATTGGGTCTGACAGTTTGCTCTCGGAGAGCCCCACTCGGCCTCCTTTTCGATGCTCGGAGGTCTCAGCCGAAGATCCACTTCGGGACACCCGACCGGGAAGCGGTACCCGAGACCCGTGACTTCCCCGCAAGCCAAGAATCCTGGGCCCCAAGATTGGGGCAGGACGCCGACCCCACCGGCCTTCCCCGGAGTTTGCACTCATGTGACCTCAGATATTCCTCGTTGTGAGCTCGCTTCCCATTTACAAGAGATCTCCGGCAGGCATCACCATGTTTGAAGAAAGGGTAGGCGGACCAGAGGCTTCTGGACGACACCGACGGAACCGTTTCTGCCTGCCGTTTTCGTTTTGATGTCATGTTAGTATACGCGCAAGGAGCTTTCTCCCCTGATGCGGCAAACTGACCATACCTTCCGAACTTCTACGCGACAAACTTGGCGAGAGCCTCCCTCGATGGTGCTGCTCTTTCCAACGATACCAGCAGACTCTACTTCTGCCCCAGCTTCTTCGTCGCTGACTAAAGTAGGTAGTCAAGACCCCGTCCTCGACTCGAGTACTGGAGACGAACAACATGCAACTTTCATCATCTCCTTTACTCAGGCTAAACATGTCAAAGGTGCCCAGCACAGCGAGCGCCGAGAAACACAATCCACCCAATTAAGTCTCGACTCTCCCTTTACAATCCTTTCTTGATATTCTTCTCAGTCATCATGTCTTTTTCTGCATGCAGTCTCGAAGCTTCGTCGAATGGCTTTGCTCAGCCGGTGGTGAATGCCCGTCGCAATCCGCTGTTCTGGGTTTCCGACGAAGAGCGCATCAAAGCCTTCAATCCCACGGAAAAGAAATTTTACACTCTCCACACGTACCTGGAAGCACTTGGCAAGGTCCCTTATTCGACCTTCCGCAGAATGATTGAGTCAGCCTACCCGGTGTTCAATAGTCGACTGGCCTTTTTAGATTGGGCCACCGAGTGGTTAGCCCGGGGCAAACAGTTCTTCGTCGTGCCCACTACTGTGGAATACATTGAGTTCGTCTCCCAGACCAACTTCAGCGACTGGGCGGAACGCGCCGCTTGGGAAATGGCCATGAGCCTGCACACACTTCCCTTCATGGCCCTGGGATGCAGCAACTACGGTGGGGTCGAGACGTGCTACGGTCTCGAGTCGAACATTAACTACCTGACGCCCAATTTCATTGCCGCCGGAGATGAGCATCACCCGAGAGTCATTGAATCTTCCGTCCTGGGAATTAACACCAATGTCGCTCTGCCTCTCCACCCGGGCCGAGTCGGCGGCCGCGACCCGGAGTGCGAGACCAATGTGCGCGCCGCCTTACCTGGTGACGAGAACCACCCCCACGGTTTCGTGTTTGCTCAGCTGGGATCCCTCTGCGTCTTCTAGGGCGAGCGAGGATAGGAGAGGGCTCGCTTGGAGGGAAATGATAAGGAAGGGCCATGGATCTATACCGGATTCGGTGTGGTGCTACAGCTCTCCGCCAACGGCGCCCCGGGAGCTGTTTATATCATCTACGGTAATCACAGACAAGAATCCGAGGGAATGCGATGCCACACCCGAACGTCCGACGACGGGAAGGCACCCCTTCCGTACATTGGCCGTTTGAATCCAGCCTGCAATTCTGCCAGTCGATTCACCGTCGCGAAAATTGCAGACAGTCTCGAGCTGCTGATAAGGAGCCCCAGAATCGACTTTTGGCCGCTCCTTGGGCACCAGCCCGTCAGGGAGCTCCAAATCACTCGCGTTTTGCGCGCTACCGCCGCTTCTGGAAAAAAGGCGCTCGTTCGTCAATGGGTCAAGGATTAAGTTGAGTTCCAAAGGAGGGAATCAGACGGGGGAACTTGCTGGGGCTGGTGATCCCTATTGTTTGTAGCTTATATAGGCCCAATAGATGACACCAGGAATACATGGGTCCGCCAGCTCAGTTCATCCATGAACTTCGCCGTTTCCGTGATGTAGGATTGGGAGAGTCTTGCGGGTGTGTCAACACCAAGGGAGTGTACCGGTGCCTGTCTGTCTGTGTTTTTCAAGATGACTTGATGCAGGATCGTCGCTTCAAGGAGGTGTGTCCAGGGCGTTGAAAAGACGGCGTCGCTTCTTGGGTTGCTCGTGCGCAAGATGGCGGACGCAGGTCGGAGCATGTAGTCGTTGACGAAAACAGTAAAGCCACTCTCGCCCAGATGGAACCGCTTGTCGCGAAGGCCGGGGTGGAAGGGCCTCGAAATGCAAAGGTAATGTGGGCGAAGTCCTTGCAGGACGTAAGTTGCACCACGCTGTTGAGGTAGGCAATGCGTTACTCAGTGACTTGATCCAGGAATGATCTTATCCGTTATAGGGCAAGCGCTTTGTTAAAAGTGGTGACTCTTCGTTGACGCCATCCCGAAGTCATGGGGGAGATTGTCGATGCTGAAATGCTCTGAATCTTGCGGAGGTTTGTCAAGAGATATTCGTCACGTTTCCAGGCGATAAGACCATTGTTGCCAGCCTGTCGGAGGTCTGATTCCGTTTTCGTGATCTTGGCCACACGAGGTGAAGGCTTGCAAGACATTGCTCGTGCGTACACGGTGTCAATGTATAGGGGGCCGGGTGCTGACGAAGGGACGCTCTTGGGTCTCGCGGCGACGAAGATGATATATCATATGCCAATGGCATTTGTGGCTGAAAACATGTCTTGTTTTCTGCTTGCTTCTATATTTTGTAACTCCTTTTTTCTGGCGCTGCTCAGTGGCTTAAGGATGGTCCTTTCCGTCGTCATCGTACCTACCAGATCGAGACAAATGAATACACGGCAAGGGGTTAGCAGAGCAGCGCCTTCATTAAGTTTTCAGGGTTCTGGAAAGTGCTTATAATTGACCTTGGATGGCAAATGAAAGCTTGCCTCTGGGAAAATGTTCTTCGCCATTCAGGTACGCGAAGAGAGGACTAATGGAAGGAGCGTTGGCGCGCCCCTGTCGAATTATCACAGGGCCTTCACTCTTTATTTGAGGTAAGCATAATATCTCATCGCCAACCATAGAGCGTACTGTCCTAACGATAAACAATGCCCTGATGATGACCGTACGCATCGAGCAATCTGATCACGCGGTATAGAGCGTCACGGAAAGCATCACGTGGTCTGATGATTCATTTACTTCGTACAGTAAGTCACTCTTCCATGAAAGAAGCGGCGAAGAGCTCTAGAGAATAACTCTATTGGGCATCTTGTCCTGTCTATGAGTGACAGCCGTTCAGTCCATGATGTATGAGCATGTGGCTAGGGTACTGAAGCGCAGCTCGTGATTTCGTGGTAGTTTCTAATCGTTTCTCGTAATGTCGTGAGGCAGACCCGACTGGTGACTGGTCATGTTAGGAGATGACGTAAGGAAAGGTGAAGTCGTGAGGACGTGGACAAGCTCATGTTGTCCACCTGTGCCCCGTCGCTGATGACTGCCCCTCCCGCCCAAGTATGTGTGGTTGTGACCCCGCGGTCAGCTGTATCGTAGCCGCAGGACAGACGGCTATGCCAAGTATGCGGATGCCAGCGACGCGATGAATAGAATGATGCCAATCAAGAAAGGGCTGTCGTGATAAGTTCTGGCGTTGAAGCATTTCTCACTCAGGCTACGAGGAAATCGCGTCCGGTGCTGTCTATGATGTGCCGGACCGGTAGAAGATTGGCGGCGTTGTATCCGCCCGAAGTCGTCTTGATGACTCGGAATGGTATGTTGAATTTCGGTCCGAGCTGCTGGACGTTCTCGGCAACCTTGGCCACAATGAAGCCATGTTGTGGGTCACAGTGCTCGTGAGGCACGAAATCATGCTTGAAAAGGCGACCGGAGCAGGCGGGGGGGAAACCCATGGGAACGTAGCTATCGTCCTCCGGGTTCAGCAGGTAGTTGTTGAAAACAGAGAATACACCCTGCGGCAAGCCTGAAGAGCTGATTTGGACAACGAGACCGAACCCAGTCGGCGTCCAAGGTCCCTTGGCCTGGGTGTCCCAGTTGCTGTCGCGGGCCTTCTTCCAGCCAGCACCACGATAGTAGGAGATAGAGCCCAGCTGAACGAAGAGAAGCGGGGAATTCTCTTCTTCGGCATCGAGGTTAATGGCGAGGACGCTCTCGTGAACGGGGTCCTGATTCGAAGAGCTGTGGGCAGCGTGTAGGTAGCTGGGGCCGGGATCCAAGGCGTATCCGGTGAAGAAGCCGCCGAAACTGCTCTCGCCAATGTGGTAGGCTCCTTTGTTGCCGAGAATCATCATCTCAAGCCACGAACCTCGAGACAAGGGATTCGCAAAGTTCGTGTTTGCCGTGAGGCGGGTGAAGTCAGGCCAGGTAACCGGCTTCCTCATTCTCGACATGTAATCACCGCAGTCTTGGGCAACCCACCTGTTGAATCTCTGAGCCTTGTTGCCGTGGGGGTACTCCCTGCTGATCATTTTGACCTCGCTCTTGAAAGGGGGGTCGAGCTTGCGGAGCCTTTGGTGGAATATGGCAAACTCGCGTACCTCATTGCGGACGTGACGCGGGTCGTTCTCTTTGTCGCTGTTGTCTGCGTTGTCGTCGGCGTGAGAAGATTCCAGGAAAGACATGATGTTTTGAGAGTGCAAGGAGAACCGAGTAATTTGAAGGATGCTCCGCGAAAATGAAAATTGAGCAGGAGAATTGTCGCGATGCCGATACGAAACCGGCGGCCAGTGAGGTGGTTTGGTGTTACAGACAGTGTGCCGCTTGTCAGCAGAAGAAGATTATGAGTTTGGCTTGAGCAGGAGATAAAGATGGCCTCTGAATTTCTACAGACCTATTTCGGCGAAGTAGGTGAGGTGAAAAACTCTTGCCAGCTGCGGATGGGTGAGAGTTCTTGAGAGCGTTGAGAGTGAGATAAGACGGGACATGAAGGTTGAAGGTTGAAGGTTGAATAGCAACCAAGTACCTTTGTACTGTGATAAAACCCGGGGAAGGTAGCTAGGTAGGCACGTGCCTAGTGTACCTAGGTACCTTACATAAGGCCAGCAGTAATAAAAATTAGACCGCTAGACCAATAACCAATAGCGCTGAAAAGAATCGAACTTCTCTGGCCTGTAAGCCACATAGCCTGTAACGGTAATTACCTCTGTATACGATGCACATGTTCACTCACTGCAGGCTAGCCGTTGCTCTGGCAAGCCACAAATCTCCCAAGAGTGCTGAGACAGGTGGCTTCCTAACACAGATAAGGCCCGGCACTTGGCGTTCATCGGCTATCAACGTTAAGCTTATCATTACTACGCCTGCACGTCTCGACGCAGGGATGACCATATCGTACCGTGCTACAAACGATAAACAGTAATACATTCGTGTCACTTAGGCCATTCATCTTCGTCGGCTACCGGTAAATACCTATCTCACCCGCCAAGCCTAACGCCCTTGTCTGCCGGTGGAGATATACTGACGACAGCTCTCTAGAGCCCTCTTTGATCCATACAGCATGTCCGCGGCTCCATCTACTCAGACTTCTCGGGCCCATGGTAGCTCTGCCGCTCCCTGGTCTCCCCACAGCCGTATCCCACGACAACTTAAGGCTACCATGATGGAGCCGAGCATCGCTTCCTCACTCAAGGGCCAAGACGTACAAAGCGGGGGACAACATGACGCTCATCAATAACTCCGTATCACCGACAACGGAACTCGGGATGAGATAGCAGCTTGGGACTCTCTGCCTTGATATATAAATGGGACGACAAACATGTCCAATTCTTGATCGGGATGTCTCTCATAATTCACGCAAAGCATCAACTTCGGCCTCGCCTCCATCATCATGTCTGTCAAAGGTCTTTCCGGAAAGCTCTTCTTGGCTTTCTGCGTGAGCGTAGCTGCAGCTTCGTCGGTCCTTCCTCGTCAGACCAACGGCTCAGAACCCAACACCAGTCCGTATTTCAAAGGCGTCTCTGACTACCTCGACTCCATCGTCGAGGAGCTATGGCCCATCAACAAAGAGATCCATGACAACCCGGAGCTCGGCTATGAGGAAGTCAAGGCCCACGACCTGTTGACCGATTTCATCGAGTCGCACGAAGGATGGAACGTAACTCGCTCCATCTACAATATCAGTACTGCCTTTGTCGCCATTTTCGAGGGTAGCGGCGAGGGACCGGTTGTGTCCTTCAATGCAGAGTATGGTACGCTCCATGACACCTGTGACCTTGACCAATAACTGAGTGCATGGGTGCTGATGATGATGCAGATGCGCTCCCCGGCCTCGGACATGCTTGCGGACACAACCTCATCGCCACGGCCTCCGTCGGCGGAGCTCTTGCCACGGCGGAGATCATGCGCGCCGAGAACCTCCCGGGCAAGGTCATCCTCTTTGGAACACCTGCTGAAGAGAGTACGTGCCATCGATTAGAGGCCGGCCTTCTTGCCGAAACCTGTTCTCGCACAAAACCTTTGCCCTGCATTTAAACATCTCGTTTTCACTCTATGAACTCGTCATCAACCCATCTCGGCCCCTTCTTGAATCTTTCAGACTTCTGATGGCTTACAGGTCTCGGCGGCAAAGTCAAGCTGCATGAAGCCGGTGCGTTTCGCGACCACAACATTGACATCTCTCTCATCACCCATCCTACGAACGGTGGTGACTCACCTTACATGATCACCACGTCCACGGATCGCTTTGAAGTTGAGTACTACGGCAAGGAGGCCCACGCGGCCGCCGCTCCATGGGAAGGTGTCAACGCCCAGGATGCCCTCATCCTCGCCAACAACGCCATCGCGCTGTCGCGCCAGCAGACGCAGCACACGGACAAAATCCATGGCATCATCTCCTCTGCCGGCTCGCGCATCAATGTCATCCCAGCTCTTGCCCAAGCCTCCTTTCAGATCCGCTCTGCCGATAACGCGGCATTGGAGGACTGGACGGAACGGGTTTTGAAATGCTTCGAGGCGGGTGCCCTGGCCACCGGCGCCGAGCTCAACCTCACCATGAGGCCGTACGGATATGACAACATGGTCAACAACGACATACTTGCCAACACATACACCAAGTACTTCACTGAGCTAGGCGGCGAAGTTCCCAGCGCCGAGATCGACAAGCTTCGCGATCCGGATGGCAGCACCGACCAGGGAAACCTCAGCCACGACTTCCCCAGCATCAGCCCGTACTTTGGCATCACCAATGAAGACGGAAGTGTGCCTGAAGGAGGACCTCACACTTCTGCATTCGAGGTTGCTGCGGGCAGCAGACCAGCTTTCGACAAGGCAATCATGGTCGCCAAAAGCATTGCGGGTGTTGCTGTAGACGTGCTGACTGTCGAGGGCCTTTTGGATAATATTCAGAGAGAGTTTACGGTGGCTCAAGAGGTGCAGAGGAGGCGTCGTTCTATCATTCATGCCTAGCACCTTGTAGCCACTAAATTTATCTCTCCTGACGGATGAAAACTGAGCTCTGCGTTGTCAACCTAGTTGCTACCACAACGATAGGACTATTGAAGGGCGTGGAGAAGCTGATCCATTATACCGATAGAGAGCGCGATCGATGGGATTGGATCAGAACATGCATATTGAAAGCCAACATCTCGGATGGGTGTGGGGTCCGCCAATAGTATCTAAGATGACAGTGCTACCTTTCGTCCGATATATGTATCAGAGAGAAGTATGAGAAAAGAGATGGAAGTGAGATGAATATCTGAAGTCGACTTGTCTGTTTTAAGCTCTTCAGTATCTGTATCAGGAGCCTTGAGCCACCCTGCTGTTTGCCCACAGACGACCAGCTCATCGCGAAGGAGGCACCAACAGCAGGCATGGAACACATGAGTGGGTATAGTGTCTGGTTTCCATGTCTTTGCTCTTCTAGGCTTGGTATCTACAACTTTCTGAGTCAAGTACTGGTATGGGGTAAAAGCTGCGTGTTTTCTGTCAAATACCAGAGTGGGTCTTGAAGCAATGCATCAGAAATGTATCAACAGCTTGCCCTTTGCTGTCTCTGACTGCTTTGGCAAATGACCGGGAGATGGCGAGATGGTCTAACGGAGGCTTCCTGTTGCCTAGAGGAGTTCTACCACTGCATTCTAAATAGAACGTCCCGACGTGCGATTTGATATCAAGGCGCGGATATGATTGCTGCCGCTTGCTCCGCCATGGCATACAGAGGCGCCATCAGGTGAGCAGCCATGGGCACGGGCAAGACCGACGCGTCGACGACGCGCAGACCCCTGACGCCCTTGACCCTGAACTCGGAGTCCACGACCTCGCCCATGGCACAGGTCCCGTGGGGATGCCACGTGGTAACGCCCCCCGCGGCCAGGCGCGCGTCGAGGTAGTCGTCCGAGTCTCCCGGCGACGCGGCGGGGAAAGCGTCCGGGGCGGTCTCGCCCGCGACGTATTCCCTGCCGAAAGCGGTGTCGAGCATCAGTTTCGTGAGCTGGCGGACGCCCTCGCGGTAGACGTGGCGGTCGACCTCGGTCTCGAGGTAGTTGAGGTCGATGAGGGGCCCGTCTGCGGGGTTGGACGAGTTGAGGCGGACGCTGCCGCGGGAGGTGGGCAGGAAAGAGACGACGTTGGTGTAGATGTGCGAGCCGTCCATGGGCACTTCCGGGTCGGCGGGGCTGTATGCCTGGTATATGACAAACGTCTCGAGAAAGGTGCGGTTGTTCTTCAGAAGGGGGTGGGAAGCGGCGTCTGGGGCGCTGCCTTCGTCCTTGGCGATGGCGCCGGCGAGTCCGGTTTTGTCGACGCCGGTTGAAGTTACCCAGTCGATGGGATATCCCGTGGTAAACTCGGGTTGGGCAAAGATGGGGTTGGTGGAACCGAGGGCGTAGCCCTTCTCGGGGTTCTTGAGCTTCCAGTACTGGTAGAAGGACATGTGGTCGATGAGGTTCTTGCCGACTTCGGGGAGATCCAGGCGGACGGAGATGTTGTGCTGTTGGAGCTGTTCCTTCGGACCGATACCTGAGAGCATGAGGAGTTGCGGGGAGCGGTAGGCACCGGCGGCGGAAATGACGTTCCTGGACGAGATTTGGGTGCCGTTGGCAAGCCGGACGCCCCTGGCCTCGAGGGCGCCGCACACAGAGCTGTTCGACAGGATGATCTTCTCGACGAGGGTGTCGGTGAGGATGGTAACGCCATCGAGGGGGTAGATGACGGGTGGCAGTTCGCGGAGACCGTTGCGGCGGACTTCGGTGAGCTCTGCGCGGCCAATGTTGTCGCCCGCGTTGCTGTCGTTGCCCGGGAGGGATGGGACGCCGAGCTCATCCCAGCCCGCAGCGACGGCCTCGCGAAGTGGATAAGCGCGGCCGGTTGACGTGACGGAGGCGACGTGGAGAGGTCCGCCGGTGCCATGTTGCGCTGGGTTGGTCGTGCTGAACCAGTCTTCGAGCTTCTTCATGTAAGGAAGCTGGTTCTCGTAGTTCCAGCGCGGGTCGCCGGCCTTCTCGGCCCACTCGTCGTAGTCAACCTTGGGACCTCGCGTGTATCCGCCTGGATTCGTCAGTCAGGTAAACCGGCTTGAGGTTCTCAGAGAAGCACTTACAGGCGTTGATTGCGGCGCCACCTCCGAGACCTTTACCTTGGTTGAAGATTAGGCTGCGGTTGTTCAGAGCTGCCACGGGCTCTGTTGGGTACTGCCAGTCCAGTTCGCCGCCCATGAGGTTGGTGGCATTGGTGTAGAGGATGTCGGTCCGCGACCTAGTATCCTCGCCCGCCTCGATGAGCAAGATGCTTAGCGAGCTGTTGTACTCGAGCATGCGGCTAGAGATGACGGAGCCGGCAAGGCCACCGCCGACAATGATGTAGTCCCATACGGTAGAAAGCATCTTGTATATCGGAAAAAAGCCCCTCCAAACTGTCAGCCGGTGTCCAGTGTCCAGGTGAAAGAAAGGTTGGAGAGAACTGTTGGACCAAGCGAAGGGTCGTGATACGTTCAGGTCAGACAAGGCGCAGTGATTGTTACTTTATACCCCAAGTAATGTCAGATATGCATCCCCTTGTCTTTTTCTCCGTACCTGGTGTCCATGTCCTCGTTCCCCTGCTCATTCGACATTTCTCTTTTCAGAGTCCACCATACCATTTTGGTGAGGCTCAGTAGCTCTGTACAGCTACTTGTTTGTCGTCGACGCAACTAAGGCAACATTTCACATGCTTTTCTTTTTCGTTCTGTTGAATTTGCCCCTTTTCCCCTTTCCGTTTGCTCTCGATTGGCTGTTGTTTTGCAGATGTATGATACCTAGCTGCTGGGTGATGATACTGGTAGATATGCTCCGGAGACCGTTCTACTGAACTGTGGACAATGGCAATATCTTGTTGGCGCCATGTGGATACTGCCTTGTACAAGGACTACAACTGACGAGTCTGGAAAGTTGTCCGAGACGGGGCATCTGCTTCCGCACCCCTGTGATGTCCAGATTATGTTACGACTTCTGTGGGAATTTCATCCAGCGGACTTGGCTTCGACTCTTAGAGACAGAATTTTCGCCAACAACTTGCCACTATCCGAAGTTTTTTTCAAACCTCTGGGCCTCATAAGACCAGGGCACTCATTGGATGATCGTGGTGACAGCTGCGGGAAGCGCTCCGGGCCCCGGTGTCTTGGGTGGCACTTGGTGTTAGAACCAACGGGAGACAGGTCCAACAACAAACAACACGAACACCAATGCATACACGCTAGTATCACTGTCTTGTCAAGCTCGACAGGGATGTTTGAAGCCACAGACATGCTCTCGACTCATGTCCCCTTGCAACAGTCCCTGGACTGACCTGGCCAGAAGGTCTTTCACCTTTTTATGTACCCCAGCACGGCTCAAATGAGGCCATTCTCGCTGGTGCCCCATATCTACAAGACCAACAACAACAACTGTACGTAGTGTACAGACGGGGGCAGTATCTTCATCCCTGCCATGGCGAATCCGGAGCACGACATCCTACCGAGGCAAGTTCCCCGCCCGGTCCCCGGAAGCCCTGCCGTCTGCTGATGGGGCTCGGTTGCGAGAGGAGAGCCCTCGTCAAAGTTCCTTGTCATCATGGGTTGGTAATGTGACAAGTGAAAAACCAAGCCCGAATACAAGCGGAGGAGACTTCCGTAACGAGCTTTTCTAGTCGGCGCAAGGGAATTTGCTGCGAAAATTTGAAACAGCCAAATGAATCTGATTTGATCTTGTGGCATGTCCAAAGCAAGGTCGGTTGTTCCAACTCTTGTCGTAAGGTGCCGTGTAAGAGGCAATGTGAATAAACATTGAAGCTTCCGCACGTAATATTAACCAGGTAATTCTGTTCTCGTTCTGCAACGACGCGAAGCGACCTTTTCACCCGTCAGATTAGAGGCGAACGAGGGCCAGCATGGCAGACACCCCAAGCCTGCAGCAAATTACAACTACAGTAGTACCTCTTGCACCAACTGCCGATGCATTGCAAATCATTTACACCAACATCGTTCTCGTCGTTTTGGTTTCGATATGGACCGGCTTGCGGTTGTACTCGCGACACGTCCGTCGGGCGCCTTTTGGTGTCGATGACTGGCTTTACGTTGTTTCTTTGGTGAGAATCCGCATTCATGGGAAATATGCCGATCAAACACTGATGTTTTTGCCTTAAAGGTCTTATTCTACGCATTCGTCGTGGTTCAATTTATGAGTATGCCTCGATCCGTGAGACCGCGCTCTGAACCCATCGTGACTGACGACTAAGTGCAATTTCTCGGCGGCGCGGGTCATCACGTTGGCCAGCTCCAAGGAATTCACGTCGAGAAGCTGATGAAATTCGGATACGCAGCCCAGGTCATCTACGCCTTGTCTCTGGGATCGCTCAAGATCAGCATCTGCTGGATGCTCCAGCGCATCTTCTTCGTGAGGCCGTTCAAGGTATGTCGAGTCCGCGTGTAGTTGTTTAAGCTTCCGGAAGAGCCATCCCAGGGACCGCCGATCACTGACTCCGGGGTAACCCGACCACAGATTGCAGCCTGGGTCGCGATGGGTCTGGCTGCGGCGTGGATGCTGATGACGATCCTCATCGGCCTGCTCATCTGTCGGCCGATTGCCATGCAGTGGGATCCGACGATCCCCGGAGGAGAATGCGGTGACCAAACTACGGCGTTCGCTGCCGTTGTCGTGGTCGACATCATCGTTGACGTCTTCATATTCGTGCTACCTATACCCATGGTGTTGAAGCTGCAGGTATCCCGAGCGCACCGCATCGCGCTCATGGGCATCTTTGGCGCAGGTATCCTGTAAGTCCTGACTTGGGCGTTCCTCCCACGAGTCCGAACAGCTCACAAATGTCCTCAAAATAGCACAATTGTCTTCGGCGCCCTCCGACTGGCATCGGTCTACGCTGTCGACTTCAACGATTTCTCCTTCACCTCCCCGACGGCCATGATCTGGACGTCGGCCGAAATGGGCGTCGCGCTGATGGTCTCGTCCTCGCCCATCCTCCGGCCCGTTTTCGACCGCGTTTTCGGCCGGTTCATCAGCACCCTGCGGTCTAGCGCTGGACGGACCGACCCGAACTCAAAGTACTATAGTGGTGTTGGTGGGAAGTCGGGGCCGACGGGACCCCGGACGATGATCTCGGCTGCGAAGCATCATCCGCCTCGGGGTGCAGGTGGCTTCATGGCCATGAGCGACTCGGACGAAAACCTCGAGATGGGATCAATCCATTCCAAGGACAGTGCATTGGTGGGAAGGAAGAAGAGCGGACAGCGGCGCTCGCATTATGACGGCGTAGACATGGGAGGGCATGTTCATCCGGACGACGCTTCAACTGACAAGATCTTTGTAAAGACGGAGATTGTGCAACAGACAGGTTGATTTAGATACTATTCTATTTTTTTGATCCCAAAAGGCTGTCTTTTTCACAAGCCGTTGATGGCAGCCCTGACATTTCCGTTGGCGTCCGAAAAGTACACGGCAGAAGACGTATGGCCTGTTGTCGATGGCGTGGTGTTTTTTTAATCTCCAGGCATTGAAGATGACTTGAACTCTCAACCAACGAGAATGAATTTCAAACACTTCGCACTTGCTGTATGGGCAGGCCAGGTGACCGTAAGTGGGTAAGAATAATGGCCGAGAGCTCTACTGTCCATGACGCAAGAAACTAGTATACTCGGCGCCTCCCACGATACTGAAACTCCCACATAGTCATTTCCTACAACCTTGAACATTCTGAGCTGCAGTCCTGTAGGCTCATACAGAACATTTGGTTCTTTTCTAGATACTCGTGGCCTCATGCTGCATGTGGGGTCCTTGTTATTAATAAATCGAGACGTGACAGCGGGATTTAACTGTGATGGCAAATAAATCCCGCTGTCACGTCTCGATTTATCAATAACGGATGAAGCATCAGAAGTCTTGCGATGAGGACCTGAATTGGATGGCAGGGATGTGCCCAAGTATACTCATGCTCCTTCGTCAGATCTAGACATACAACTAGAGACGGACTTTCAGTGCATGGGAATAAGTGCGAATCTAACATTACGGATGCACATTGAGTTTTGTATTCCTGCGCAATCAATCTGAGGCATTTCGAGTTGTTCTAGGGGCTAGCCTGGCGTCTCTTAGTCTTGGTCTTGGGCGCTAATCGCCGTCAACCTAAGCTCCCTCACCACAGTTGTCGTTCAGCTGATGTGATTCGTGGACGAACCCTGAACATGTCAAACACTAAATCATAGCGCAAGACGTTAACTGGCCACCCAGAAAGATGGTGGTGGCCAGTCTCAGACACTAGAGGCTTCTCATCCTCTCTGATTTGTTCCGCGTTGACATCGGGGTTATGCAGTTATCCGAGCCGACGTCACTGCGTGGCGGATCGAGAGGACAGCCAAAGGTGGGTAATAAAGCTAGACGAGTGATGTCAACATGAGTAGATCCCGGCCGTTTACTTTTGCACTATCAAAACATTAACTTGCAACGGTCGATGCTATTTCCTAGTGCTTTGGTCACCACCAAAAAATCCGAGTCAGAGCACTACGCATAACCGAACCCGACGCGACGTCACCTCATCGTCCCATAGTACACCCTCCCGAAACAAAACCTTGGCAACGTCACCCCTCATGTCTTCACCGCCGCCCGAAGAGAAACCCAACGAGACGGCGGAGCAGAAGCAGACCCGCAGGGACAAGATCCTAGCACAGGCGGCCGCGAAGCTCGACGAGGCACAGCAGGAAGTCAAAGCAGCGGAGGAGGCGCGGCAACGAGGCGATGCGGTCGAGGATCCCGAAGAGAAGAAGAAGATATTCGGAGAGGCGTCCGAGCACGAAAAGAGGGCCAAAGCACTCGCCAAAGACTCGCACCGACTGCAGAGCGGTCTCTGGCAGGGCGGCATAAGCGGTGCGGGAATCGGCGCCGGCATAGGTACCGGGCTCGGGGCTGGTGTTGGCACGATTGTCGGAGCTGTTGTCGGCGGCGTCGCTTCCATTCCGACGACGGGCTTAGGGCTCCTGATTGGTGCTGGCACCGGTGCGATACATGGGCCGTGGTACAAACTGGACAGTAGGGAGAAGAAAGGTCCGGTCGAGGAGGGTCTCGAGGAGGCCATGGAGGAAGAAAAGTCCAAGGACGGGAAGTAAAGGCGGACTGTTCTGTGGCTTTGTTTGATTTTACATGCATGACACGGGAGCTATATTGCAGTTTCTTTCGCATGGGGCATAGCAATAGCGGTCTCTGGATTGTCCATTTTACTTTTGTGCTTGCTAGTGTTTGGGACGGTAAGGCGGGATGGCAATGAGCAATGAGCAATGGAGAGGCATGTGTCGAGGAATCACAATGAGGACGGATAATAAGGGTTACTGCAAGGATGGAAAGTAACCGAAAGACTCCCCATGAACAGCTAGCTGAGCAACTTCAACTTACACGACAACATTAGCCAAGGTATCAACTTGAGATTGTACTTCATAGGAGCCTAGGAGGCCATGGATTACCAAGCGAGACTTCGTGCATAGATCTTTTCCCGCCAGACATGCGCCAAAGGTCAAGTTCCAAAGAATGCTCATTATTACGAAAGACATAAGCCATTCTCTAAATTTGAAAACGTTCCTCTCGTGCGTCTCCTTACCTCCACGCTCTTCTGCGAGCTCTCTAGTTACCTTGGGTAGGCATAGGTAGAATGAAGGATTATAGGAATTGAGTTCATGCAAATGGATAGTTTCATCGGCCATCAACAAAGTTGTTTCCTGCTATTTCGACTGAGGCATTGTGCTGAACCTGCTCTACGATCGTCGTCACTTGGGACACGAGAGGTCAACTTACTATTCATGCCTCCCCGAGCAGTACCTTACTCGAGCCTCAGGATAGAGTAATAATGTTGTTGCGAAGAGACAATACTAGTTGAAATTGAGGCTTAGCCATGATAGAGGTAGTTAGCGTGCCTACAGTAATGATAACAACAAAGTAAAGCTATCGAGAAGATCCAGCTAAGTGAGTAGGCAGGAGTCTCAGCTGGGGCTATCACTACTTCTTATCATAGGAGCTTACTTGTAACGTATTCAATTTAGTAAGTTTCTCTATTTGAAGCCATGATGCTTTGTAAAATTCACAGCTGAGCGCGACACGCGTCTGGCGTTTAATTGCAATATTAAACGACCGTGAATTCCATCACCGTCCTGGAGAAGACAACGCCATTCCTCTCTTCTCTGCCATTGCGTATCGACCAAACACCCCGCCGAAACTCTTGCATCTGCCGACCAGCAACACATCTTTTTGTTTATCGTTTCAAGCACCTCTCCGACATGAATTCTTTCCCCGGGATGCCCACCATGCGAACAGGAAAACGCAAGTCGTCTCCTATCGAGATTGGATCGGACCTAGGCCAAGGTTCCTCTCTCTCTCTCTCTCTCTCTCTCTCTCTCTCTCTCTCCCTCTCGTCGTGCCGCTGCGCCACGTGTACGGACGACAAGGCCAAATGCACCAACAAGCTCAACGACATCTTTGAGGCCCTCGGGGGCGTCGACGACGACGGCGAACGGTTGCAGGCCGACCCGTGCTTCGCAGCCTGGGTCGCCAGGTGCAAAACGCCCATCGACATTGACTACTTGGCGGAATGTCTCGACATGGTGGACGACGCGTTCGAGTCCGACGACCGGCTGGCCGACTGGCTCAAGGTCAGTAAGCGCATGACGGAGGGCTCGGAGGAGCTCCGGAAGCACGTGAAAAAACTCGTGCGCTACGCCATTCTGAATGACGCAGGACGGCGTGCCCGGATCCGTGGGCGACGGGATTCTTTTCCCGGGCGGCAATTGCGAGGACGGCTTGGATGACTTGCACGACCCGGCAGACTTGTACGACGACGAAGACTGGGGAAAGTTGTACGACGAGGAAGACTTGTACGACGAGGAAGACCCGGAAGAGTTTGACGAGAACCTCTGGCGTGTGCGCTCCCAGATTTCCGATTTGTCTTCCAGAATGGACAGGATCGCAGAACTGCAGAACTGCAGAACTGCAGAACGACTTGATTCACAGGCAAGCAGACTTTATAAGCAAGTGGAGGTGACTACAGGAAGAGAGGACCTAGAATGGTAGTCTGTCTTTTGTTTCTTTCTCGATCTCACTCTTCTCAGCTCGGATCGGCTCAGCTAGACCTTGATCTTGGACGATGATACCGATTTCCAGCGGCACCAATCTTCAGATTGCGGATGAGTCCAAGGGATTGAGCGTCGAGTAACTTGGTCCTTGCTTCGACCCGGAAGCATGAGACCGCGGCTTCCCTCACACCAGTGCATGTTGTTCATCAATTGATGGTCATCTTATCTGCTCAGACGAGCCCATGGCTTTCTCGACCCAGCATAGGGGCTCGCGGGAGGCAACTCAAAGACTTTGTCTCTCTTATCTACTCGTTTCCAGCAATGGGAATAATCTGTTTTCCATGCAGGTTCTTCGACGCGAGCACGTGACAAAAAACTCAAGAGCAAGAGAGGTCTACAGGTCAGCTGATTCGACATCCTCGCTGGATGCTGGATCAACCCCTTCTCGGTTCAAAGAAGGGAGAAAGCGGCCGTCGGCCTTTCAGATCCGACGGCAGTCCACTGTTTAAGCTCCTCTGACACATCAAACCCGTCGTAGCCGCGAGACTCACCGAGGAAAACAGGGTCGAGACGACTCGACATCTCCATAGCGGAAGCCCAACACGCGTGGAACTCCACGTCGTACCAGCCCCGCTGTGGGAAACGGACACAGCAACGACACGAGAGATTGACAAGAGATTGGCTGACGACCAGCAGACCCCTGACTCGCGCCCGAGGAGTCAAGGCCGGGGCTAATCTTATCAGATGCATCTCCGACGGTATCGTCAGACTTGGCACGTTAGCGCGAGGAAAATCTTCAATGTGAGAGAAAAAAACAGCTCGTGATCCCTGTCGCCGGTTGCCACTTTTCGCATGGCCTCTTGGGTTTTTCGCCGTTGCCGGGGCTGTCCGTGATGCAACACCAAGGTGGACTCTGGCCGACCATGAATATTTTATAAAGGGATCCCATTTCTTATCAGATCATTTTGCTTTTGGCTCAGTCTCGTTCATCCCAAGCATCTCTCATCAGGCTGATGCCAAACTCTCGGATGAACTATGGAGTCCCGCCTAGACGTCGAGTCCCACCGGGAGAAACATCCCGACGATGCCGTCGACGAGCTCCCGGCGGTGTCGCCGTCAACGTCGTCTGAAGGCTCGAAACCCCATCCTCCCATGTTCTGGAAGATGATGGCCGTCGTGCTCATTTCCTGCATCAGCTTCGGTTCGTCGTGGAGCTCCGGCATCACCGGCGCGTTAAAGTCCACCCTCAAGAAGGAACTCCACATCAACAACAAGCAGTTCTCGCTGCTCGAGGCCAGCGAGGACTTCATGGTCACCCTGCTCATTCTCACCAGCGGCGTCGTCACCGACAGAATCGGCGGCGCCGGCGCCATGCTGTACGGTAAGCCACCACCCAAACATGCCCAAGAAACATCTCACTAGACAGCATGGAACGCTCACGACGGCCAAAGGCAACATCATCTACTCCATCGGCTCCATCCTCGTCGCCGCCGCCGCGCAGACCCGCTCCTTCAACTTCATGATCGGCGGGCGCGTCATCCTCGCCCTCGGCGACATCGCCACCCAGGTCGCGCAGTACAAGGTCTTCAGCTCGTGGTTCTCGCCCAACAACGGCTTCGCCTCGACCCTCGGCCTCGAGCTGGGCATCAAAAAGATTGGCGGCTTCGTCGGCAAGTCGTCGGCCAACATCATCGCCCGGAACACGGGCGACTTTGCCTGGGTGTTCTGGGTCGCCGTCTTCATGAACGTCTTCACCAACGTGCTGACCCTCGCCTTTTACCGCTTCAACGCCGTCGCCCACCGCAGGTTCGGCAGCGTCACGGACCCGGCCACGGGGGAGAAGCTGACGGAGAAGTCCAAAAAGTTTGAGCTGCGAAAGGTGCTGGAGCTGCCGTGGGTCTTTTGGGCCGTCATGGCCTTTTCGCTCTTTCAGACGAGCACGGCCGTCGTCTTCTCGAGCAACGCGACGGAGCTGGCGGAGAAGAGGTTCGACGTCGACTCCATCACGGCCGGCTGGTACTCTGCCGTCCTGCAGTATGCGGGTTTCTTCCTCGTGCCCTGCGTCGGTGCCTTTATCGACCTGTTCGGCAACCGCATCACCCTGCGTGAGCTTCCGTCTTGGGACTCTGGAAAGAAGTAGCACAGCTGATTTGGGAATAGTTGCCATTTGCGGCACCGGAGTCTTCATAGCCATGGCGCTGATCAACTGGGCCACGAGCACCGCTGGCACTGCCGCCGCGTTCGGCGTCTACGCCGTCGCTTTCACCCTCGGTCCGACCACCATCATTGACGGCATCCGAACCTCGATGTGGCATCAGTCCGTCTTTGGGTCTGCCTACGCCGTCAAGATCGCCATGAACAACGCGTAAGTTGCATCAGTTGGGCACCAGACAGCCGGTAGTTAACGGGCTTTCAGCATGAACATCATCGTCCGAGTCGTCACCGGCGCGATCCAAGACGCGGACAACGACAAGTACGACAAGGTCGTCATCGTCTATGTCGTTCTCGCCGCTGCGTCCGTGGTGGTGTCGATGATGCTCATCTTCCTCGCCTGGTGGTCGATCGACCTCGGCAACCTGCAGTGGACGAGGAAGCAGCGCAGAGCCAACGGCGACCTGTGGAACGAGCGGAAGAGGGCGTTCCACGAGGAGAACGGGGCGCGCAACAAGTTGGTTTCCAAGCTCTGTTTCGGCGCCCTGATGTTGCTCATCCTGGGTGCGTGGGCTGCCTACTTTTGGGGCGTTGCCACTGGAAACAACGACTAGAGAACGGGGATGTTGATAGATGCGCCTGATTAGTTGGGATGAATTGTTCAAAGTTTAAGAGGATGAAAAAGATGTTGCTATTTTGCAGTTCGGGTCAACATCACTAAATGCTTTCTGACGATTGAGCTTGATCCCAACTCAAACCTCTCAACCTACTTTTGCTGGACTAGACAGGATTATGTCTCACGCTTCTTGGGATCTTGAGTTAATCGATCATGAGCTTCCTAATTGAGACAATATCAATCACCGAATCGGCTCCGAAATCCCGCAGTCTTGCGGGTGCATCGCCTCAATCCAGCTCCACTCCATCCCGTATTTCCCCTCAGATCTCATCTTGACAACAGATGGTCTTCAAAGTTGCTCGATCGTAGGACATTTCCATTACAACAACTCACAACATCTTCACTCAGTCATCCAATGGTTTACACAATCTCGCCTGAAGACCTGCCCGTGCCAGGTCGCGACACGTTCTTCTGGCTCGGGCAGATCAACAAGGCCAGCGCCGCCATCAACACCAACGGCGGCCTCCTCGATCGCCATGTCGCCCAGCGCATCGCCCGCGGACTCCAGACCATGCTCGACTCCGCCAAGGAGCCGAACGCGCCGCGGCCAAGTCTCGTCATCACCTTTGAACCCCTGCTCATCGAAGCCGCCGGCGTGGAGGCAACTCTCCTCCACGCGGGCCGCTCAAGCCAGGACATGCTGACCACGGCGTCAACAGCCATCCTCCGCGACGCCGTGCTGAACCTGGCCTCGCAGCTGCGCGCCACCACGGGTCGCCTCCTCGAGCTGGCCGGAACGCATTCCGCAACCCTCGTGCCCAACTACACCAACGGCGTCGCGGCGCAGCCCAACTCGTACGGGCACTACCTCCTCGGCCACGTCGCGGGGTTGCAGCGCGACGCGGAGCGCGTGCGGCAGTTCTACGCCCGCCTCGACCGCTGCGCGATGGGCGCCGCGGTGCTCAACGGCACGAGCTGGCCGCTCGACCGCCGGCGCATGGCGGGGTACCTCGGCTTCGCGGCGGTCGTCGACAACGCCTACGACGCGGCGCAGATTTCTGCGGCGGAACTGCCCGTCGAGCTCGGGGCCATTGCCGCGCAGGTCGCGCTGCACGCAGGCGCGTATGTGCAGGACGTCATGGTGCAGTACTCGCAGCCCAGGCCGTGGATCCTGTTGCGGGAGGGGGGCGACAACACGTACGTCTCGAGCGCGATGTCGCAGAAGCGGAACCCGGGGCTGCTCAACAACGCGCGCGCGCAGGCGTCGAGGGTGGTTACCCTGGGTATCGGCAGGGCTATCCAGGGACACAACTTGCCGCCGGGGATGGTTGATGCGAAGAGCTTGGCGGACAACCTGGCCGTGGCCAACGGTGCCGCGGGGGTGCTGAGTGATTGGCGGCGCATACTTGACGCTCTCGTCGTCGACGGCGGGAGATCGTTGGAGGAGCTCGACTTGGACTGGACGGCCTCGCAGGAGCTGGCCGACGTGTTGATGAGGGAGCGCAAAGTGCCCTTTCGCGTCGGTCACCACTTCGCCTCGCAGGTTGTCACGCACGCCAAAAAGCACGATTTGCGTCCCAGCGGCTTCCCATACGCTGAGGCGAAGAGGATCTTCGAAGAGACGCTTGAGCATGCGGAGCTTGAAAAGGGTGGGTTCGAGTTTCTTTCGGAGGACGAGTTTCGGAGTGCTCTGGATCCGGCTGGCATCATCAACCGTCGCGCGACGTCGGGTGGTCCGCAGCCTGATGAGATGCTACGGATGATTGCAAACTCGGAGCGGAAGCTGGAGAATCTGAAGGACTGGGTGGAGGATTCGCGAAATCGTATCGAAGGTTCGCTACAGGCTTTAGATGAAGCCTTCAATAGCTTGCTTCAATGACATGGTCACCGAAATGCGCGCGGTTGAGTATGCTGTGAGAGCCTAGACCCTGTACTAGGTAGAATAGCCAGAATATTTGGTGCTTGTCTGATCGAATATTGATAGCTGTACCTTTTCGGTGAACATTCAAGACTTGGAGCATGAGTCTAAGAAACATCATCTTGGTTTCTGGAATCCTGGCAAGACATCTAGACGTCTGGGCAATGCGACTATGGTCAGGATGATGAATACCCCTGCTTCACTAGCTTCAACCTACCCCATCAACCACGTCCATGTCTCCATGAGCAGACGACACACCATTCGTCCGCTCGGATTCCTAGATGAGTACTCAATTTCAGCAGGCGGTGAGAGAGTCAACAACTCGAAAAGTCCGGGATAACACCTTGAGTCATCCACGAGCCTTGTGCCAGTTGACATGCTCTATTCGGAAGAGTTCAAGCTGTAATTATTTCTTCGGACTAACCATAAATTCACAATTTCAGAGAACGGTATGTATTTGTACCGGAAGGCTTTTTGCATCATTTCTCAAGAGACAATTCGCAACTTCTTCATATAGCTAACCACTGAAAGTGGTACGGTAAGAAGTTTCCATCAAGAGCTATTGCGGAGTAACTTGGAATGCTGCAGAATTCGTAAAGACTCCGACGATTCCGTCAGCGCTAGCTATCCCGGACCTTCGGGGACCCACCCGGAGCCGATGCCGGATATGACAAGCCAAGTGGCGACTACAACCTATTCTCCGCTGCCAAGTTCACAAAGAGGGGTTGGTATATATTATTACATCCCGCAGCTGTAAGGTATCATTCTTGGCGTTATCTATTGGTGGAACTCAGTCACCGATAATCTTTTGATATGAACTGCCGGTCCCATGGCCATGGTGAGATACCCGCCAAATGCCGCACCCGCGTGGTGCACTACCCGCATCGTGCAGTATCAGTACCCCTATCTCGACCGACATCCACGTAAGTTCGGTGTTCGGAGAGTACGCATACAAGCACACACACATACAACCTGGTCATCACAATGTGATCTTCAAGACTACCATCGACCCTTGTCGGACATTTTCCACCATTCCAGCCTAGCTGGACGGCATGGGATGCAACCTGCCCCTCCAGGCAAGCCAGCGGTAAAGATATATGAACCTCTATTGCCCCCAACATTCCATCTGCCAGTTGACCATCCAAGAATCGTCAGCCAAACATGCGCCTCTCCGTCACCTCCATCGCAACCCTCCTCCTCGGGACAAAGATGGCCGCCGCTTCCCAGACCACAAGCTACTTTTACGGATCCAATGCCCTTCAGTCTTACGACGTCTACATCCCGTCGACAGCGAACGACACCACGTCGTCGGATAAATACTGGATCGTCTACCTCCACGGGGGCTTCTACCGCGACTTCGCCCAGAACTCGACAACCATCAAAGCCGCCATCGCGTCCCTCGAAGCCAACAGTTCCGATGTCCTCGCGAACCAGGTCGCCGGCATCGCGTCGCTGAATTACCGCCTCTCCGCCCTCCCCGGCGTCCAGCCGAACAACACCCACGCCAGCGAGTTGCAGAACGCGCGATGGCCGGACCACCTCGACGACGCCGTCGCCGCCATCAAGGATCTGGGCAGGCGGTACCCCATCGACGGCAAGTACGTCGTCGGCGGACACTCCGTCGGCGCGCAGATTTCCTTCTTCGCGGCGCTGGAGTCGCTCAGGGACGGGTCGGTGCCGAAACCCGCCGCCGTGTTTGGCGTTTCGGGTATTTACGACTATCCCAGGTTGCACGTCAGCCACCCGGGTTACGATTACCTCGTTCTCAACGCCATGAGGGAGGACCAGTTGGTGGAGGCGAGTCCGGCGCTGGTGGACGCTGAGAAGTATGCCGCGCTGAACCTTGAGGCGTTTGTAATTGCGCACAGCAGGAATGATGGGCTGGTTCCGTGGGATCAGCCGGAGGCTATCCAGGCTACCTTGGGAGGCATACCTGAGTTGGCGAGCAAGACGAGTTTGGTGGAGTTGGACGGTCAGCATAATGAGATTTGGCGCGGGGGTGTGCAGCTGGCGAAGGCTTTCACAGAGACATTGGCCCGACTGAAAAACTAGGGCATGTTTGTACTGTAGTAGAAACCTGTGAAAATGATGAAATAGGGTACTCAGAAACAGTTACTGGGTGGCTCTCGAAGTCTCGTGAATCTTCATTTCCTCGCTTTGATCCACTACAACCGCTTGTTGTCTTTCAACCATGCCTACTCCATGTCCTTCTGTTGTTGACTCTTCCTCGACATACTATCTCGGCATTTCATCCTTCTTTCCTGGTGGTGGCCATATTGTCATCCCACTCCGCACAGGGTATATGGCCTTACGTCGGGCTGCTTACGGCTCAGCTTTTGCCAAGCAACAGGAGCATCCGATATGCAGGTTTTTGGAAGTGACGAATCACGTCTTCAAGGCGTCAATAATCAGGCACAAAAGTCGCATGGCATTGTGCTTATGTAAAAGCACATCAACTGCGTACCTATGCTCCTTCAATCTCCCTCGCGACCCCACGATCAGGCTGCCTCCGATATCCCCTCTGGCTTCACTGTGCGACGGCGCCTTCTCGCCGTTCTGCTTGAGCCACGCAACGAAACCATACGATAACATCGACCAATGTCCGAATTAGATCGCAATCGCTACACTGTAGCATGGATCGCACCTCTCGAGATCGAGGCCCGCGCGGCTCTACACATGCTGGACGAGAGACACATGGGGCGGTTCTCTGTTTCCAGAGGCGACGACTACACCTTCCTCGCAGGCAGCATGTGCGGGCATGACGTCGTCATTGGTACATTTCCTGCAGGACAAGAGCACGGGACAGGATCAGCTGCTGCCCTTGCCGGCCAGATGAAGAAGTTCTTCCCAAATCTCTGGTTTGGGCTTCTTGTCGGCGTGGCTGCCGGATTACCCGATCTATCACGAGGCCCCCCTCGAGACATTAGGCTTGGCGACGTCCTTGTAGCACTTCCCGAAGGTGATGTCCCTGGGATTGTTCCCTACGACTTGGGTAAAGAATCAGGTGAGGGAGGTTTCCGGCCCTTGCGGTCTGCATATGCAATGGCCAACACCGAGCCCATCGTCAGATCTGCCATCGGGAAGATCAAACTCAACGCTCCGCACGACACCGATCTGTTTCTCCCGTATTACGACAAGATGAAGCACCTTCAGCACGTCTCGGCAACCTTTTTAGATCCAGGCCAGGACAAGGATTGTCTATATGAAGCGGATAGCCAAGGAGAAGAGCAACAAGTTAACAGAGAACCTCGGCCCAGCTCCATACGGACTCGTGTTTGGTATGGCCCGATAGGATCTGGCGAGAAGTTGATGAGGAACCGCCGGCGAAGAGACGAGTTGAGGCGTGCATACGACGTCATCGGACTCGAGATGGAGGCGGCTGGAATCATGAATCGTATACCCGTCGGAGTAGTCCGAGGTGTATGCGATTACGGTGACGAGCACAAGACCAAGGAATGGCAACCTTTTGCGGCCGCTATGGCTGCCGCCTATGCAAAGGCTATCTTACTGGAGATTTCGCCTAAATTGGACAGGACGAAATTGTCTGAAGGTTGTGAGCTTCTCAATCCGACGGCGTGATTGCTGACTTGAGCTTACGGCTGACCCTAGCAATATTGTTAACAGCAAGCGACGGTGGATGTCGGCGGGCAGAAGGTCGTTTCAAGCTCGAAGAATCAACCCGAGGACTTTTGAAAAGATCCCCGAGCTACAGCTTGGAAAGCGAGAACACCAAAAGAGATTTTGCGGGTATGAGGGTCTGCAACTCATCTCAGCAGCGCATGTTTTCCCCCAGGAACGCCCAAGAATATTTAGGTCCAAGTACGTTTGCACCTGAGGATTATCGGTAGCTGCTTTGACTTATTCCCAACTTAGGAAGCACATCTGCGCTATCTACTGCAGACCACCTCAAAGGCTGGCCAGAATACCAAACTGAGCGAGCCCGGTTGACAGTCAGATATCTGCGGCGCCATGATACACCACTGATTCTCACTAAAGACAGCGAAATATGGGAAGACTTAGAAAGGACTACACCAATGATCCATGTAATCTACGGGCTTTCCGGGGTGGGCAAAAGCCAAATGTGCCTCCAGGCTATTTCAGAAAACGAGAGAAGGTATGCACTTTTGGTTGCCAACGCCGAAATGTGATGGACAATAACAGAATTAGGTTCATCGGTGTCTTCTACGTCGATGCCGCCAACGGTCCGTCGGCAGATAGAGACTACCTGAAGATTTCTCTCATCACTGGTGCTCAGCGCCATTGGGAAGGCTTCGATTTGGACGAGCAAGTGAGCATGACGAGAGCATGGTTGGCTGGTCAGAGGTACCCTTGGCTACTCATGATCGACAACGCAGATGCCGAACAGCTCGACTTGGACAGATATATTCCAGGGCGAGGCTCTGGCACCGTATTTGTCACGACAACCGACGACCGAAACGCAATGAGGGGCCACACGTTCAGCAAAGTCGGTTCCATGACCGATGATGATGCTGTGCATCTCTTGCAAGCATATAAGCGCCCCGACACAATGTTAGATGCTGAAGAACTCACGGCCTCCAGGAACCTCGCTGTAAACATTCTCGGGGGATTGCCACTAGCAATTGACCACGCAGGCTCTTACATTTTCTGCAATTACTGCAGCTACACCGACTATCTTCGGGCATTCCAGGACTCCTCAAACAGCGCTTGATTGCCATCTACCAGTGAATCGCAGAACGCGGAATCGGAAGATCATCTGGAAAACCTTCACTCTGTCTGTCAGTCGACTCCAGAATCTGCACCAAAACGGTTCAGAGGCTGTCGAGCTTCTTCGAACCCTATCATACCTGCACAACGAGAACGTTGATACAAGTCCTTTCCAGGAAGCTTGTCAAGATGTCCATAACGATGTATCCCTCGCAAGGTATACAATTCACGTGGACGCGATCCGTTCCTTGTGGGACTGGCCGAATGCTAAATTGCCTTTCAATCTTCTCTGTCGCTACGGATTACTCAATCCATCTGCCAAGTCTCAACAGTACTCCATGCATAGGCTTGTTCATACAATTTGCAGAGAGTCACTATCACCAGAGGATCGGCTCAAACACGCCCTGCGAGCCGCGTCTGTCGTTGCACTTGTCCTAGCAAGAATCAAGAATCCTCTCTCTTGGGTTCAAAATCCATCCGGTGTTGCGATGCAAAAGTCAATGCTTGCACATCTTCAGGTGTGTACAGCCGATGGAACTGATGGCATCTTCCCAAACTTTGACATTGATGGTCTGAGGTATGGCGCCAGAGTATTTCTACTGTTTTCGAAGGCATATTCCGATACTGGCCATTACCAAGAATCTCTCGCTTTGCTGGAAAAGGGAATTGCCACCTTGAACGACACGGGATTCTTGGAGACTCAACCTCATATCAAAATGAAGCTCCTTGAACAGCAGGCAGTAAGTAACGCCAACCTGGGCCGGCAAGAAATCGCAGAGGCGCTACGAAAGAGAATTGCATCCTTCTTCAGATTAAATCCGGATATCACAGAGACACCTGTTGCTCTGATGAATTGGGCAGACAGCTTATGGGTGGTTGGGGACCGGTCGACGGCCCTTTCCACAGCTACAGAGGCTCTGAATATCAGTCAAGCAAGCCTAGAAAGGAATGATTCGCGGATCATCAGAAGACGGAGAAAGGTCGCCGAATATCTACATGGGATGAATCAAAGGTTCAAGGCTCTTTGTGAACGGGAGTTCATCATGCAGGTGTCAGAAACGCAAAAATGCGGGACAGACGTGGAAATACTTGAACTTCTGACATCCGAGACGGCCCTGGCGGACAGTTTGCAGTGGGATGGCCAGTTTCTTCGAGCACGTACACTTCGTGAGGATGTTTATCAGAGGCGGCTACATATTCTAGGATCTGAGCATCCAGATACACTGCTGGCCTATGATAGACTTCTCGTCACCAAAAGCTCCCTTACGCAGGACCGTACAGAACTGCTACGTTTTTGTCGTCTCCGAAAAACTTTGGTGGACATATGGTCACGCATTCTTGGCAGTGAACATCCTCACACGCTCCAGGCAAAAGTCAACCTCGGTCATCTTTACAGCAGCTTAGGACAGCCTGACAAGGCTCTGAAGGAACAAGAGTTCGTTCTTTCAATTCGACAGCGTCAGGTTAATGACGAGGAATCCCATTCAAATCTCTTCGACTACATTTCATCTCTAGGGAATGTTGCCAGCCTCCGAACCAAATCTTCGAACCACGAAAAAGCCTTGCAACTAAGGAGGACGGCACTCATTTGCGCTCTGGATAACAAATACCTTCGCCCTATGATCAATCAATTGCGCAATCAAGTGATCTCAAGTGAGATCGCGATGGCTTCTACAGCAGAAGATCTTCAGGGCTTGGTTTCCAGGCGACAGACAATACTGATACGTGAGGTCAAAGGCAGAATCGAAGAACTACAAACACGATCGTTCTTGGTGGCAGACTTCGAGAAACTGGGCCAATTGAAGAGTACCCTCCACAGCCGTAAAAGACTCCTTTCTTTACAGCAGCGTCTACTCGGTGAGGAGAACTGCAAAACCATTCAGAATGTGAAAGAGCTAGCGTTCATCAGTGGACTTTCTAGTCGGCGTCCTGCTGAACTGACCCGGACGACGCGTTTGTTGGAAAAGGTGGAAGAAACTCAACAACACCGACTCGGAGATGATCATTTCCAAACCAGAGACACAAGAATTGCACTCCTCTGTCTTTATGATCTCGATGGTCAAGACTACGGCGCCCAGCGTGTGGCTAGCATTCTTGATCGTGAGGAGTCTAGCTTTACCGATCGCACATCGCTAGTAAGACTCAGGAAGAAGGCCAACGGCGGTGTAAAGAACAACGAAAATGAGGAAACTATCAGTTCGTGGAGTTCTGACAGTGATGATGGTAGCGGAGACTCTGGGGCCAAACTTGAACCTGAGCTCGGGCTTCCTGTTTGGAGACTTGAGGCTGAGGGAGTAAGTCAGACATGATTCATATCAATGCACTGGAAGCTGACCTCACGTGCAGAAAATCGACAATTTTGACCGGGCTTTCAAGGAAGGCAGGAAACATTGGCTTGCACAAAATCACCACCCTTCCTCGAGTGGGAAGCATTTCGGGGAATCAGGGTCAGAGAGCTCAGACAGCGGTTGGTGATTGAAGTCTGCATGGCAAAGACTAAGAAATGCTTTGAATCACCACCCTGCTCGATCTTGACTGCAGCTTCCATCTCGGAAGTCTTGTAGTCATGAAGATTGGTCTGTCAATTTAGTTTGTTTGATTTATGCCAGAAACGCAACGAACAGCCTTGAGTACAGCTACCTAGTACGAAGAGTTCAAGGCCACAGCAGGGTCCTATTCAACCAGATATCGCCTTTCCGCTGGCTCCCGGAAATGAAAATATTCATGATCTCATGATCCCCCTTGCGCCGCCTCCCTCTTCTCCTTTTCCAGAAACCACTCCACGGCCCTCTTCACACCCTCCTCCGTCCCAACCTCGGGCTCCCATCCCAACCTCTCTTTCGCCTTATCCACAATGAACCATCGATTCATGCACGTGAACCTGACAATCTGCCTCGTGATAGTCGGCTGCTCCCCCTTCCACCACGCAATCCACTCCACAAACCACGCATACGCCACCGCCACCGTAATGCTGATCGCCTTGACCTCCCCAGGCTTCGTCTTATCACCCGCAGCGCGCCACACCATCCTGCTGAAATCCCAGAACTTGGGCGCATCGCCGTTTGTGATGAAGAAGGCCTCGCCGGCAACACCTTCCGGCGCGTGGAGCAGCTTGTCAGCGGCGGCGAGATGCGCAGAGGCCGCGTTTCCGGCGTACGTGACGCTGAAACGGTTCGTGTTGTTGCCGAGCTGCATTCTCTGCCGTCCCGCGCGGAGGGAGCGGAGCATACCTGGCGTGAGGTCGTTGTCGCGCTCGCCGTGGACGGTGGCCGGGCGGAGGGAACATGTTCGCATGCCCTCTGGGTCGTCGAATTCCAGCGTCATTCTGTCTGACGCGGCCTGCCACTCGTCAACACCACCACTTACACTACTTCAGATCACAGCTCACCTTGGAGATGGAATACATTGTCGTGTTATCCCCCTCCTCGGACAGCGGCAACGACTCATCGCCCGCCTCAATGTCCCTAAACAGGTCCTTCTGCACCACGCTGGCGCTGCTCGTCGTCACAAACGCCTTGACGCCAGTCCGCCTGCTCTCCTCCAGCATGTTCCGCGTGCCGTCGACGTTGATGGCCCGCACGAGGTCGTCGGGGACCACCTTGCGGCCGACGGTCATCATGCCCGCGCAGTGGAACACGACGCTCGGCCGGACCTCCTTGAGAACCCGCGCCACGTCGTCCGCCGACGCGATGTCGCCCTTGTGGTAGCCGACGTTGGGGAACGTGTTGGTCGTCGGGTTGCGTGAGAGGACGGCCACGCGGGCGGTGGGGTATTTGGCCAGGAGCTGCTCGACAATGTGCGAACCGAGGAAGCCGCACCCGCCGGTGACGAGGTATGTTTCTGATGCCATTATCTACTATGTGTGCGCGGAACTTGGTATGATGAGAGAAGAGGAAGCCTGAAGATGAAGTTGACAAAGTGGAAAACGGCAGAACCGGTTGCTTTATTCAAATCCCAACCCGTCGATCGATTCTCAACCCCCCTGCTGCGGTCCTCGTACTCATCCACCAGTAACACGGCCGCAAACAAGGCTACATGCATGAATTGCCTTGGTGCGACTGTGAATCTGATATAAGCACTTGGCGTCCTCCAAATCCCGGTCGAGGGGCAACGTGGAACCCCCCGGCAGCATGAGCCGTCGCCGAAAGGATTGAAGGATTCGGTGCGTGCATGCCTGGGAGGCAGCACCCAGGGATTCATAACGCTCACCGGCTGTTGGCCAAGTCGGCCCACAGAGCTTCCAAATTCTGGACTTTTGTTTTCGGGGGTAATGGGTTCACGAGGGACTTCAGTCTCGTACCGATGGGGGGGGCACTGGTTCATCGCGAAGAACTGCTGGAACACCTTCTAGACCAGATCCGGCGAGCTTTGCACATTTCACCTGCCGTCAGCACTGACCTCTCTCCGTCTGAAAGAATGGAAGTGGCAAAAAGATACCCAGACTTTGGGGATCCCAAGCACGTTACCTCCGTCCACCTCTCACTCGCCTTTATGATCTCTCATCAAAACAGCTGGGGACTCACTGTAAAGATTTCTCCGAGTCCAGATAAGAAGCGCCCAACTCAACTCGGCTCATATAGATGGGATGAAAACCCTCCTTCTCGAACCCGGATGCCGGCACCACGTCTATTAGTGCTGAATCAGATGACACCGCGCCCTACGTCTCGCCCTTTAACGAAGCTGAGCGCCCGTAGACATGTGTCCATACACCATCGGCTCTGCGGACTCGCCCCTGATTGGGTCCCTTGGTTGGGTGTGTAAGGTGAGACTTTGAAAGCTTCTCTTTCCGGGATTACATCACTGCTTACCAGGCAATGATACCCAGGTAAACCTCGAGGACTGATGTGGGACGCCGGAGCTTCCGGTACGCCTTTTAAAACTGAAAAGTCAGACAGCTTGTAGCCCATCTGCCGGATATCGACTACACTCATTAGAGACGGCCGATGGAATCAAGTGTGACAGCAAAACACATCAGTGGTAACAATCAGACCGACAACAGACTTGAAGTCAGAGAAAACGCAGGTGTTAAGTTATGTAAACAAACCACCCATCTACAAAAGCCCCCCACTCCGCCGTACCCACGCCCACGCCTGGTCGGCCCTGCGCGACGATGCATTCCGACGAAGACCATGCCTACGGTCCTCTTTTCGTTGAGTTTTCTGGTCATCTCGTGTGGTGAACTTCGCTTCCGGCCCCCAAGAAAGACCATCCCCGCCAGTCCCCCTCATTCGCGAACACAAGCATCGCAATCCTAAAACTCCTGCCAAAGAATCCCTGAACGCGCATTGACATGAAGAAACAAAGTCGTCAACCCTAGTTACCGGCCTTGCCCGTGGCTTCCTGATCCAAAATCCGGCTCTGGGTGCGACTTCTTTTCCTTTCTCGCCTTGATGACGAACTCGGCCATGATCTGAATGTGGTCCGCCGGGAAGTGGTAGTTGGGAAACGCCGGCACGCGCTTGAGGTATTCCGCATCCGGCGGCCCGAGAAGGTCCACCACTTCCAGTGTGTTGGTCGAGTACCATAGGTAGTCAATGACGTCCGAGAACCCAGGCGTGTAGTTGGTGAAGGGCATCTCCTCGGGCGTGTTCTTTATGTGCGCGTAAGCGTCCCGAAGACTAAATGGGTGTTCGATGCCGTCCCGTGTGAAGCTGCCGTACTGGAAGCTCGACAGCTCTGGGTGGTTTGGCGGCACTCTACCCATCGACAGCAGCTCATAGACGGAACTGTCTTCTGTGGAGTTGAAATCTCCGCACACGAGGATAGGAATGTCCGTGTTGTTACGGTATTCCTGGCTCGGGCCCGGGTCCTTTGGCGGCGGCGGCGCCTCCTCTCCGTCTTTGCCCGTAGCAGAAAAGGTGATGAGCTTCTTGTCCTTGAGTGCCGGCCACCGGACGTACTTCTCCGCGAGCTTCGTTATCTGTTCCATCAAAATACCCATCTGGATGAGCTTGACGTCTGCAAGAACCGACTCCCACGCTAAATGCCCGTTGACCAGAATGATGCGCGCGCCCGTCGACCTGCTCTCGAGAAGCGCCACCACGGCAATGTTGTCCTTGGGCATGACGCGGTTGAATACGTCGTGCTGGTTCTTCATGTCCGGGCGGTTGATGGCGATGGCGGCAAACTCGATAACCTGCTTGTCCAAGAGGATCCACTTGCTGGCCTTGTAGAATGTGGCGCAACCGTCGACTCCTTGGGCGTCCTTTTCGGCCATGGTTTTCGCGCGCGTCTTGGGCCAGTGGATACCCTTGTAGTCCATCTGTGCCAGTTCGGGGCTGAACTCCTCCTTGAAGGACTCGGTCGAGATCTCCTGCAAGCAAAGCAGGTCGGCGTCCTTGTCACGCAGTTCTTCCATGATGCACGCCTTTCTGTAATCCCAGCTCAATGCCCGTGTTGGCGTATATCCATATGTCGAAGGCGTGGCGTATTTGTCGCACAAGACGTTCCAGGAGAAGACTCTGACCCTCTCTAGGGAAGGCGAAACGTCCTCTTGTATCGTAATGTACTTTCGGGGGGAGGGAGGAAGGGGCACTAAAAAGATTAGCACCGAAGCTGCGCGGTCGCCAACGAAACTTACTTGGAGCACTCTCCTTGAGCAGGTTGATCAAGCTCTTGGTACCCCTCTCCATCACTTCGGCCTTGCTCTCGCTTTCAAGAGGGTTGCCTTCGATGCCAAGTACCTCAAGGAGATGGAGAGAGCCTAGCTCATACGGGAGAGCGGTGATTTGGTTGTCGAAGAGAAGTAGCTGGTTTAGATAGGTGCACATGCCGAGCTCGGGTGGAAGGTATTTAATTTGGTTGAACGAGATGTTGAGGTATCGGAGCTGGCGCAACTGGCCGATAGCCGGGGGCAGGACCGTGAGCTTGTTGGAAGCGATGAAGAGTTCATGGAGAAATTGATAGCGGAAGAGGGCGGGCGCGAGGTTCCTTAGCCCCTGGCCGCTGAGGTCCATATTGTGCCAATTCTGCCTTTCCCTAATCTTTTCGACGCTGTACGGCCGTCTCCGATCATCGGCATCGTCATCGTTCTTGCCTGAGGTGGGTGGGGGACCGCTGATGCCTCGGTTCTCCGAGGCCTTTAATCTGGCATAGTAGTGGGGCTGGTTCTGTTCTGTCATGGCTCGATGAGCGTTTTTGGACTCTTCGTACAAGCGGAGCTGCTCCCCCCAATGCTCGCTGATTGGCTGCGCCTGTCCTCCCCTCGAGCCGGGGTTCTGTCCGTTCTGTAGGGCGTTGGAGCTGTAGGGACTAGAATTCCCCATGACGCCGGATGAGAAGGCCGAGTGGTGGGACATGACACCGTTGCCATTGTGGGCAGCATGTTCGGCTTGGGCGGCCTGGTGGTGTTGGAGATGTGCCTGGTGATGCTGCTGCTGCTGTTGTTGATAGTTGTACAGCATGGGCATGCCCCGGCCACCAGGCGTGCCGTTCAGCCGGTTGTTGTGGCCCTGCTGGTGGTTCTGTTGGAACATGCCTAGTAGGTTGGCCCGCGGGTCCAGATTCGTCGAGTGGTTTGAAGAGGGGTCGTTTGACACTAAGCGGCTCAGGAACGAGTTCAGGAGCGCAGCGTCGTTGGAGGTGGTTTCGTTCGGTATGAGAGAGTTGAGGTGGAAATCTCCGGCAACAGGGTGGTCCAGATAGCGAGTACCATGGGCCATCTACCTGAAATTCGCGGTATACGTGGTGTTTTCTCGGTCAGGAAGCAAGTGGCGAGCGTGCACGTCGTGCGCAGCAGCAACTTATGTGAGGTTGGGGACGGAGGATAGCCAGGGTAGCTCGCGTTCGCGCATGGGAGTCGTTGGTCGGGTCCAGCTGCATCGAGTATCGTTGAAAGACAATGATATGGCCCGGTAGCGCAGAAGCTGTTGTATCTTCAGGCGCCCATGGACAAGCCGCGTCAATCAAGGCTTGGGAGTGAGTCGACGTCGAAGTCTTGTCAAGGTCGATCGGACAGGTGTAAGTGCGAAGATTGTTGCGCTCTGGCGGCCTCTCACTGTCAGCATGGGGTCTTGTACAAGGATGAGGTGAGGGTCAACAGCCTCGATCGGGCAGCGTACGTTGGGGGCAAAAGCTGCCGCAATCGTCGAAGGACGCGCTCGGGTGGCAGTAGGGAAGGAGTCTGTTGATGAGATTGTCAGCTTGGGCCTTTACGTAACGAACAGGCAAGAGACTGCAGGGTTTGTGATTCTATATGTTGCGACAGACGAAGGCTCGACTGAAGTAGACACCCTGAAGGGCCTCCTGGCTTCGCCTTGTCTTGCCATTGCTGCCCGCCAGGTTGGAGGGGCGGGGAAGAGGATTGAAGGAAAGCAGACATGTTTGGCGTACCGGAAAGAGTGAGCGCGGCGTTTCTGGGTCGGTTTTACGATATCTCTGAAAGCAGCCAATGAATACTGGAACTGAAGAATGCGGGCGGAGATGCAGTTGATCCAAATGCTGAGCTGTGGTGGACGGGACTCAATTGACTCGGCCTTGACGATAGAACGACACGGGCACTGGACACAAGGCCGGAGGTTGCGAGCTCTTAGCTCGGTCACGTGCCTCGAGGTACGTGCACGGGCCTTGAACAGTGGCCCACTTTCGGGAACTCGACCTGCCGGTCCGAAACGGTACATCGCCGGCTGTACTCCGGCTGACACGTCGAGGGTTGTGACGTGTGGCGTTGTGAGAAAAGTAGGGAAACAAACAATGGAAAGTGGCGAGATCTTTGATAGACATTATTAAACCTGGGTGAGAAGTGGTTAAGCAACACCAGGTGGGAATTTCATCCAGGTACCTAGATAAGGTAAGGTGCGTATAAGTGGGCTGGCGCGTTGGACTTTCCATGGCTCCCACGTGTTCTTGCACACCCTTCGTCCAGGCCCTTTCTAATATGTCTCGTTGAGTTTGATAGATATACTAAGGTTTGGAGGGAAAATGCACTGCACAAACTGTGATTGATCTCGCCACTCCATCTGGGTAATCAGCACCAAGATGTCTTGAACCAATGGACACTTAGGTGAATCTTTACAGGCCACAATATCTGATAGGCAGCAAAGCATGTCTCTAGACTTGATAATCTACTAAGAAGACACTGTGATGATGGCTGACAGAAGGACAGTATGTATATATTCACTCAGCTCACATACCTCCCAGTCTTGGATAGTACCAGCCTCGAACACGACAGATCGCCCACAGTTCAGGCCGAAGGGTAGCTCTTTTTCCTATTCTTGCCCTGGTTCAACTCCGATGGTGATATCTACACATCCGTCGTTGCTAGTTATTGCAGGCTCAGAAAGAAACATGTTATCAGTTTTGATGCTGTGTAATCGATTTCTCGTGGATTACCATTTGATTATCGCAGCCACAAAGAGTCACGGATTGGACTGGTAGCACTGTAGGCAAAGAAAGCAAGTAGACCAAAGTGCTGTGCCAGATCTGACTTTCACATTGCGCTTGTTGTTACTACACGCACGGTTAAGTCCACGCATCTTGAACCAGCATCGTCAGCTTCTATGTTCAGGAAATAGACATAACCCTCAAAATATCCCACATATAGGACGGATTTTATTGCAAACATTATTTGCTAGACCACCAATTTTCGACCCACAGTCATTTCCTTCTGTACGAAGTCTACAGTCATTTCTCCTTCTGGTATAGAAGAAAGCCTCATACAACGCATAAGTGAAGAGGCAATTAGTAATTCAAAGCGCAAAAGATCAATTACCCCTTGATTGCCGGAACGATTGTAGAGCTTTTCGAAGACCTTCAAAGCAGATTAGACACGCGACTGATAACGAAATTATCGGTAGACCCAATCTTCTCTAAAATAAGCACGGGGTGCTTTCCATCTGTCTTACGAGATACATGCCAACGCATAGTCTGCTTCCGACTTCTCAAATCAAAATGGTGTAGTTTGGCGAATGACTTGAGTTCTGAATATGGATTAGGATGATTCAAGTCTCCTGAAGGAAGACTGTCTGTGTGGTACTTGCACCAACATTCCCATCAAGTTCCGACATAGTCTCTAAACGATATGAGCTCGAAATGATCTGCTGGCGCACTTGGCGATTCTGTTACCAGCTACCCACGAGATATCTTCAATAATGACCAGAGCCAGCAAGCGGCCATCATCATATCCTAACGGACTGCCCCCCAAGTGGAAATACTTTCCTTCGCAGCCACTTATGAATCATAGTTCGGCTTTCCTAGAAAAACGAAAGGCCTCATCGTAGAGATGAACGACGACAGAACAGAAAGCGTCAGGTCTCTCGTTATTCGATCCATCGGCTCACTGAGTCACAAGGGTCTAGGAGCGGAGAAATGAACTAGGCTGTCACTTTAGTCCGATCAAATGGCTGTGCTACAGGGCAAGGGGAGGTGGCACAGAAGCGGCTACGCAAACGATATACGACACAGGCAGAGCTGCCGTTCCATCGTTCGTCCATAAATGGTTCCTGGGCCGTCAAATATCATGCGAATGGTGAGAGCCCGGGACCAGGAAGAAGACGACAGACAGACGGGATTACCGGCACCTCGCCGCAAGGCTGGCCGGAGACGGCAGATGAGAAGGACAATTGGTTGGCGATTGCGGCACAGAAGATGTCCTCATATGTATGGAACGTAATCTATACAGTAGCATACACAGCAGCCTCGAAAAGGGCCGTTCGAAGGTGATTCCGTGAAGCAGCAACCCCAGTCAAGAGATTCAGAAATCCTTCAACCAACCAACGCAGTAGGGCTTCGGAAAGAACCCTCCGACTATACTCACCTCCATGGAGTTTGAAGCTGAAGTCGCCCGCGCTAAGAACAACGATATGCATTGCGGTGAGGAGCGGCAACGAGCCATGCCGCTCCGCTCGCTCAGTGTGCCATTGCTTCTTAACATCAACTATCTCCGATCAAGTCTCCGGTATCATGTCTTCCCCACCTCCCTTTCAGGCGGCGGCACGCCATATGGACTGCCCGGTCGCGACATTTCATGTCCTATCAAACGGGTGACAAAAAGACAATACACAGGAATATTTCACATAGCAAACCTACAGTAAATGCAATAGTAGAATAATGATATAAGACTGTAAAATATATTTAGACTACCTTATTATATAGGAGTTTTTTGTTTTTGTTTTTTAACCATTAGGCTACGTTCTGGTAGGTAGATATAGTAGAGATCTAGTGATGAGTTTCACTGTGTGTCATTTTTCATTCATCACCTGCTTGCCTACGCAGAGGTAGCGGTGGGACGTTGGGCCAGTCGTTGAAGCAACAGACCGGCCAATCTGCAGGTAAAAGCAAGGCTGCTGCAATTGCGACGTTGGACGACGCATCGGGAAGATGCCACATGCGTTTGCGTGTGTGTAGGCGCCATGAACCCCGGTATTGCATGCGCCGGCCGCCCACGAGACCACCGGTGCGGTAAGTAAACGGCGGGTTTTCAGCCCAAATCTGGGACGGTGAACTTTCTTCTCGTTCCCCAGTGGATGGTGCCTCTTTGTACTTGAGAGGCGCCGGCGGGGTGGAATCGTGGATGTCCTGGCACGTCAGTCCCGAAGGCATCGATTCTTGCATGCACTGCATCGCTGGTATAAATACTACGTGGGTGGACAGATAGCCATTCGTCGAACTCCGGATCGCATTCTGTCTTCGTTGAGTTGTTTCTTATTGCTGTCATTCGACAGATTATCAGCGCTTCGCTGGCCTCTAGTATCCACGAAATCTTTTGCAATCGGGCAGTCGAGGTCGTTCATCAAGCACCTACTTCGAGTACCTCAACAACACAAATACATCGTCTGTTTGCCCCGCAGAGCAGCAACACAAATACCAGGAGAACAAAGCGAGCCCTTCTGATCCAAACCCAGTCCAGCCCTGTCCATTATTATTCTTTATTCCACGTCATGTCTTCTCTTTGCGGCAACTTAAATTGACATCTCTTGGTCGATTCGGTCTCTCATTCTTGGCCTTAGCCCCGAAAATCGGTCGGCGGCAAAGAGCTGGAGTCGAGGGGAGCTGAAGATAGGTAGCTACCACCAGATCGGGGTACTTTCCAGAAGTGCCTCGTGTAATTAAGCCCGTCTGTCAAACGGCAACAACGACCGGCGCCTACCCAACAGCGCCTTCCTTCCAATTGCAGGGTGCTAAAAGACTGTGCAGTACGTACTCATTAGGTCCCGTGCGACGAGATTTGGAAACCCACGACATCCGACCACCATTCCGTCAAACCACCATCACTTTTGCGCCAAATCTACGCTACATTGGCCTGCGTGCCTGCGTCGACTTCCATCTGGTATCACACCACGCCCTACGCCACCACCAGATCGGACGGCACGGCAGAGTCGTTGCTCGGGTCGAGGAATCACCAAGACTGCAGAGTCAAGCACGGGCAGATCTTCGGTCCTCCACGACTCGTGTGCTCCCGGACAGTGCATCGGAGCCCGACTTTAGGTCTCGGCAGTTGTCCTGCACTCTCGCCTTGCACCCGAGACCGCTGCTACATCTCCGAAGAGTTGGGCTTTTGCTTGTCTCGGAGGCCGACTTTGTCTGCTGAAGAACTTGTCTCGCTGGGCCAAGGATTCGAGCTAAGCCGACGAGGCAGTGGAAAGAGGAACGACAACTGCCACGCTGGCATGGTGGACATCGTCAGCATCAACCACCTCGCTCGCATTTTAATGGGATGATATCTGAGACGGCAGACCCATTGGGCGGCAGGAAGCTCATTCATCGGTTGACCGTTCGACTGGCCTGAACCACAGCGATCGCAATAACAACAGTAATACCAACAAAAGAGACGGACAAGGACTCGCAACAAGGTTGCAAACGAGCGCCCAGAGCCCCAGGTGTTACCTCAAGCCGGCAGCACCCTGATAACCCTTGGCTTGGACCACACAGTCACCGTCACATTGCT
The DNA here is from genome assembly GCA_004366825.1 of Colletotrichum spinosum. Taxonomy (NCBI): domain Eukaryota; kingdom Fungi; phylum Ascomycota; class Sordariomycetes; order Glomerellales; family Glomerellaceae; genus Colletotrichum; species Colletotrichum spinosum. The sequence goes on along the minus strand of QAPG01000066.1, from coordinate 34,753 downwards.
ACCCAGTTCGTCAATATTGTTCTCCTGAACCTCCATCCAAGCGGCCCTTGTGCCTCCGAATCCACTCACTGGACACGCTATTCGCGCTACTGCACTGCGCTGTCGGCCCTGAGCTCCAACAGGCAGGCCAGCAACGGGAGGTGATACGGCTGGACTGCGTAACGATACCGTGCAGCACAGCGCCAGCTGCCTAGCTGCCGTGAAGGGAAGGTCCCAAACGCGCCGAAATAAACACCGGCGATACAGAATTTTGCGGCACAAACGTGATAACCTAGCCAAAGCACGGAATGCCAGGCTCACGAACTTGTCTTTTTCAAGCCGTTGTCCGCCCGTGACACGCGACTGGACAATCTGGTGCGATAGACTTGATCGAGATTCCGGGCAGAGGAAGTGGGAAGCATCTGCAAACACGGAAACATTTCCATCGAAGGACCGGGAGGATCACAATCCGTACGTAACTGACCGCCGTACCTACCTAAGATCGCCGACGAGACGCCGTGGTCGAGCCCGCGGGCGAAATTTGATTCTTCCATACTCTCGGTACCATTTGATTTTGCGGTAAGCAACGCGAGGCGAGACGAGGCGAAGCGACGGAAGCCAGACCAGGGCCAGGACAGGCCTCTGCGAGCCAAGAGCAAGGTCTGCCATCGTCGACAAGTGAGGCCGGTCAGAGCTGGCGAATTGCTTTTGATATTGTATTCGACTAGATGCGACGAACCGCGTGAGCGAGGCTGCCTACCGACTGTTGGGCTCTCGTCGGCCTCATTTCCCATCCGTCGCCCTAGGCCCGGCTTGCTGCCCTTTTCGACTTTTCTCCTCTCAACGGCCATTGGGCAGTCTGCTGCAGAGGCAAACGACTCGAATCTCAACGGGCGCGGCTTCTTTCAGCTGGGCCACTTTCCCAGAGCACACCAGCAGAGCCAACCAGGGCGAGTCCGTTGTGCATCGTTCAACCACACCCCGGCTCCGTCTCCACCGGGGACAGCCGGCCGCCTTCCCGCCGTCTCAAAATTTCATAAAGAACCAGGTCCAGGTTCTAGAAGGACGGGGCGAGCTCCGACCCGCCTCGACTCTTGGGTCCTGTCACCGGTCAGGACGCATCAGGTACCGGTACCATCTCCAGGAAGCCCGTCCCGGTTTGGGTGACGCAGAAAAATGGCGGACGTCCAAAGGCCCTCACGTGGTGGATGACTGACTAAGTGACGGACAAAGGGAGACACGAGAGGGGGACACTCGGCAGCAGTCTACGATTAATTGCTGCAAATCAACGGCCCGGTCCACTTGAGCCGTACGAGCTGTAAGGAGAGAGACATCGCGATTAAACAGAGCAAGGGGCTGTTTTCCCCCGGTACTGTGCAAAGCAACTGTGTAAAGCACTCGGTTCTTGACGAGTCCGCAACCCGCAGGCCGTCGTCGGTGAGCAGTCCTGGGAAAAGACCCTCGCTCTGCCAGCATCACGGTAAATTGAACCAGTCGCCTCCGTGTCACATCTTACCAGGGGCCTGGTTTTTGGGCTTCATCCACCGTTTGTCTGCCCAGCAGAGTTTTCCGGTGACAGGCGAGCTTGTGCTTGCCTTGCCTGTCACTCGACAAAGTTGACGTTGAGCGGCGTTGCGTTTCCGCCGTCTTTCCTGTCTGGAAGGGTTACGTAGCGGACATCAGGAGCGTCGGAGCAACTTCGTTCGTCCGATATCAGCCACATACGAGACCGCAGTCCTTAGACGCGGCACGGAGCCGGCAGTTTGAGACCAAGACATTTACACAGTAGACAAAAGACGGACAGGGACAGGAGTCAGGCTAAGGTGCCCCGCGGACAAAGGGCCAAGAGGGGGAAAAAGGACGGCGAGGTGGACTCTCTTTGGCGACTGGAGGAGCAATTGCGGCACCGGGCGTACCGACGAGCTGGATCGGGGCTGAGCGAGGCGTTTGCCAGGCGTCGTTCCTTTGGCGTCTGTAGCAGCCACGAAGTCTTTAGGGTGTAGTCGCGATTTGCGGCCAACGACGACAGGTTTAGCAGGAGGAGAGCAACAAGCCCGCAGAAGCCCGAAGACTTTGACCGTCGACGCCATCGCGCAGGACAGACTACCGTTTGGTCAGTCATCGACTTTTGGTCTTGAGCACAGTCGCCGACGATAGCGGGGCGTGTTGTCACCGCGCTTTAGCACACTTTGACACTCGACGAGGGAGCAAAGCAAGCAAAACGTAGGTCGGCCGGGCGGAGCAAATCCCAAGACAAAACACACGACAACAGACTGCCGTCATATCTCGGGGGGGGCGGCGCTGTGTAAGCCGAAGAGGCTAGTGCGCCGTGGTGGACGGAGCGACCACGACATTGGCCGTCATTGTTTGCGAAGGCCAGCAAACAGATTGATTGCATCGCATCGCAGCGGGCTTTCTACATTGCCTGTACGGATACAGATACGGATACCCTTGTGCTGTATCGACACTCTTGGCGTCTGTGTTTGCATTCTGTGCAGGCACACAGCGTACAGGACGTCCAGCAAAGGTACAGAATACTGCGTCCAGATACGGCGGTGGTGATATCTACACAGCACGCTACTGCATCCACAGGCCGGACCAGGGCAGAGGCTCCGACGTGGGTGTCCTTGTCGGCTCCAGGTTGCAAAACGAAGACGACAAGCCAGCGTCTGCGTCCTGCCGCGTTACCACCAGAACACTGCGAATACCCTCCCCAGTGCCCTTGTTGTCCATATCGAGGATACAACAGCAAGCAGAGCCAAGGCGAAGGGACAAGCAGCACCATACCCGAGTACCTGGCCGCCACATTTTACCAAACCCTGCACACCACATCGAGTCTGTTTTGGCTTTTCGCATTACAAGACTAAAAAAACCACTCTGTCCGGATGCACTACTGTGTACGTACAGAGTAGTACCTGTCTTCTGCACTGAGGGGTTAGCCAAGTCGGCGGCGTGCGTCTGGCGCTGCAAGGTACAACCCGTCCGAACGAACCTCTGGTGGATCCCTCTTCCCCTCCTTCGTCTGAAGAAAGAGACCTTGGGCGTGTTGTGTGTCTCTCCATCAGCCTCTACAAGAAAGCAGCACGAGACCGTTTGTAGGTGGTAGCGTGAGGTACCTTTTGCCCGCCTCCAGATAGTTACTGTCTGCTGCGTCGTCTGGCACACTCGCATTCAGCACGAAGAGAAGTGCATTGATGGCGTATGAGCACGAACAAGGGCAGCAAAAGCACCAGCGTCGCCATCAGCACCAACACCAACACGGGCACAAGCAAGAGAATCAGCATCAGTATCAACATTAGCAACCAACGCCCCCCGTTCCTTTTCTCTGTTGTCTCTCGCACCCCCATCCCGTCCCCTCCATCATCTCGCCATAACCCCATCCATACCAATCCTGTCTCGACCACGTTCTTTCCGCGTCGTTTTCACATTCCTCCCACACACAGTGATAACCCGTGGCCTGGTCTGGTCTGGTCTCAGGTCATTCTCCCTGGCCGTCGCCTCACGAATCACGTCGTCACTTTTCTTTTCTCTGGTTCTCACAATCGTCGATTCGATCCCGCTGCATTCGGTTGGTCGTCTTTTGATTGGGTCGACCCTGAACTGCATTTGCAACGCGTTCTCTCAGCACGCCCCGGAAGCTACCCGTGCCGTTCCGCCTGAGTCGGAAGCCAAGTCCCTCCTGGATCTGGATCTGGATACCACGTACGGCGTACCGTATACGGATACTGTTTGCTCACTTCATTTACCGGCCTCGCTCCTCTTCTCCTACGACACAAGCGACGTGGACCCTCAATCCACCCTCGGCAACGCAACACACGCACACAAGGCAACGTCAAGCCAGAGCCGAGACATCGATTCGATCCGGGCGGTGCCGTTTGCCAGCGTCACCACCCCTCCCCTGGTCCATCCTGCTCTGTGTGCTCCGCATCCCATAGAGTATCGCACCATCGACACAGATACCTGTACGTACGGAGTACTGTTACGCCAATCTGCCCTCTGGTTCCTGCAGACTGCAAAGTACCGTATCGCACGACAGCTGCTGGCGTTCCGTCAGTCTGACATTTGCCATTCACCAGTCATCAATCATCACTCGGTCGGCCTCGTTACAGTAGCACCACCACCAACACCACCACCAACACCACCACCAACACCACCACCAACACCACCGCCACCTCCACCGCCAGGAGCTGCCAAACAGCAAGCCCATGGTACTTCGAGATACCTCATCCAAGCCCTACGCCGCAGAAAGTGGCGCGCCCTTTTGCCGCTCGTCCACCCATCCGCCGGCGGCACTCTGCCATAAAGCTGCTACGCCCTCTGCAAACCGTGGTCGCCACGCTACGGCAGCCACATTTCCGGGTCTGAGACGGAGGTTTCTCTTCTTCTTGCCTCTTACTCTGAACGTACCGCACTCGATGGTACCGAGTACTCAACATTCTGTACCGACGACTTGCCGGTGGAAACGTGCCGTGCTAAATTAACACACACACACACAACACACGTTCACACACACAAAAATACGAAGAGAAAAAAACCCATCACCCCTTCCCCTCCCCCTCCCATCCCTCCCCATTCTCCCCGGTTCCTCCACTGACACCCCTCCCCTCGCCTTCTTCCCCCCTACCGTCTACCACCTTACTGCGTATACTAGTAGGACGCAGAATACAGGATACTCCGTACCTGCGCCAGGATCACTAGCACTGAACCTGAAGGTCAGCCTGGTTTGGACTGGACTCGACTCAACTGGACACCCGCCGAGCACGAGCACGAGCACAAACACAAGACAAGCAGCTCTTGAAGCCAACCAAGGTCAAAGGTCGCAGTGGCCACTTTTCCCACTTTGCCAGCTCTCGCCCGCCTGGATGTCGAGCACCCGCACCCGCACCCGCACCCACTCGCATACGCGCACACGCACTCGTCCCCGTCGCCGCGATTCCGACAGGAACACCTGCGAAAACAGAAACAGGAACAATCAAAAGACCCCCGTCCACTCGCGCTGGAGCTCTCACCCGCCAGCTGGGTCTCGCTGTCGTCCTCCCGGTCCCAGCAAGGCCAGGGTCGTGGTACCCGTACGCTCTCGCGCATGGTATGCGTATGGGCAGAGAGGATCCAAGCCCGAGCCCAAGGACCACCAGGACCACAAGGACCCGACGGCCCCAGAAAACAGAAACAGATTCTGCAAACATGTCCCAATACATGTACACCAGTCTTGCCCCTTTACCACCCGTCTTTTCTCACATCGAGTCCTCGTCCAGGCCCGCGACTGCGACTTCGTCTGGGTCTGCGTCTTCTAGTGCAAAGACTGCGCCCAAGTCTTCCTCTTCCTCGCCTCTCTCGTCTTCGCCGACGGTGATTTCCCCTACGACGGCTTCGCCTGCTACGACTGCGCTTTTTTCAAAGGCAAATCCCGCAGACTCATCTCGCCTGCCGCCAACCCACAAGTCGAGGCATCACCAACACCCGTCGACCCGTCTGCAGCACATTCGCACTTCTTCCTCGTCCTCCACGTCCCGCTCTTCGAACGAGACCTCGACGACTCCTACATCAACTACACTCTCGATCCCTTACACTGCGTCTCCCACCGACTCGCGCGCGCCCGCGTCCACCATAACCCACACCAAGCACAAGCATCACCGCTCGGTGCAAGAGAATCGCGCCGCCGCTGACCACAGCCACGGCCAGGGCCACGGCTCGCTACGCTCGAGAGCGCCGGCTCGACTTCGCAAGGAAAGCGGTAGCTTGGCTGCATATGCGAAGCTTGCTCTTCACCCGCCGCCGACTCCTCGCGTTGGTTTGAGTCCCACCGAGTTGAAATATGTCGCCATGCTCGACATGGACGTCCCGGGTCGTCACCTCACTGCCGCCAAGCTTGGCGGCACCAGCCCCTTCTCCCGTACCGACAGCTTGTCTTCGGCCGCACCGTCGACGGCCTCCATCTCGGCCCGCACAATGACCTCGTCCGACCACGTCACCGCTGTCTTTGACGCCGCAAAGCCCTACGTCCTCAAGAATGGCCGTACCTACCTTGCCGACAGCTCGCTGCCCTATCCGCTGCCCGTCGATCTCGCCGAGCTGCACCGTCAGTCCATGCGCACGCTCATGCTGATCCAGGTCTTTGGCGCGCCGCTGTGCTCGCAAGAAACCCATAACAAGGCGCCGAGCCGCATCCTCGAGGTGGCATGCGGCTCTGGCTTCTGGAGCCAGATGTGCCATCGCTACTTTGCGCAAAAGGGCCACGCGGACATTGAGTACACCGGTATGGACATTGGTCCCATGGCAGCGAGCGCCGGAGACGCGGACCGTTCCATGAAGTGGCGTTTCGTACAACACGACATGCGGCAGACGCCATGGCCGTTTGACGACGGCGAGTTTGACATGGTCATGGTCAAGGATCTGAGTCTCGTCGTCACGTCACCTCACTCTGTGCAGACCGTCATTGAAGAGTACTATCGCATCCTCCGACCCGGCGGCATCCTGGAGTTTTGGGACAGCGATCACCAGATCCGCATGTTGCGCCCGCACGCCGCCCCTCCACCTGGCGACGAGGACTCGGCCGCCGCCGTAGCCCTGGGCGCGTACCCCATATCATCAAAAACGCCGCTGAGCGCACCCCTCAACAACTTCCTCGTCGAGTACAACAGCTGGGTCCACCGCGCCCTCGAAGCCCGCCACCTCAGCCCCGTGCCGTGCACCATTGTCGGCCCCCTGCTGGTTCAGGAGTGCGACGCCCTCAAGGACGTGTCGAGCCGCCGGCTGGCGATTCCCCTCTCGGAAGTCCGGTGGGAGCGCGAGGGCGTCGGCGGTGTCGTCACCAAGGACGGCAAGTCGTACATCGAGACGGGCAAGGGCAAGGCGAAGCCGGACGCCCAGAAGAAGACGTTGACGCCCGCGCAGGCTGCGCTCCGCCGTACGGCCATGATGACGGTGGTGCAGCAGATCCAGAGCCTGGAGCCGATTTTGCGCGACGTCAGCGGCAAGAGCCAGGACGAGTGGGACGGCTGGCTCGGCAAGATGATGAACGACTTGACGAGGGAAAATGGGACGAGCTGGGGCGAGTGCTTAGAGGTTGGGGCCTGGTGGGCCGTCAAGAGGTAGTGGTTGAAAGATTGTTCACATTACGTTTATTCTATCTCAGATTTACGCAGCCTCCTACGGGCTGTTATGCTCCCGGCACGTAACGCTTCCTCAGCGTGCGGTATCGTCTGAGGTAGTACCTGAGCCAGTTAGCTACAGTCGCGGACGACCAGTGAGAGATGGCAAAGGAGAAGAAAAAAAGCAGAGGAGGGAGAACAAGAGGTTGAGACTTTGTCCAACAATCGAGATACCCCAGCATCATCACATGTCACATCAAATATTTACATATCCCATATACCCTCCACATATACAATCCATTGACTGGATCCTTGGCGCGTTTGCTGCAACTGACAATGTGTTTTCCAACTTTGCCATCCATTGAAGCAGCACGGGCCTGCAGTGTGGGCAATTGCAATGGTACTGGACTTGTGTGTTTGACTTACATGGCTTCGATCTCTGGAAAAGGGAGTGTCAGTACTGTGGTAGTTGTATTTTTTTGGGTTTGACACTACCATGTGTCAACTACAGGGGCCTTGACAAGCTGAACGCGCGGCTCTTCCACGTTTCCCTCATCATCGCAGCATGGCCTGTCGTCGATGGTCTGCTGAGGCTGGCTGGCTTGGTGGACGACACTCGTAAGCCACCAGACCACCACTCCAGCAAAACTATACAGGGCCAGGGGCTTAGGGGCAAAAGGAGGAAAAAAAAAAGACATGCAACACCGGGCATTCGCCAGTCGTCACCGACCTGACTACTACTCCGGCCCTCACTGGTTTATCGATGGGAGAGCGGACGGGATCCCGAGTTTTCCAGTGGGTATGGTCGCATGTGATAGTTTAGGAGCTGAGAGGGTTCATAGAGGATGAGGTAAGAGGTGGAGAAGGTCGATTTGAAATGGTGGAAGCTTGGAAGACGAGGTATTGAGACCGAAAAATGAGACGAGAGAATATAAAGGAGCAAAGAAAAAAAGCAAGCGATGAGAGGGCCTCTCTCTTTGTAGGAAATGCTTGGCTTCGGCGCGAGGATGAGTGAAACTCGACTTGAAGCGACAGTCTTGGAAGAGTATCTTCACGCTCATCGATGCGTCTCCTCCTCCTCGGCAAAGACCGTAAAGCGGGTGAAAAGACAACGACCAACTAAAAAGCGTAGAGAAAACGCTGGTGCATACCTTTCTTGACAAACTCGGCCTTCTCGAGCCCCTTGCGAATGGCCTCCTCGTCGCGCAAGCCGGCGTTGGCACTAAAGGCCTTGTGCAGACGGGAGCGAAAGAAGTCGTAGCCGGCGGGGTACTCTCGACCCATGTAAAGAAGTTCTGCTTCCATTGTGAGCATAGCACTCAATGGGTGAGTTTTGTAGAACAGTCTCTTCATGATCGGTTGATGCGGTTTGGCAAGTGACGAAAGCTCAGTGTCGCAAGCGATAGATGCAGCGCAAACCAACCTTTGTAAATGGAAATGACGCGCCATCTCAGCTGAGGATTCAAGCCGCTCATTGTCAATCGTAGGAGAAGACTGAACCTGGATATGGTCGACAGCTCGCTTCAGCCTGCTGGTATATGGCGCCGTCGTCTTAGCACTTTCTTGTCCCGTGAGTTGAGTTGTCGTTCTCGTCGTCGTTGTCGTCGCTATGTGTGTAAATCGTCGCCAAGGGTGCAGTACGCCCAGGATGGTGTCGTTCAAGAAAGCTGCCAGGGTGCTGAGTGTACTGCGTAGTGTATCCGTACTCCGTACGATGAGGCCGAAAGCCATTGAATGACGGAATGATGCGACCAGCCGTCACTCGTCCAATGTGGCTCTGTGATTGGCCAGAGCTCATCCGAAGTGGCTTTCTCTTTATCTTATCGTCGCCGAGGTCAATTCGCCAACACCTGAGGCCCGAGGAGCTTTGGAGCCTTTTTCTCGACGTCGTGCTCTTCAAGTTTTGCTTCTCGTTCGGTCCTCCTCCGCCAGTTACCTACACGCGCCTCTCGCCACTAGGCACGAGGCAACGCGACCCCACGACTCGTCGAGAGAGGCAAACCGTTGCGAGAGATGCAGCCCGCGTTGCGCTTCGCCTTGGCGCAGCGACCGCGCATCCCGCTGCGCCCAGCGATTCCCGTCGTTTCGCGATCCGCGCTGCGACAGCGCCAGCGACGTGCGTACAGCGTTGCAGAGGGCGATGGAGCCAGTCGGCCAGACCCGAGCGAGCAAAATCCTGCGCCGGCCCCGAGTGATACGGAGCCATCGTCGGGCAACGTACCGACACCAGATCAAGCCAGGAAACGAGATCAGCCAACATTAACCGATGAAGCTCGGACGGAGCACCGCAGGACGGACAAGCAGCGCGTGAAGAAACTCCAGGAGGTGCTCAGCCGTGGGAGGCTCCAGGATGTGCTCAGCCGCGGGAAGCTGCGCGTCGTTGAAGCCGCGGAGCAAGTCGCACAGGAGAGGAATCGCAACACCAATTTCAACACCAACGCCAACATCACCGCCGACGCCAACAGCAACACCAACACCACCGCCGAGATTACCACCGACATCACCACCGACACCACCGCCGACATCACCACCGACACCACCGCCGACATCACCACCGACACCACTGCCATCAGCACCGACACCACCGCCGCCGCTCCAGATGCTGCCCCCTCTCGTGAAGCAGCGGCGTCGACGCTCTTCACGGCAGCCCAGTCACCCCCCTTCAAGCCAGCCCAGCCGCAACTCCGCCGCATCGGCAAGTGTCTGGCTTTCGGCTGCGACCCCGAGCAGACGGCCTTGGCGGCCCGTCTCGTGCGCACCATCGCCACGGACTGGCCGCGCATCGAAATGGCAAACACCAACGCCGTCTGCCACCCCGACGCCGTCGTCCACGACCGCATCGATTTCGAGCGTGCCAGCGACGTGGCGTGGTATGCCCCGTCCATGATGTGGGGGGTAAGCCTTTCTTCGGCCCAGTTCCGCCTACTTTTTTTTATTGCATCGTGACGGGAGACAAATCTGCTGACACGAACCTGCGTGCGTCTTCAAGGACTTCGCACAGCCGTTCCCCCGGCCATCCATAGCCAAAAAGGCCGCCATGAAATACATCGAATTCATAACGGGAGTCCCCCCGGGCGACAGGATAGCGTTGCGAGGCTCCCGAGCCAGGCAGGAGAACTGGTTCATCGAGGCTCAGAAGAAGCAGAGGCAGATGCTCAGGGCCCGCGGCCGCGGCGAAGCATTCCGGCTGCCGCCCTTGACCCTGAACTCCATCGAATGGACCCGAGTCCACTGCACGTCCGACGTAAAGCGCCACCCAAGACCTTGCCAGACCATCCTGCCAGACAGTTACTGACAACAAGACAGCATGACAATGTGCGAATGAAGCAGAACATCATCGCCATCACCCGCCTGGAAAAGTTTGACGTGGTCGAAGGCATAATCAGATTCACGCTGAGGGTATCGGTATGGTCCGTTCCATACAACCGTCATCTCACCGACGCCGATGTCTCCATCCATTTCCAACCTACCCACACGCGAGAGAGATCACGCTTCCTCAAACTTCTGCAAGAGAAGCTTCCGCAGGGCGCAGGTGACGAGAAAAGCCTCCTGCTCGACGACATTCGTGCACTGGAAATGGCCACACGTAAAAAGCCAGGTGCCGTCGAGGATCTTGGGAGCGCCGCGAAGAAACCGTCGGCGGAGGCTTTAGAGTGACGTGTGCGTATGCCCGCTGGGCCACGCCGCCACGCATACGGTGGAAACGAGACGTCAAGGTTCAAGATCAGCGGCCTCTCTGATGCTGCAGCTTTATCACTTTCCAACGACGATGTCCGTCTCACACTTACCGATGCGGCCGCGTAAGGCAACATACAAGACTTGCCGAAGCCGCCCCTTGGTGGGCGAGCTGCCGAGACCACAGCCTGCACCGTTCTCAATGAACTAGTTACTGGACTTTTTGGCGAACCAGATACCCATAGACTTGTACTTGTATAATTGTGGTCACGCCGCCTCGGACTTCACATTGTGCTTTCCCAATGACGATGTCCAATGCTTCGCCATGCGAGGCTGGGGTGTGCCCGCCATGAAGAAACACCTGATTGGTACGAGTGATGAGGGCACACCGCGGCTCGAAGGCTCACACGACAGGACGCGTGGGGTTTGATTACAAGGGAGCCGGGACAAGGCAACTCGTCCGATCATCATCAAGAGCCAGCCCCACGTTGGTTAATTTTTGGGATGGGGACCGAATTAGCTTTGCGGGACGAACCAACGAGGTTTGGGTTAGCCACGAAAGAAAATTCCTGCAAAGAAAAATGAGAGAAGAAAAAACTCTGCAACAAATATTTTCGGTACCGCGGAGACGGCGATGAACGCTTCTCGGCCGTGATCCGCAGCGGATACTCGGACGCAATACGGAGGGGGATCCTCACCCTGCAGCAACGCAGCAGCAGAAACTGCTCATAGCAGACTCTGCTCGCGCCCGGCCCTTTGGAAATCCCAGTTGGCTCGAAATAAGCCCACCGAGAGATACGCATCGCACAGAGCCGCCTGTCCCTGAAGCTAAGTATAACGTTGTCTTTGTATTGCCTCAACTCCCGGCCGGACGCGTGCGTGCCTTTTGATACATGTTTTGTAGTGTACCGGTGGTGACCCCTCACTCTCCACGCCTGGAGGTCTGGAGGGGCAGACAAATACTGTCACGCGAGACGAGATGGCGACCGGCCAGACCGCCTTTGGGGTGATGTATCACAGTGCGAGGTGATCTGACGGCGTCGAGGGGCCGTACTTGCACGTCGCCAAGCTTTGGGCCGTCGATGAGATGGGTGGTATGATGATCCCCTACTGTATGGCCTGGGCTGCATGAGAGCATGCCGTCCTGCACGAAGTTGGCGCGCTGAAGCATATTCCCGGGTAGAACGCTTCACTCAGTGACAGTGGAAGGCCGCCTGAAACTCGCGATACTACACATGCGCAGTACTATGTAGGCGTTGATGGTCGTGGAGCGTATGGCCGACGCCGCTGTGCAACTCTCACAAGCTTAGAGTCTCAATGTGGTAATCGACCACTGACTCTGATCAAGCATCCTCGTCGACGCCACGAATCATACGCCCAAGTCTTAAATTGTTCCCCACGGCGTATCGAGTCAGTTGCTCACTGGGAAAAGGCCCGTGACTTGGGTACCAGGCTGTGAGCAGGGCATGCCGCTGGGAACGGCCAAATGCCGACAGCCAGATCGACCTGCTTTACCGCTCTGCGCCTAGCTCCCTTTGCATCTTTTTCTTCTCGTTTCCCCCCCATCGCCGATTATGCTCAAGACCTGGGGGACGAAGTGGGGGGTTGAGCTGGGTACGGATACACGAGGTTGTTTTGCAATTCTTTGCGTCTTGACTCGACCGGCTGGTGAGGGCGGACCCGCTCAAAGACGTGGCATTGTGTGTCACCGTCAAAGACGTTGCCTCCTTTCTTCTTGCGTGCCGCTGCAGCCTCCTTATCGGAGGATAATTGTCCAGAGTGGATATGGCGGCAAGAAAAGCTTGACCCTGCAAGCAACGCAGCGGCAACGGGTGGTTGGCAAGATGCTCTTCCCCATGAGATCTTGAACCCGCCTCGAAATCCGTCAGGGGGTCGAAGGACTGATGCACACTGTATCCGAACGTACTCCGAACAGATAGATTGATCAGTGAGATCGGCAGGAATGATCTCTCGGAAGCGGGCAGCAGACGGTGGCCGTCAATGTCTCGCCGGCTCGTCCGGAGGAAAGACTACTACGTACAAGACGACTGACAGCGGAGTGGCATTGTCTTGAGCCCATTACCAGTAATTAGTGGTTTGTTATGTTTCGAATCAAAGGGGAGGGACGCCACCGCATGAGACCACAGGGACGCCAGCGCCGTCTTTGTCTGGGGTCGAAAACAGCGAAGCGGATCTCAAAACTCCAACATGGTGTGCAGCATGCCCAACCGTGTTGCAGGCGCTGTCCAACTGGTCTGACATGTCATGGCGCTGTGCCGCATCACGCGCTGCTCGCTCAGCAGGTTCTGCATCCGGCATCCTTCGACTGGCCAGAAATGGAGGCGGCAAACGGTTCTACCAGGCCGCTTATCGATTTTGATAGGATGATACGGGCCAGAAGATGCAGCGGCAGCAGTATGGCACTACAAGTACTCTCGTGGGGTGCGTCGCGTGTGACGGTGCGTTGTCAAGCACATGAGACGAATGGGGCTGCCTGTGCGGAGTACATATCCTGCTTGGCTTTGCTGGCCTACCAGCCATGCCAGCTTCGCGTGACATATTGTGGCACGAATTGGCCTCGGCGGTCCTGATATTGGATGGCGGTGATCGTACAATGTCGCCTCGTCGCGCAAAAAACAATTTGGTGACTTGGTGGCCAAGGTGCACGCCATGGCGTGGCTCAGCGGTTAGTGCCCGTGCCAAATGCCAAATCTCATGAATTCCACTCTCAAAGGTCATGGCACCAAAGTTCGCCAGGCTTCTTGGTATCGTACCCAAGCATAGCTTCGCGGCGGTTCTGTAAGCAAGTAATCTTGCCATCTTATGGCGCGTCACGATGTTGAGTATGGCATCGACGATATGCGGGAGCTACTGAGCGTCGGAGGCAAAATTGAGTGGTATGAACCATATCGAGATGCTTAAAGGGGTAATCCGATGAGGCGAAGGCTGGGGCGAATGATTGTCCGTCAAAGGAGTAACAGTTGAGGGCAGTGGAGCGGTGGAGCTGCGTAGCGTTCGCTACAATGGCACACGGCGATGATCACCGTCCTGCGGCTGGGTTGCTACTGGTGTCGTGCAATTCGCAGCGAGAACAACTCTGCACACCGTCTCGTCCTCGTTGGTTCGTGTAATGTAGAGAGGGCAGTCGAATCCAAGCTCCGGGCAGCGCGGGCAGGCGATGGCTGTCTACGGATGTCCTCGTGTCTCGCTTTTCCGTTTGAATAAGGAACACTGAATGCGCGGGGGCAGATGAAGGCGGGGAGAGCCTAGTCGCGTGCGGACAGGGAAGTGCGGCGAGGGTAAGGATAGAATTGCGCCGGTATGTACAGTGACGACGGCGAAGACGTTGGGCCCGACATATCAAGGTATTGTTGATGTGCGCCGGGCTGCATTTCGGGAGCAGTCGTCATGGGCCGGGTCTTGGGCAACGGCTGTGGCTTGTCCGCACAACAGAACGACTGTGTGAAGGGTTGCACCCCAGCTCGTAGCAGGTTGGCCATATGCGTCCGTACTATCCGTACCCTGAATTGAAGCGGTTCTGCGCCACAAATGGGGTTGTGAGGGTTGCGTCAATCGTACTGTGCTGCAGTGGTCGGCGTGCTCCGGGCCCCGGCGGCGGAGACGGCGGGAAGCACGAGAGGCGATGCCAGTATCTTCCCTGACTTCTGGCAACGGCCTGATGATGGGTGCTGCGGAGGATTGACAGCATGGATGGGCGTCCAAGGCCGCGAACAAGACGAAGAAAGGACGACGGGGTCGAACTAGGGACGAAAGGGGAAGAGAGTGTCGGCGTCGACGGGGGTTCGCTGTGTAGGCTTTGGCGAGACGTTGTTGAGAGGCTGGCGGGCACGACGAGCCGAGATGTGGTGATGACACTACTATGGCAGTGTTGTTGATGGTGACAATGGTGATGATGTTAAGGACGATGGAAGAAGATGATGGAGAGCAAAGATTTGACAGGCCAACGATGTCCCGTGGCAACAACGTTTTTTGTCGACCGGTGGAAGGTGCAGATGCAGACGGGAAGGTAAGGCAAGGCAGGAAGCAATCTTGCATCGATGCGCCTTCCCACGAGGCAGGCGCCGTCCTTCGGTGCTTCACTCAGGGTATGGAAGTGTCCAATATGACTACGGATACAGAGTAATTACCCGTATACTCAGAAACAGCTTGATCAATGTTACTGCATCACCTGATGATGCAACCCTTTGTATGGAGTAGATTGTGGAGGCATGCCGTATCGAAACCAAGATAACCCGCCGCAGCCTCACGCGCTTGCAGCGACATGTACATCGTATCAAGCCACAACTTCCCGCTTCTCGTTGGTGAGGTCAACTTTGGCATGGCAAGTTCTGAAAGATAGATACTAGAAGCCGGGCCAAGGACGCATGCCGGTGCAGTATTACTTGCTGTCGGCCCTATTCCGTTCCGTCTGAATCCATGTCGCCGAACAAGGGCCTACGTGATGTACATCAATTGCTACAATGCTGTGTACAATTATGGTGTGGACGTACAGTAGTAATGGTGATTACAGTGTCGAAGTAGATAACTTATATCAGAATGCCAGCAAGTCAGCAGGGCATCACGAATACTTACATGCTTACGGATCCTTTCGTCGCGGCATTCGAGTGCTCGTACAACCACACTCAGCCGTAAGTGATCCGCGTAATTGTATTACATACATAGTATAGCATGCCTCTGTCGCATCAAAGTACGGATACCAGAGACCATCAAGTACTCGCAGTACGATAGATGCACCAGGTGCAAGGTGCAGCTGCATGGGCGTTTGGCGCTAGCCCGGTGAGGATACTCCCAGGTACAAGCCTGTCTTGGGAAAATGCCCTTCCGGCCAAGGATAGTTAGGCAGAGAGAGATGTATCTCGTAGGTTCCGATCCGAGATGATGGTGCTGTTGCTGATTTTGATCGAGGGGCTTTCCGTCGCCGCCTACGCCGGTAGGCCAATCAAAAGCCAGAAGATGCGGGGCAGAACTGCTGGAAACCCCCACAATCCTCAGTGGTGCAGCCCACTCGTCGTTGCCTGTGCGGAGTACTGAGCAAAAAAAGAAGCATTACGGATACTTGGTAAACTAAAAAGATACGTGCTTCAGTTACTGCGACACTTCTGGACAGCATCACGAAGGCAGTGTGAGATGAGAGCTTCCGCACCATCCGTTATCCCTGCCTCGCGTCTCCTCCTTTCCGCATCCTTTTTTGAACTAATAAACTTGAAGCGAGGCGCCCATTTACTGGTACAATGCCCCCCGGAGCCCGGTGCTTTTCAGCGCCAGTCAGCCTCAGCCTCAATGGACCTGCAAGTAGGCACGGAGAGTATGAGGCTCTTAGTAGTACAGTGTGTGCTGTGCTGTGCTTGAAGCTGTGAGACCTTGCTTGAGTGCTCAACCCTATAGTGGACGATGGAGTGTCGCATCTCGCTTTTGCGGTCAGGCAATCAGTCTCAACTGACGTCGATTACTGTCCTAGTCAATTGGAAGAAGGAATACGCCATTGCCTCCTTTTTTAGTCCTGTAGTTAGTAGAGAGCCACAGTAGTCAGGAACCTCAACTGGCCCAGCGCCAGCGCAATGCTGATCAGCAGCCCAGAGACCCAGTCCAATTCGCCAGCTCCACTCTAACTCTTAGCCGAACTCCTGCCGTACAGTCACACCTCCAGCAGTGCCCCCGGCAGCAGCACTAACAATATGCTGTTTCTTCTTGTGCACAACACATGCTCCTCCTTATTGTGAGCGTGCCATACGACGCCCTGCAAGTAGATAGGTACTGGACTCTTGAGACTCCTCACCGTCTGTCTGCTGCGGCGGTACTTGACGTCTTGCCGGGTTCTTACCTGCTGGCGACCTACCCTCTGTTATACTCCGTACGCTACGTATTGTACGGACAGCCGAGACAGTACTTGCATCTTCCTTGCCTTCCTTTGCCTGACTCTTATTTTTTTACTCTTTCCACCTGCATTCTGCCAGCCCACCTTAACCACAGCCCTTACCTTACATTGCGCTGCTGCACATCCAACGCTTTCGGCCCCTCGTCCCGCCTAATCGATTCCATTCTTACATACTTTTTTTTGCCTTTCCTTTCCGTCTTCAGCGAACCGAAAATAAACACCATCAAAATCCACATCACCGCCTGATCGGTATCTGCTCTCCTCAGCAGTCGCCCCCTTCATCGGGAAATATCGCCTACGCACAACAAAATCTACAGCTTAACCCTTGCCAAATCCGACGCATGAAGTCCCACGGAAGTCTTCGGAATATCTGCAGCTCTTCGCCTTTTCCTGCGTCGAGTGCGTAGTCTCTCTTGAGCTCGAACCGAACCCATCCCCCGTCGCCCTCGAGACGGGATCGTGAGAGACGGCCCTCCAGCATCCAGACCAGTCCGAGTCGTGCTGCTGGCTCCTCCCGACCTGCTGTAAAAGGCTCTCGGGTCGGTGGACAGCAGAACCACGCGCTGCGCATGCCTCGTGCTTCGAGCTCTGCGAAGCGACAGCAAGGCGCCGCCGCCGCCAACCAGCGCGATACCCGTCACGAAAATGGTCTTGTAGGCCCCGCGAAGCGAGTCGCCAACAAGAAGAGTCAGCCCAGCCTCAACACCTCTTCTGCCTCTGCCTCTGCCTCTGCATCTGCTGCCACCGCCGCCGCCGTCTCCGCTGCTGGCTCTCGACTTTCCGATCAGAATGCTGTTGTCCCAGCTCTCCCTTCTCTGCCCAACGGCTCATCTCAAGGAAACCACAAGAACGCGACCGCGAACTCACACCTCGACAACATGGCCCCCGAACACCGCAACGGCGACGCTGCTGTCCGGCGCCCGTCTCTAGGCGCTTGCTCCGAAATGTCCTCTTCCGAATCTCTCGCTTCCAGCGTTCCCAACGGCGCCGTCGACACAAACCACCGCCAGATTGATGTGAACGCTACCAAGAATGCCGACGTCCACCGTGATCCCGGTGGCCCTGTCGAGTTCGCCGCCACCGTTTTGAGAGCTCTGCCGCTGTATGACACCCTTGCCATCCTCATCCTCCTGATGCAGGTCCCTCCCGTCGCCCTCTCCGGTATTTACATGGTCTTTACCTTCCTCACTTTTGTGCCCCCTGTCACCACGAGCTCTGGAATGAACATCAACCTGGCCGAGATCTTCGACTACAACTCGACGATGCCTTCGCTGGTGACGGTGCTTTGTATGGACGTCTTTATCCTGCTCGTGTGGCTCTTTCTCTGGCCGCCCATGCAGCTTGCCATCCTCGACTTTGCCAAGCCAGTCATTGCTGCCACCCTGGGCGGCGGTTCCAACACGCGAGAAGGGGCGTCCAGAAGCGTCACAACCTGCTTTCTCCTGGTCATATGCTCCCACCTCTTCCGTGGCTCCCGCTTCCACTGGTCTCGCGCTGCCAAGTTTCTGCCTTCGAATTGGCGGTTCACCCCCGACGCCGACGACCCGTTAGAATCCTTCAGCCGTGGCTTCGACAAGAGAGGGCCGCATGGGTGGATTAAGAGCGTCCTCGCCATACACATATTAACGCAGGGCATTGTACGGTACATTCGCGAGTGGTATTTACGAAGAGAAAAGGGAAGCGCGTCCGCACACGGCATCACGGACCCCGAAGCAGGCAAGTCGTATGCCACAGATACGGCTACCGATACGGGGTTTGCCACGCCCGACAGCGACGCCACCTTCCAACAAAACGCAACATCATCGTCTACGAAAAAGAAGAGAAAACAAAGCACCCAGGTGCGTCTCCAGCAGCCCCTATGGGCGGCGCTGGCGAGCACCAAAATCGTCATGGTTAAAGAGTATGAGCTATCACACGCGACCTCCGAGTCGGCCGGCTCCAACGCCACTGACATACATAACCTGGGCAACGCCCCATTCGACAGCCAAGCTGAACAGATTTGGATCTCGTATATTGGACACGACGAAGTATGCTTCAACACTAGCCATTTCCCCGACAGTCCTGGCGCTTCGCCCAGCGGCGACGCGCGACCGGCTGGCGTGGACAAGTCGAAGCCTTTCTACGTCCGGATCAACAACGCCTTCTGGCAGCCCACGCGCATTTTTCGTGTCCAAGACGAGTCCCAGAACGAGTCGCCTGGCTACCACCGCTGGTGCGGCGATATATACGGTCTGCGGCCGCTTAGCAAGTACGTCTGCGAGTTCGTCGACACCTACACGAACCGAGTCATCTTCTCCACCAGCATCCGCACCTCGTACGCGCCCAACAAGGACCAGGAAGGCTCCGTCAACCCGCCCGTGAGCAATCCGCAGTCCCTCCGCCCCGACTCTCCGGCGACGACGCTGAAGAGCACCATCAACGCCAACAATGAGCGGCTATCGGAGGAGAAGTCAAGGCTCAAGGCGCTGCGCAAGGAGTGGAAGAACAAGATCAGCTCCCTGAGGAAGGAGAATGAGAGGCTCGACAGCATGATCGTGTCGGCGGGAGGAAATGACGACAAGCACCGCCAGAAGATTATCCAGCAAGAAAACACAAAGGCCCAGTCCGAGAAGGAGATTGCCCAGCTCGAAGCGGAGCTCAAGGCGTTTGAATCCTCGCCGCAGGGACTCCAAGAGCGTAAGAAACAGACAGAAAAGGAGTGGGCGGCCGAGAAGTCGGTCTACGATGCTGCGTCCAAGGAGTTCAAGGACTACAAGGCCGGCATCGCCAAGGCCATCAAAGCCAAGCAGGACGAGCAGGCCGGTATGCAGACGAAGCGGAACAAGATCGCGGCGCGCATCGCCAAGGTGGACGTTGAGCTCGGCAGGATCGCGGACGCCAACACGCGCGGGCTCGACGAAGCCGAGCGGAGACGGCAGGCGCGCGCGGCGTGGCAGTCCGAGACGACGACGATCGAGAACAACTTCCGCGGCAGCATCGCCGGTCTCAAAAGCAACAACGCGGCCAAGCAGGAGCAGGTCAGCAATCTGTTGGCGCAGCTGCAAACGTTCCACGAGTACATGAACACGGCCACGGCCGCCTCTCAGCAGTTCGAGATCCCCGAACGCCACCCCGTCGCGTCGACGTCGGCCTACAACCCCGCGGCACCTGCCTGGACACCTTCATCCGGCGCGGAGATGCAATACACCTCGGCTCCGGCGTCCATGTGGCCTTCAGCTGCCAACACTGCTCCGAGTTCGACCCTACCGCTGCCGGGAACCTCGGCCATTTGGGGGTTCCCTCCGGCTCACAACAGCACGGTGTCGCTCAAGGCTAGGGGCCGTTCCTCGTCGATGCTTAGTGATGTGTCGGGATTCACGCAGTCCAGCAACGGCGACGACGACTTCCTCTCGGTCAACAACACGCCGGCGCAGCAGCACACCGCGCAGCGCACGCCGGTGACGTTTGCCTTTAGCCGTCACCAGCGCGGCGACGGCCTGGGCTCGGGCGGCAGCAGCGTGCACAGCGGCAGCGGAAGCGGAACTGGAAGCGGTAGTGGTAGCCTGCGCGATCCGGCCAGCCCGATATGAGAGGGGTGAGAGAGCTTTTCTGTCTGGAATTCTTTTGCTTTAGGTAGTCTCGGCTGGAAGTCTGGGAAGTGCTGGATGTCTGCGCAGCGATGCTTGCTTGTGGAAGCCTCCCACTCGGTCTCGAGCGGGTCTGGGTACGCAGCGGGTTCGCAGCGACACAAGATGTCCACAGCGATTCTCGAATGAAAGTTGTGCATTGTTCACTTTTACGTCTTTTGACCTGGTGATTTCGTGGTAGACCAGTGAATGTTGTTGGGTAGGTACTACGTGAAGTGCTGCCCAAGGACGTGCTTGGGGTGTTCATGTGTCTGCCCGCCATTTTCCCTCCTCACCACTGTCCGGCTGGTCTTCCGACGCGGCCTGTCGCGCCGAGGAATCGCACGGCGCAAAGGCGGGCATCCGTCGGCGAACCGGCGCGTCCGTTCGTCTGAAGATGGGCAACTGGGAGACTTGGGGACGTCAGAGTTTTACTTGGCTCGGCATCGTCCCGGCTGTTGAGCCTTTTTTTTTTTTTCAGTTTCAGTTTTAGTTCTAGGTTCAATCTTGCTCAAACGCGATGGACGGATAGATTGAGTGCGTTGCCTGATGTACACTAGAGCTGGGAGGTGCATGGTGACGGTGTGCTTGGCCTGAACCTTGGCTCTGTTTAGCCCACGCGCGAATACGTAGCAAGTCGTATGGGCATCTTTTCCCACATGGCAGCTATGGAGTACAGGGTATGGATCCGATACTGTGGCAGATGAAGGATGCAGCAGGACGTGGACAAGAGGTTGAGACCGCTTGATTGAGTCATTGGCACGACCGGGGGAGATGTGCAAAGTGTTCACGTGGGAGATGGTCCGAGGCACGGAGGCGAGGCGGGCGGATATTGCCAGGGCTTTTCGGAGTTGGGAGTGAAGGTTGGTGATGGGTGGTGTTTTTTGCCCGCAGATGGAGTTCAATCTCGGAAGTGAGGATGCATGCTGGCTGTTTGCACTGGGATTCGATCCAATGAAGCAACAGATCAAAACCTCAACTGCAGACTTTATTGCAGTTGCAGCGGTGGTTGGGATGGCGAGTCGTATTCCCTGTTCTTCACATGTCTTCTCTCTCGTACTCACACTCTCTCTGCACGTGTATAGATATTTCCCTGGCCGACCCAGCAGTCCTTGGAAAGCATGCGGGATTTGAGGCAAGGGATGGAAACGAACACCAGGCCAGGGCAGGGGGATAGAGGAGGGGTCGAACGATAGCGTCTTTTCTCGGCGGCTACGCGCATGTGAACTGATTTTGGTTCGTGGGACGCGCTGGAGATGTGGAGCGTCAACGGGAGGATGATTGGACGGGCGCTGATTTGGGGATGGGCGGTTGGTTGGTTGATTTGTTTGTTTTGGTCAGTTTTCTTGGTGGGAAAGCAGGCTGGGGTGATATGTGATGGTATGAGAATGGTATGAAGCCGCAATGGTCACCAATTGTCTCGTGGCTGTGTGATTTTCTGTGCATTTCATGTGTTTCGCGTCGGGAAGATACAATACCCAGTATGTTGATGTATAGTTGAGGACGGCGCCTGTTCGGCTCGACAGCCCCGAATGCCGGATGCGAAGCCCCGCCCGATTCGGCGCTTCAGGCGGTGTGGGCCCCGAATGGTCCCTGCGCTGCCGGGAAGGGGTGCCCCGGAGGCGACGAATAGGAGGCCCGGACCGGGGTGCAATCGTGTGGTGGGCGGCCTTTTCACGCGCCAGCTGGATGGAATGGATGCGTTTTTATTGATTTAGAGCCAACAACCGATGGAAGCGGCAATAGGTTGGTCTTGGCTTGTTTTTCTCTCTGGGTGCCATGCGCCGCTACGATGCGCCAGGCTTGGTGCTTATTGCTAGGCGAGGATGAGATGCCGAGGCGCAGACTCATTGAGTAGGCTAGAGGGCATAGACGGGATGGCGATTGGGTGCTGCGGAACTCATGCACCTATTCTCCCTGGCCCTTGTTTCTCGCACACGAGATCCATCCGGTTTAGCTCAGAGATAGGCAGCTAGTCAGGGCGGAAGCGAGTGAAGGAGGGATAACTTACATACCCAGCAGCACCCTACCTGGGACCGACCTGCTTCTTACAATCCATAACCACATGACGATCCTAGGTTTCTCATTTTCGCCTCGTCTGCGGTGGCACAGCAGCTTCAAAAAGACAACTGATCAGCCCACCAGTTTCTCCTAAACACGTTCCACCTCGCTTTTGCACCTTACCCCGTCGCATTGTTCCGTCCCTCGCTTGAATGGCTAAGCCTTGTCCTTAGCCGGGGGAAGCCTTCCACTGCACCTGCTCGGCGACTGCGGGTGATCGTCGAGCTTCAAACAGCATTGATCCCGGATCAGGTCATCGAACCGACGGGGCTCACACCGAGAGAAAGGATCCAAGAGGCGAACGCGCAGGCGTGCGTGTATCTGCGTATCATCTCTCTCGTGCGACGTACTCGGGTGCCCGTGACAGCAGCAACAGCCTCAGCAGCAGGAAGAACGACTCGTCCGAGAATCCCATCATCGCTTTCGTTTCGGGTTCCAGCTGCGCAGGGTACTTTGTACAAACCAAGGAGAAACTCTCGCTTGGCCGAGGCACGCGCGGGCACGAGACGCGAGAGACCGGACGGACGGGACGCCTGGCAGAAGAGCGTTCTGCCTCGTCTGGTGCGAGGCTGTTGCAGACCGCTCCGTGCCGGGGGTTGTGTCTGGGAAAGCTTGTCACCCTCCTTGCGCGCTCGAAAGAGAAAAGAGACAAGGCCCTGTGTTTCTTCTTTTGTTTGCTTGCTGCTGTTGGCATAAGAACGAACCCAAAAGTTTCACCCATCTTGGCGACGAACACCACGTATCCGAAAGAGAAGAGAGGTTAACCCGCCGACGATGGGTTTCTTCAGCAGCAAAAAGGTCAAAAAGGCGGCTCCCGAACCTAAGCCGGTCGTGAACAAACGTCCCACCAACCCGCCACCATCACAATACGCCTCATCGACAACGCCCACACCGCAGTTCTGACCTCGGCAAGAGCATCACCATCAACACCCTCCACCGCCGTATCCCGCCATCCAATACCAAGCCCACCCACGACAACCATTCCCACAACACCAAACTCCCTTCGATCCCCACCGTGGACCCTACCAGCAACCCATCGTCGTGAACCAGCACTACTACATCACCCCTCCTGCCCCCCCTAGCCAACCTCCGACCTCGACCTCCACCGCCCTCATCCTCCGCCCTCCGTCCACCGCACCACAGACGCAGGGATGCCCTCTCGGCCTGGACAAGTTCACCGCGCCCGTGGCGAACATGGCGCGGGACTTTGCCTCGCCGCACTTTTTCGACGAGCCGAACTTCCACCCCCACGCGACGCAGCTCATCAACTCCACGGCCTCGTGCGTGGAGGAAATTGCGAACCGCTTCAACGACGTCATGACGCTGATTGACCGCGACGGACTCGTCGGGAACGAGAAGGCTCTGTTTACGTACCAGGTGCCCGTGGCAGATTCTGCGCCGGCCGAAACGCAAACGCAGGCATCCCGCGGGAAGAGCAGCAAAAGCAAGAACGGGAGTTCAAAGTCCGGCAAAAAGGAGCATAAGGATTCCAAGTCGAGAAATCAGGACGTCGTGGCGGACGTGGTCCGCGGGAGTTATTTTTCCAAGGTGGAGTTGTACGCCAACTCGAAGCTGCCGGTTGACCTCCCTCCTTTACGGCTGTAAGCTGCCCCCCATTCCCTCCTCTCCCATATTCATCTCTCTCACGTAGTCTCTTACGGTATATGTAAAACATGTCAACTAACGGGCCCAGCTACATGCCCACCTGGCCCCTCCTCTGCCTCGCCGCGCAATACGCCGAACGCGTCTACCTCACCCCCAAGGGCGCCGAGCGCGACGCCCACGTGCAGGCCGACCGCCGCCACGGCACAAAGGCAATGGTCATCAAGAGCGTGCCCATGGACCACATGAACACCATCGTCTTCGCCATCCGCGGCTCCGAGCTGAACTTCGCCGACTGGGCCGTCAACCTCCGCACCGCGCCCGCCTCCCCCGCGGGCTTCCTCGACGACGCCGCGAACCTCTGCCACGCGGGCTTCCTGGCCGTCGCGCGGAGGATGGTGGCGCCCGTCGCGGCGAGGCTGAGGCAGCTGCTCGAGGAGGACCCCGGGCGGAGCGCGTACAGCCTGCTGATCACGGGACACTCGGCCGGCGGGGCGGTGGCGGCGCTGCTGTACGCGCACATGCTGGCGACGGGCCGGCGGGCGGAGAGCGAGCTGAACGCGCTCACGGGGTGTTTCAAACGGGTCCACTGCGTGACGTTTGGGACGCCGCCGGTGACGTTGCTGCCGCTGCGGAAACCCGAGGGCAGGGAGTTTAGGAAGAGTTTGTTCATGACGTTTGCGAATGAGGGGGATCCGATCCCGAGGGCGGACAAGGGGTATTTCAAATCCCTGATCGAGGCGTTGGCTGCGCCGGCGCCAAAGGTGAGGGTGAAGAAGGAGAAGCAGAAGAAGAAGGGCGAGGAGGTTGTGGAACGGCCGGTTTGGGAGATTCCGGACTGTGAGCTGAGTTTACCTGGGAGGATTGTCGTGTTGAGAAACGGGGAGAGGAGGGCGCGGGTGAAGGAGAAGGATTGGAAGACGGTGCAGGAGAGGCTGAGTGACAGCGTTGTGGCCCAGACGGTGAGTGATGAGGAGTTGCGGGGGGTGATTTGGGGCGACATGGCGTGTCACCTCATGAAGTTGTATTCCGGGAGGATCGAGAGATTGGCGGTCGAGGCTGTGACGGGGAAACGGTGATGAGCGGGGTGGGCGAAGGGCGTTTGGGTTTCTTTGATTCTGGTGATACCATTGGGGGAGGATTTGATGATGGCTTATGAATTACGAGACATGAATATAGATGATACGTGATGATGAGGCTCGCACAGAATAGATATATCAGCATTATTTCGGTGATCTGCAGAGATGAGGTGATATATTGCCCTGTGTAGAGAAGGTGGAAGACTCGACTTGAAGGGATACTGCTCACGGGAAACTTCGGTCAAGACATCGGAGCACGACAGACAGCAGGAAAGTGACCATCATCGACAGCCGTCATCTTTGATGAGCGCAAAGGACTGGTTCGGGGGCTGCATATGGGACCAGGTTGACCACAAGGGCAACAGAATTAATTGTACAACGACTTCTGTGCTCAATCTTTCTTGGCAGGCCCATTGATTCAGCATCCACGCTGGATAGATTGCTAAACACCCAGAAATTAGTTGGGCTGTGGGGACAACGACGAGGCGAGAAGTTTTGACCAGGACAAACACAGAAACGGTCTTCCCCGGAGATTGGAATCCGATATTCTCGAGTTTGCAAAAGGAGAAATCACTGCCAAAGAGGTAGGGCTTAGAATGTCTAGCAGATTATTTTGCTGTCATAAGTAAGCATCTTTACTCGAGTACAAGTTAACACTGTGAAAATTGCCGAGTGAACCTCCATTCCACAGTAACCATGTCTGAGATTCTGAGGCGATTGCCAGCATGAGGATGGAACCAGTAACATGTGCGGCTGAACCTTTGATGAGGGACTTGGGTCGCCGCCGTGCAGCCTGCTCCATCCCTCCTTGGCATTCCTGTTCACAGTAGACCTGTGAAGAATGGTTGACGAAGTGAGAGTCCCGATTTAGATGGGTGGTTATCCAGCCTCGGCGTGTGACACAAGGGACATCACCTAAGGAACTCACCTCTGGATCGCAGTTATCGAATTGATACGTCTCGTATATCTTGTAGGCCTTCGTCGAGTAATGACGCTCGACATGAAACCTCATTCCAGAGACACTTCTGTCTAAACCAATTTAGAGAGACCATAACTTTGCGACGGAACCGACAAAACAAGCTCATGAGTTTCATGACCGTCGTCTTCCTGGCCTCGAGGGGGTTTCAATTCTCGCCACCGATGTGACTGCGGCTGTGTCTCTTACAGGTTTGCAAGTTGCAACCGCGGAGCCATTAGTATATTCACCGTGATCCTATTGCCTATTACAACGACGACTGAGGCGCAGGTTCGGTTTGAATACAGCGCCAGCAATTCGTCAGGCGGTGTTACGGTGTTACCGCTCTTCTAAACGGCTTTTCAACCATTCCCTTCACCATCAAACCCCGATAGCCCACTCTGGTGGTAACAAAAACTTCTTTCAGTCTGTCATACCCACGCACCACACCTCTGCTGAACCTCACCTCACCTTGGCCCATGGACGTCACTCAACCGGGCTCCTCGTTTGAGATGCAGTGAATGGACCTTTTGTTGCGAAGGCATCGCGGCCGTAGGGGAGCATATATAAAGAAGCAAAAATGCTTGATTTGGTACGTGTGGGATGCCTGATCTGAGGGGTATTTTAACCCTACGGATCGTGGCTATAAAGCGGCATTTTAGCTATATACATAGTATATACTACTTTATAATATACCCCCCTAGGTATAAGATGTTATCTTACGTCTAGATGAAGTTATTCCTAGTAGTTTTATCTAGGTTTAAATATAAAAGAGATATCTAAATAATTATTATAAAGTATTATCACCCCTTAAGTAGATATATAGAATAAGTATTATTTAAGTTCTTAAAGCTTATAACTAAAATTAATAATCCTAAGTAGTTATACTACTTATAAATAACTATTTTATGCTTTCTATATAGTATAAAGCTTAGTATTATTCCTCTTAAATATTTCTTATATCTATTTAAAGTAGTATACTTATTTTTAAGCCTCTCTAGAGCTTATAAAGTAATTATAGTATTTTTGCTTCTTATAAACATCTCTAGTATTTATTTAAAATAGCTTTTAAATTTTAGATAACTATAGTATAGGGTAGCTATATAAATAGTTACCTCTAAAACTATAAATTAAAATTAATACTCCTACTATATTTTAACTATATTCTTAATATAAGATAACTATATTATTCTAAATATTAAAACTAGGTTTCTTTTAGATTATTTTAGTATTATATAATAGGTATAATCCCTTTATAAAATCTTTTTAATAGAATAAAAGTTTATATATAGGCGTAAAAGTATTATATAGTAGCTACCTATATAAAAGTACTAAAATAATAGGTATTTAAGAATAATTTTTCTAAAGTATAAGAATACTTTCTACATTTTAATACTTAGTATATAAAATATTAATTTTATTTTATATTTTAAGTAGTAGGAGATTAAGGGTTCTAATTAAAGTTAGAATTCTTTCTACCCCTCTAGATTATATATAAATCTATATATAGTCTAGAAAAACTTTAAATTTTTTTTTAAAAAAGTAGAAAGTAAACAAAAATAAAAAAAAAGAAAGATAGGTAGGAGACTTAATATAAAGTATTTTAATAAAAAGAGAAGGTATTTTTATTATTATTTTTATTAAAAAAATAGTATAAGAATACTACTTCTTAAGATAAAATAAAGATATTTTAAAAAAAAGTAAAATAAGATAAAATACTTTAAGAAGAGATAAAGTAAAAATATAAAATATTATTTTAAAAAAAAGAAATAGTATAAAAATATTATTTTTTAAAAAGACAAAGTAAGGATACTTTAAAAAAAGATTTAGTTATTTTTGCTTTATATTTAGAATAATATCTAAGCTCTTTACTTTATATGTTATATTTTAATACTAGTAAAATAATAGTATGAAAGCTGATGATTCTTCTATTTCCTAAAGAATCTACTTAGATTTCTAAAGTATTTTAACTAGGAATTCTCTAGGAAATCTTATAGGAAATCCTAGAGAAATCTTATAAGAAATCTTAGTAATTTCTAGTAGGAAATCCTAGGGAAATCCTCGTGTTTTCTATTAAGAAATCCCTATGAAAATCTATTAGAATCTTAAGTTTTCTATAGTATTTTGTAATAATTATTTGTTGCTAAAGATTTTCGCTTTAATAATTGATTATAGTAAAATAATTCTACTTATTTAGAAAGTTAAGAAAATTCTATTTATAAATATATTAAATAATTAGAAAGTATAGGGAAGAAATATAGATAAGTTTTAGTAAAATTAAAATAAAAGAATTTGAAATATAAATAACTTTATATAGCTTATTATATTAGTATAATCTTAAGGGTGAGGTTTTATAAAAAATACTAAATATAATAATTAAATCTTAGTAATTGGTTCTTTTTTTGGTTATATTTCTTCTTAATATTCCTTTTTATATTTCTAATATTTTTTTTAAATAATTATTTATGTAATATTTTTATATTATTTATTGAGATAGTTAGAGAATTCTTCTTATATTGTTTTAAAAAAAATAAAGATTTCTTTATTATTAATATTCTAATTGATTTAGGAATTAATATAGTTAGTAGTAGAGAAGTATATTAATATTATTAAGTGTTTTCTAAAGAAGTTAATACTATTAGTAATATGTATAGTAAAATTATTATAGTTTATAGAGTTAAACTTACTAAAGAAAAACTTTTTTTTATTAAGAGTATAGTAGTTTTCTTAGATTTTTCTAATTTTCATATATTTATTTTATATAAACTTATAAGGAATTTATAAGATATTTATAAGAAAAATTAGAAGAATTAGTTTTAGGTGTTTATTATTCTTAATAATATTAATATATAGGTTAGTAAGGTATTTTATAGTTATATTATTTATTAAAAAGTAGAGTTTATTTTAGAAAAAACTAATTGTTATTCCTTAGATTACCTAAGGAATTAGCTTGTATTTATATATATAGGTGATAATAGATTAGTTTACTTTAGTTTCTTATTTATTTATTAATATTCTATTAGGTCTAATAGTAGTGAGTTGATTTAATTAGTTAATTAGGTTGGGAGCTAGTATTATTTTAGTATTATTAAAATTAAAGTTAGAAGTTAGAATTTAGTTTACTAGCTAGAGATTTTGTTATATATTTTAGATAGGTTTATTAAATTTTACTTATTTTACTAGATTAGAACTATTTTATACTAATTATCTTTTAAGAATTTATTTAGAAATTAGGAGATTAGAGTTATTATTAATATCTAGGGAGGATATAAGGATAGTAAGAGTTTTTATAATATCTAGTATTTTTTTAAATAATATATTAATATTATTTTATATAGTTTTAATTATAATTCTCCTATTTTTCTATTCTTATACTAATTTTATAATAGTATTTACCTATTATATTATTTCTTTAATCTTTTTTTTAGGTATTAATTTTAAAAATAATAGGTTGCTACTAGTTTCTAGTTTAAAAAGAATATATTTATATAGCTTTTTAATTTTAATTAGAAAGAATAAGTATTATAAGGTTTTATATTTAAGCTATATATTTATTCTAGGTATTTCTAGTACGATTTATAGTAAGATTAATTAATATTTAAATTAGTTAAATAGGGGAATATATATAATTAATATTTAAAGTAGTATTAGTAAGATTAATAGATTATAATATAGGATTTTAAAGTTTAGGGTAAATTTCCTAATTTTTATAAAAAAGAGTAATTTGAATATTAAAATTACTATAAAAAAGTAGTTAAGGATAAGTAAGAAAGATAAGTTTAATTAATTTAAAATTATTAATATAATTAAATTTTTAATTTAAAATAATCATAGTAATCTTCTAAAGTATATTAAAAAGAGACTTAATTCTTTTAGAAATTATACTATTTTAATAGTACTAAAGAGTTTATTTATTAGTATTATTTTAAGTTTTAAATTAATTACTAGTTAACTTTATGTATTTATTAATAGATGCTTTGTTTCTATAGATTATAAATACTCTAAAGTAGTTAAGAAATATTAAGTTTTTATTTTCCTTATTTATAGAAAATAAATTATATTATAATTTTATATATAATTTATCTTTTAATTAATTGTAATAAGTAATATTTAGTATAAAGTATTAGTATATTATAATAGAGTATAAGGAAGTATAGAAGAATATTAAGTTTTGAGATATTAATGGATAAGGAAAATATCTATTTTTATTTTATATATTAATAGTAGTATTTTTCTAATATCTATTATATTAGTAAAGATTTAGAAAATTTCCTATATAGTAAGGTATGTTCTATTTTCTTATTTTAGTAGGCTATTTAAAATATGTTTATTAAATAGTATTATTATTATAATAAATTACATATAAAATTATTTATTATAATCTTTTAAAGAAAGTATTATAATTTTAAATAATATCTAGTTGTTTTTTCCTATTAGATTATTTTAAGACTTTAGGGGGATTTCGTATTTTTAGAACGTTTTAATTTCCTAAGGATTTCTAAGAAATTATACTAGTAATAGCTTTTTCTTAAGATTAGTTAGAAATATTTCGTTTTAATTTCCTATTTATAGTTTTATTTTTAGTCTTATTAGGTTGTTTTCTTAGTAAAAGTATCTAGTATTAGTTTAATAATAGTTCTTTATTTTCTTTTAATTTTCTTAGTTAGTTATTTTTTTAAGTTTTTTTTCTTTAAATCTTTTAACTATTTCTTTTATTTCTATAGTATTAGTATCTATTTATATATTATAAATACTGGGTTAATCTTTCTATTTAATAAAGTATTAGATTTTTTTTTTAATTATATTATTTTTTTTCTAAAATTCTTTTTATTTTATAATATTAAAATAAGTTTTAGAACTTTTATTTTTATATATTATTAAGTTTTATAAGTTTAGTATATATTATTATTTATTTATATAGATTATTTATAAAATTAGCTATAGGATTTAAATAAGCAATTGAAATTACTAGGTGAATATTTATAATTAGTAGTAAATTTAGGTAATAAGTAAGTTTTCTAATTCTTTTTAGTATTTTAATTAGTCTAGTTCCTGGAGGAGATATTTTTACTAACTAGTTTCTAAGTAGCTAGTAGTTTTTTTTAAGTTGAAAATATATAAAATCTTTTAGAATAAATGCTACTAGTTTATACTTATAGTTAAAAGTAATTTTTATAAATATTTAAATTTATATAATTGAAAGAAATATTTTATCTCAAGTAATATTATATAAAATAGTTATATTTATATTAAAGAGTAAGTTAAAGGGGGAGTTAAATTTATATTTAAATAGGATTTCTATTAGAGTTTTAGATATTATATTTATTAAGTTGTTATTTAATAAGAATTATATTAATATTAGGGGATTAGTTTATAGTTTTTCTAGGTTTTTAAATATAAACATATAGATTATTATTTCTACTATTTGGTTTTTTTATTTTAATAGTTTATCTATTTATAAGTAATATGCTATTAAGAAGTATAACTTAATATCTAGGTTTTTCTATAATAATTTTTAGAATTCTAATAGGAATTTTAAATTATAATTTAAGATAATTATTTTGGGAATTCTTTAGTTTTTTATATAAAGAAATTAGAGTAGGATTTTTACTTAATTAGTAGATATATATATTATATATCTTAGAATTAATAATATTACTTTAGAAAATTTATTTATTACTATTATTAATAAGTTATATAATAGGAATTTAGTAAGTTTTTATAGAGAAAGATCTAAAGATATTTCTAAGAGTTTAGTAATAAAATTTATAGTAATAGTATGAAATAGTATTAGTAGATATAGGATTAGTTAGAATTCTTTTTAAAGTTTTGTTTTTAATTTTAGTAGTAGACTATATATAGGGTAGTATTTAATGAATTCTGCGATTTTTTTAGTTAGATATAGGATTATATATATTAATAATATATCGTATTATATTTTTTATATTTCTTAATAATAGTTAGATTTATATAAAGTTTTAATAAATTGTCTAGCTATTAAATTAAGAATATAAAGTTTTTATTATTTTAAGTATTTAATGAAGTAGAGAAGTTTATTAGAGATTTTAAAAAGTAATCTATTTAGGTTTTTAAACTATTATAATTATTTATAGATCTTACTAAATTTCGTATTAGTAGTATATAAATTTTTAAGATTTTATTTAGTGGTTTTATCTAATCTAACTTTTATTATAGTATAAACTATTTAATTATTTTATATTTTATCTAGTTCTCTATTTCTTAGAATTAGTATTTAACTAGTTTATATTCTAAATAGTATATTTAGGATAATGTTGGTATTTCTAAGAATATGATAGTATTTAAGTTGAAATTGTGAAAGGTATTTAGTTGTTAAAATAAGATATAAATTGGTTTTTCTTCTATTTATAGTAAAAAGAGTTATTTAAACTATAGTATTTAGTGTAGAAGTATAGTTTATTAAAATGATTAATAGTGTTTTTCTAGCTAATTAAATTAAAATCCTAGTTTTTTGAATAGTTTATATTAGATAAATAACTTCTAGTTCTATTAATTAGTATTATATTTTAATACTTATTAATATTTAGTTAATATAAATAATTGGTTGAATTAAAATATATAATATTTATTTGCTAGGTTTCTAATTATTTTCTTTGTTTTTTATATAGAAAAAAAGAATACTATATTTATATTCTTAAGAGGTATTAATTTGAATGAATAATATTTAGTTTAGATTATAGTGAATTAAAGTAGTTTCTATCGTAAATACTATTTTAATATTTTTAAAGCTGTTTTTTTCTTTTTAAGTTAATTTGAATATTATTTTTAAGTAGTAGTATTTATATTTGTAGCTAGTAGTAATTCTTTATTTATATCTTTAGACTAATAGTTTTATTTTCTTATTTTAGAAAAGTTTAATTCTAGAGGTATATTTTAGAATAAGATAATATAAGTATCCTATTACTCCTATCTATTTCTCTAAGGATACTAGGATTTTTAAGAACTTAATATTTTTAAGTCTTTATATTCTATCTTTAGTATTAGAAAGTTTAAAGTTATTTATTTTAAATTTTAGTAATTTGACTGAGGGGAATCTAATAAAGTATTTATTTCTTAAAAATCTTAGGTTTTAATAGTTAAATAAGTTAAGAATAGTATCTAATTACTAGTAGTATTTATTAGTAGTTTCTAAAGTGATTATAATATCATTAATAAATACCCAGGCGAATTCCTAATATAATCTAAAGATTTTATCTATAAACCTTTAAGTATAAATTAGAAAGTTTCTAAATCTTATTAGTATTACTATAGGTTTTTCTTATTCTTAATAGCTAATAATTATTAATTATTCTTAGTAATTTTTAATAATTAGTATTTAATAGAAATATTATCTAGTATTAATTATTATAATAAACTTCNTAATTATTCTTAGTAATTTTTAATAATTAGTATTTAATAGAAATATTATCTAGTATTAATTATTATAATAAACTTCTTTCTATAGAGTTTTTATATAACTTTAGATTATAATAGTATTAGATAAACGTCTAGGATTATAACCTTATTTATTATTTTTAAATCTATAACTATTTACCTTTTTTTCTTTTTATTTATTATTCTCTAAATAATAAAGATTAGAATTCTAAATACTATATAGGAGTTAATTTATTTGAATTATCCCTTTTTATATATTCTATTAAGTTTATTATCTAGAAACTTTTAGTCTTCTAGGCTGACTAAATATAAGTATTATACTATCTTTTTTTCATAATAATTATTTACTAGAAGTATAGTAATCTTTTTATATTCTTCTATATTAATTTATTCTTCTAGTTTCTATAGGATTAAGTATTTAGTAATAATTTTAGAGATTTTTTAGATAAACCTTTTTAAGTAATTATATATAGTTACTTCCTATAGTATAAGGATTATATTCTTATTAGAATTAAATTTTAAACCTAGTTTTTAGTTTTAATATAATTTTAGATTTTTTAGATAAACCTTTTTAAGTAATTATATATAGTTACTTCCTATAGTATAAGGATTATATTTTTATTAAAGTTAAACTTTAAATCTAGCTTTTAGTTTTAATATAATTTGCTTGTAATTACTAAATAAGTATCTTTAGTATTAAAATAGTTAAAAAATATAATATTATCTTTTTTAAAGTTATATATTATTACTTCTTTATAGAAATTAGTAGAAATATATCTAATTTTCTAATTTTTAGCAATTTTCTAGTTTTCTAATAAATAGTTATATATAACTACTAACAGCTACTAACTTATTACTATATAGATTATACTATTATAAATAGGTTGAAATATAAGCATGTTAGTTTTAAACCTTAATAAGTATTAATTAAAATATATATTAAGGTTTTTAGAGGAATTATTAGGTTTCTAGCTAATTTCACTAGATAGATATTAAGTATCCTTTTAGTATATATTTATACTAAGATTTTAAAGTTTTAATATAATTTAATTTTAATAATTCCCTTAGTATTAACGATATTAATTCTATTAAAAATATTAAATTCCTAGTTTAATAAGATTCTAGCTTTAAATTTATTAATTATTTAAACTCTAAAGTTAAGTTTTATAATTTCAAGCGGATTATTTATTATTCTTTAGTAAAATAAAAAGAATATAGTTTAACTTATTACTTATAAGGTTCCTACTCCTAATAATTATATAATTAAATTTAAATTAAATTAATAATTAAGAATTTAATTTAAATTTTTTTTAAATAAGATATCTTATAGCTTTAGTATTAATATATATATTAAAAGTAGTATTATTTAATA
Organism: Colletotrichum spinosum; assembly: GCA_004366825.1. Classification (NCBI taxonomy): domain Eukaryota; kingdom Fungi; phylum Ascomycota; class Sordariomycetes; order Glomerellales; family Glomerellaceae; genus Colletotrichum; species Colletotrichum spinosum. The sequence goes on along the minus strand of QAPG01000066.1, from coordinate 25 downwards.
TATTTTATATCTTAATATAAGTATA
>QAPG01000065.1:67378-175483 GCA_004366825.1 Colletotrichum spinosum | reverse complement strand
CCCTCCACCCATGCTTGACAGACCGGTGTTCTGCGTCGAGCCCCTTTTTGGCCTTCCGTGGCCCCTATGCCGTGGAAAAAACGACTTGTAGAGGAAAGAAATACGGACATATTGGCAGAGAAGCAGAATACGACTGTCAAGATGTTCATAGGTCATAGACTCACTGTTTGACCCTCTCACTTGCCCCGTCGCGGTCTCTGACAGCCAAGGAGAGCCCAACGTTCTGTACGTACCATAACAGAAGCAACTGATTAAGGGGAATCTTGGGCGGAAAACGCCCACGAGGCTCACTGGTAGAGCCGATGAAAGGCCTAGACCATAGAGGAGAGCAGTTGACGTGTCACAGGACTTCTTTGCGGCTTGGCAGGTACCTGCAGCTCGACATGCTCTCACAGCGTAGCCTCGTGAATAACCGACTTGGAAGACCGAAATTGAGGCGGATACATGTAGAGAAATGGTACATCTCGTTCAGAATGAAGAATTACCTCATCGTCTCTTCGCTGTCTGCTGCTGGACGTAGCAGAACTCGCCGGCGAGAAGTCCAGCACCGCCACAAGCAGAGGACACTTCAGACGCAGCAGCCAAAAGATAGCGAAGGCTTCGTTGAATAGGGTGAAGAAGATGCGTGATTCATTCACCAATCCGTAAGATGCAGTATAAAAACTGATAGAAAGTCCTGGCTATAGTGGAAGCTGTGGTTCCTGGTCATTGTCGATGTCCCCCAAGGAGAAGCGAGAACAAGCCGACGACATCAACAATCAGCCATTGTGACCCGTACTCAGCGATCGAGTCTTATACTTGCACACGTACACATCGATCTTGCCTGTCTTTTACCCGACCTACCCTTTCCTTCCGCCATTCGGCCCCCTGAGCTACCCCTGTCCTGCATTCCTCCACAGCTGTCATGTCAAAGGGGCCGCTGGTCAACCGCCAGACCTTTGAGGAGAATGTCATCAACGACGAGAACAGAGTAAAGTCCCACTGGAAGTGCTGTCATTGCAGCCGCCAGACCAAGAACCTGGTCCCTCGGAAGGGAGATGCTGCAGTGGCATGCAGGACGCCGAAATGCCCCCACAACGGGCCTTGCGCTGAGTGCAAGTACGAGGATAAGGGCGCTATGCCTTGAGGAAACATCGGAACAGTTGACGTAAGTAGCCTTAGAATGCTCCCTAAACCCCTTGGTTGTCGGTGTACACGGTTCTGCCAAAACAGACCTGGAAATACAGTGCAACAAAAGTACAGTCCGGCTGACGCTTGTTTTAGTTGGATGTTTTAGACGGACCGGTCACAGAGATTGCAGGAAATACCCCGTGTGACATGGATATGGAAGTAAAGGAGTAAATAAATAGTCGAGTACAACCGAAAGGTCAATAGTTTGTACATACAAGGCCAAGTTGGATAATAAGCATCACCCCATCATCAGGCAAACGAATCTCGATAGGTGGTTTTACACTTGTGAGACAGTCCAAGCTCTGATACTTCACACTCTACTCGAAAGCAACTTTGGCTGTCTAACAAGTAGCTCAACCTATTTCGTAAGCACCCTCTCCCGAGGACAACAGGGATCCTCTTCTTCTTGCATCGATCTAGCTACGAGACAAGACTTGATAGCATTTTCAAAGTTACAAAGGTAACGCAGAATAGTTCTCACTCAACTAACTCTGACAGAATAATCTGGAATAGCAATCGCCAATCGTCGATTGTGACCTTTAGCTTCTTCGTGACGGCATCACGCGTCCGTCCGCACACCCCAAACAGGCGGACTTTGGCGGCTCTGTAAGCTTTTACGCAAGTCGACAACCTAAAAGACCGTATCGAGATCGAGAAGAGTGGGTTCTGCGGAAACGCAAGAAACGACGTCTGCAATTCGCCAGAGCCGGGACATGCAGAGGATCGAGGCATCAACTCTGTCCGGCTCAAAGACTTTGCCCTCCAGAGCCCTCCAGACCGCCTTCGAAAAAAAAAGGAGGGGTTGTCAACGAAAGGCTGCGGTTATGTTGTGTTGCTGCAGTAGTTTGGAAAGTAACTAGACGTTATACTCTTGCAAGTGCCGAACTAAACGGTTCGCCGACCACTCACGCAGCCGCTGCGATGTTTCACTTTCCGAACTCTCACGACTCTGCGAGGAGAAGGTGCACGCCAGGCCCCTTTGGACCAGGAGCAAACTATAGATACGAATCCCGTGACATTTACTACTTAATACGCCCAAATCGCTTGCGTCGTCGTCAGCCATCGCAGATGCAACCTGCTGTTGTACGCAGAGCAACCTGAATAAACACAGTATGGATTCGAAGCACGACATCAAGGGATCAATCAACAGCAGGATTGCCGTTGAAGAAAACATCGTCATGGAGGAATTCTGCTGCGACGGGGGCAAGGAGTCGTACGAGGAGCTCGCGGAAGCGCGACGCCTCTTGAAGAAGAGGAAGCGCCAGATTTTGGCGCTGGCAGCCGTGCTGATCATCACGACGGTGGCCTGGGTCGGGGCCGTTGCCGGCCTGATGCCGAACTGGGCCAAACCCAAGCGCATGTGCGGCTCGCCGGTGCTGAGCGACGTGCACGGGGTCGTCCCCCAGTGTAAGTCTCGAGACCATGACTTTTGTTCGATGCTGGGAGAACCAGGAACGCTGACCCGAGGTTTTCATTCAAAGTGGCACAACGGGAGAAGGTGTTCTGGAATGAGTCCAGATTTACCCAGGAAGACAGGATCATGAGGGGGGATCCGCCCGATGTCGTACTGAGGCGGATAGAGGAGAACTGGAGGTCGCTGATGCCTGGTAAGCCGGCGTGATCCCAACCACCCTCTTAACCCCCCGTCACAAACACCTAGTGTTCTGCCTTCCTCCGAACGTCACACTAACACGGCATCAGCAAACGACGGCTTCGTCGCAGTGCCACGCACCGAAAAGTACAAGAACCTCCCACCCCCGCTGATGGACGACAAGAACATGCCCAGGGCAATCTACGACGTCGCCGTCTTCCACCAGCTGCGCTGCCTCGGCGAAATGCTCCAGTCCTGGGTGGGGTTCTACTACGGCCAGCCGCGGGACGAAATCTTCCCTTCGCACGTGCTTCACTGCTACGACTACCTCCGCTTCGGGCTCATGTGCGGAGCGGACACGGCGCTCGAGGGCAGCAGCGACATGATGGGGCAGCGGTTGGGTATGGGTACGATGGGACTGGGGACAACGCACGTTTGCCGGGATTGGGACGCGCTGTCCGAGTGGATGTCGGGCGGCTTCAACTGAGGCTTTTGTGACGCGGACAGCTTGAGGCGCGTTAATACGGAAACTGATGTTTGTAAAACAGAGAGAGCGCCGTTGGTTCGGAGAAAGACTGCTAGGTGCATCAAGTTTGTATCAAAGAATCCATTTACACTACACGTACTGGTAGTTTCTGCCGAAGGGAGCTGCAACTGGGACCCGGAAGACGAGAGCTGGACTCTACTATCTATGAGTAGGAAACATTACTTTACATCTTGACTGGAAACATGTTACAAGACCACGTTTTTCTGAGTACGATACTTTCAAGACGTCAGTAGCAAGTATCCAGATTAATCAGAGATCTCGATTTCAGAGATGTTACGAGGCTGGAGAATATCTGTAAAATACAGACAGGAGAAGACTTCAATCACGGAAGGAGTACAGGGCTGTGTCTCACCAGCAAGAATGGTGAAAGTCAACCACATGCAAGTCTCGAGAGCAAGGAAATGCAAAAAGTCAATTGAAGAAATGACGGCCACATGTAAGCCCCCACTTACCGAACGACACAGGATACCACGCATGGCGGACCGAGCCATCGAAAAGTTCATCAACAGCCGGCAGCACAGTCAGCGTCAGCACCTGGTCTGCGATGGTAGAAACGAGAAAGCTGGCAAATCACTGAAAAGTTCTCCACCCGCGCCGCATCTGTGTTGACTTTCACATCTCGCAGGTGACTCGGATGACGGGAGGGAGTACGGGCACGGTTCCGAGATTCGGCCGGAGTGGGTCACACTTGCCCGGCCCCCTCGACCGGCCGGTCCTTCTATTGACCACAGATAAGAGGCTCCAACAAAAGTCTTGAGATTCGTACTAAACGAATGCTCGGGCTCTGATCTTGATCAAAATCATTCGTACCGCATGAACGATTCATGCGTGGCGCAGGACGAGACCAGGACCCTGCTTCTCGGTTGAAGCGGCGGTCGAGCCGGGGACGGGACGTAACCCTTGCCTGGGGTGCCCTTGCGTCATGCAGACAAAGCCTGGGCCGCGGGAGTAAAAGAAGGGACTGGTCATGATTACAGAAGGTCGACAATTGGCCTACGCAGTGATGCGCCTCGAGCTACCTGCCCCAAAGTCCATGCCGAAATAAGGAATCTCGAGTGTGATTACGTAGTCAATTCTATTCATTGACGTTGCTGAGTCTATGCATGCTAAGCGATGCGTATTGGTATCTAATAGTACATGGTTGAATGAAGGTGTCTTTCCCGTTATGTCCCAAGTGATGCTCATGATGTCCGGTTCTCCAATGCACCGAGCCCTCGCCGGAGCTTGCCCGTGCCACCAAATGAGATTAGTAATGCTACGTATTAGTCGTTAGAAAGTCCTGAATCGCTTCTTAAGCAACCATCATCCTTGATCTTATCCTTCTGACGGTGATTTCTTTGCCGCCTCAGTGGATCTATCAAAACGCTGGGAGTTTTCAAATAGTATATCGTATCGTAGTTGCAGATGTTTACGCCCTCTGACCGCAAAAGTTTCTGATATCAATGTCGAGACCAGTCGTTATACCATCCAGGCGACGACGACGATCCAGAAAACAGATAAGAGGTACCGATAACTTTGAGGAGATCCGCCAGTGCTGTCGGAGGCCCCATTCATAAGAAGAGCGTCCAGAGGGTTGACCGGAGGCTTTGACGTCTCAGCGGGTGTGTTTTGGGGAGGCGGCGTCACATTGGTGGTCGTAGAAGTGGTGATTGTTGTCGGTACCGGTAAGGGAGGTGGCGGCGGCGGCGGTGGTGGCGGCGGCGGTGGAGGTGGAGAAGGGGGTGGTATAGCTGTATTCGGAGGGGGGATGGCTGGAGGCGGGCTCGGCGGCGGCAGAGGTGCAGAAGTGGGCGGCGGAGGCGGTACAACTTTCGGCGTGCTGACTGGAGGAGGTGGTGGGGGCGGCGGCGGCGGCGGGGCCGGTGCCGGTGGTTGTGATGCCGGAGGCGGTAATACCGGTGGCGCTGATGTCGGCGAAGGTAGAGGTGGAGGCGGAGGTGGTGCGGGAGGCGGGGCGGGAGGCGGGGCGATAGTGCTCGGCGGTGGCAGCGCGATCACCGTGGAGGTCGGCGGTATGGGTGGCGGTATTGACGTCGGTTGAACATTAGGTTTCGGGCATAACAGGTTGATGAGGTTTCCTATCAGAGCCTGGCCGAGTATGGTGTTTGTCTCGACTTGAATGGCTTGGCAGGCATCTTGGATATTGTCCTGCATTCGCTTCAACCCCAGCTTACACGTGGTGGAACAGGCGATGTCGGTGGTGCCAAAATCGGTGGATTCGCATCCTTGGATAGGGTTGTTGTAAGCCAAAAGGCAGCCTAGCGGGAGTGATAATTGAGTGAGGAGCTGAAAGTTGGACAAGCTCAGCGAAGTATCGCCGACGCTGATAATGGTTGTAGCGGCGGAGGAGGACACAAGGAACAGGAACTGAACCAAGCGCCGGCGAGGGCGCTGAACTATCGACTTGGTCATACTTTGACGTCGTTCGTGCGTAAAGGGTAGTCTTCAGGCGTCTTCGCCCTCGAAAGCGAAGGAAACCGCCTTTGCGTCAACGGCCAGTCGTTCTCGGTGGGTGGTTGCTCTTTATTGGGGAGGAAATGGTGTTTCTTGCCAGAGCACAGCTTAGCGAATTAGCAAGGGAAATGGTGGTTCGAAGCGGACTTGACAGACCAGGGTTCGGCTGGCTGGGAGCGGGTGACTTTTGGGCTGGAGAATGACAGCCGGTCGTGGCCGTTTGAAGGCGGCAGAGCAGTCGAAGACACGAGGGTCGAAACGTCTCCCGTGTCAGAGGCGGATGGGAGTGACGGCACGATCGGCTGGGGGCAGCTTGGTCAATGCGGGAACAGGGTCCGGCCAGGGTCGAGGAATTGAGCTGCAGCTGGAGCTGGGGCTGGAGCTGGGGGTGGGACGACCAAGCGCCCGGATAGCAAGAGGAAAGAACAAGGCAACGTGATGACTGGTTGCTGAGCGTGCCAGTGAATCCGCAATGGCGGACCGAGTCACTCTGGTTGATGCCCGGCCGAGGTTTGATGACGATGCAACGAAATGACGGCTTGCTTGGTGTTTATAAAGTGGAAGCTTGTACGTCTATGCTAGGCGTTGACGAGCTGGCAATAGAGTCTGTTGCTTTACAAGTACGTAAAAGAGGAGCGCAAAGCCGACGGCAGATAGAAGTTGGATGAAGTAAGCTGGAGGGGCAGGAGAGAAGGTCTTGACGATGCCGTTATCACCGATGAGCGTGGGCGATGAACAGCGGAGGAGAGCAGGTAAAACACACAACGTGCAAGGTGAATATCAGGCTTTGCGCGCGGGATATTCCCGCGGCAGCAGTGTTCGTCCCCGAAAACACCAGACGGGCACGGTTTGTCCGAAGGCTAACAAGCTCAACTGCAGTCAGACAAGACGAGCACGGCGTGGATATCTGTGTAGGGTCTCGAAGACGGGTGGTGGCACTAGTGGGCGCGTGCGTCGTGTGTCGTCGTCGGTCCGGACAGAGTCTGTTCTGTGTGCTGGGCGACGAATGCAAAAGAAGTGCAAACACCGAGCAACGAAGCAGCTTCAAACGTTGTCCGCTGATCTGAATGGATGGAGAGGTGGTGAAACGGGCAGGAGATGCTGTTCGCTGGTCAATGACACGCAAACAACTCAACGCTGCTGTGGCGGTTGGACTGACCGAAGATCTTTGTCCACGGCAAGGTACGCCAGACATAAAGACGCAGAGGAGAGGCCTGTCGTGCCTGGCGTGCTTGGCGTGGTTCTTCAAGGGTAAACTCTGTGCTCTGGGAACTTGCATCACCTGCTGTCCGTCACTTGATTCTTTCCCTGGATGCGAACCATCTCAGCTTGACTTGAGCGATGATCAACTGCAGGTCGTGAGCGATCCAAGGCCATGGACGGCCAAGATGGATTCGATGGGCTAGCGTCTTGTCCGCATGCCTTGCAGGTTCGGGATTGGCGCATCTCGGAGAAGGATCAGTCGACATTCAACATTCGACAGGATGTTAGGATGCCATGATGTTGATTCCAACTGCAAGCTGTGACGCAGGAGGTAGGCCGAATGCTACCTGTACAGGAAGGAGAGAGAGGCTGTTGACGCCACTGAACGAGCAGGTGGCAGGCGGCAGGCGGGAAGCAGCCAGGGGAAGGAACGACACTGGAAAGAGCCATGGAAGAGCCACTGAGCGGCCCGAGTGACGGCAGCACGCGAGAAACACGAAACACTTTTAGCGTTTGAACCCCTGGTGGGTCTGTGATTGGCCCCATGCCCCATGTCGCCCATGCTCACAGTGACTTCCGTTCACTGTGCAGCTCCAGTGTCGCGCCGCGTACACCTGAGCCATTACTACGGAGTGCAGCGCAGGGTGACTACTGTGTAGATACCTACCTGAGGTAGAGTAAAATAGTGAGCCACCTGTCGACAGACAGAGGGAGATCAACCATTGCGAAAGGACAAGAGATAAAATACCTACTGGCCGATAAGGATCACTGAGCTGCTCCGCCGCAAGAGTCAAATAGACCGATGGTTCTTACGGCTATGTCATGTTGAATGCCGTAGTTGCCAGCTTGGTCCTGGTCGTTGAACAGGGGGAGCATGTATCGCACACCGTAGATGGGATGTCACAGTTGGGCACCCCATCACGACGACAACTGGGAATCCCCAGGGCCTAAACCCGAACCGCTGATATTCCATTTTCAATGAACCTGCCTAGTATGTAAGACACGACCTAGTACTTCCTTTCGGAAACAATATCACTCGCTTCAATCCCGTCCCAAGTAACGCTCACCAAAACAAGCCAAAAGTCGAAGTCTCAAGTCTCGATATCTGTCCAGCTGCCGCCGCCGGGGAACGCCCCACAGGTCGTTTCTATAGATCTTCCAAACGAAGCCGTGCCACAGCTGAAGTGATCGACCGAAGGAGCCCAGGAGGAACCGCATCAACAGCACGAATGGAAACCATGCCAGTCGGGTTTCCAGATACAACATGATGCAATCGCAGAATAAGACCCATTCCCGGTCCGTTAGCGTCTCCCGCACTTGGGTCGTCCATCCAGGAAAGAAGTTCTCTTCCGTCTCCTCCCACTGGGGACACGCTGAATTATCTTCGTCGCTCCACCGGCGTCGCAGGAAGCCTATGCGCCGCCGTCCCAATAGATCGTCAGGGTGCTCCATCAACAGCGCAACGTGCCTTTCCGACTCCAACAGCAATCTGACATTGTCCCTGATACGTCGGGGCAGGTTCGAGACCGTCCGACTCCAGTCGTACATGGCCTCTTTCTGTCTGTCGTCCATGCTCTGGCTCTGAGATAACCAGAGGGGTGAGCTCAAGAGCCTGCAAGGCTCGACCGGTTCGCCGTCAGGCATTCGCTTGCACTCCATAATGCTGATTACCCCATGGTCGTCGAAGACATCCTAGCCGTCGAATTCGTACGGTATATACATTTGCGCCCCGATGATGACCACGTTGTACTCGGCATACAAGGCGATCATGTCATCGTCTGCAGCATCCTCGACGTCGCCTGTCATCAGTCCACACTGCGCAAACTTGTCGTGCTGGACTTGAAGCGCATCCAAGCTTTCGCGTTTGAAATGTCTCCACGTGGTGTTATTGTCGCCCGAGTCTTGCTGGTCGTATCCACGGTACAAGATGCTTCTTGCCCGGCCCAAGAAATTTATAATGGTGTATTGTACCATTATAGTAAAAGACTGTCCCATCTTTCGATATTCATCGTCCTGCCGCGTGCTCTCTCTCTTGCTGGGCTGCTGCTTTCTTTCTGCCGAATCAGTGGGGGCCATGGGCTCTTCAGCCTCTCGTCTAGGCCCAAAGACGACATTGCATCCGCAGCCCGAGGGGTCCGTACAATGACCAAGGGAACAGTCGTTTTCGTTGTTGGCATCAGCTGAGAGGATGCTGCGGCTGTCATCGGTGGCACTGCTGGAGTCGGCAAGAACAGAAGCTTCGTTGGTAGTGTCGGTGTTGCCCGAGTCGTCACTGGCATAGCTTTCGTCGACTTCCATCTCAGGAGACCCTTAATGATGGTGTCGATAATGATGAAGGTCAAATAGCTGCAGTGATGGCTTTGCGAATGTCATGTCTTGTCCAAATGTGGTGACTGGACTAAGGCACTAAAGGCAGCAAACAAGCCAAAAGACGTACATGGACGAGCATTTCCTGCAGTGACTCCCATATTAACCCTGGCAACTGCATTGCAGAGTTTTGCGTGGATCTCGCCTGAATCCTTGGGAATGAAGATGCGGATTGTTCTGGCATTGTACCTTATGGAAAGAGAGAAGGCATCCGCAGGCGCATTGGGTGTCGGCGTGAAGGAAGTCGCATTCGGTGTGGCATTGTTGAGGATTGAGGAGGAGCAGTGGCAGTGGTGGCTCAGTCGAAATCTGCCTTGCACTGACTGGCCAGGCTGGTCGGTGGACCACAAACAGGTGGCTGGCTGCTTCCGTTTTGATCAGGGGACCCAGTCGTCTTCGTGATGTGTTTGCTTCGAATATAAAGCAGAGATACCACCACCACCTGCGTGACCACTTTGGCTGTTGACCTTGAAGTTCTGTCGATAAAGCCTGCGACATGACTCTTGCATTTTAACTACGAATGCTCCGTACAAGCACTGACCATGACGCCTGAGTCTCTCAATATCTGGGCCTGGAGACACCCCGAATGACACTTGGCCTCCTTTTTGGGTACGGCCCGTCCAACTTTGCTCCATTAGCCCCGGAAATAGAGGGGCGGTTCAGGCAACTCGAATTGCATTGTAACGATACGTTGGTGATGAAGATGTGATCAAGTTCGTGATTGGACGGAGCCCCGGTATGCTTATTCGCTAAGCAGGGGCTCAAGGCGAGGTCACACCATGATCCAACGAATGAATATCGAATCAGCCCCGTATCTGCCGTGCCTTGCAGCAAACATCACCGACCCCGGAGGCAAACTTTGTTGCTTCCAGCCTTTTCGTAAAAACCGCAGATGCCCACGTTGCACACGGCTTTGCCCTCTTACTGGTCATGATATCGTCGCGAGCGTCGTGCGTCCGAGGATCGCCATGGTTCATATTCGCCGGAAACCGGTGCAGTCAGCGGCAGCCGCCGCTGCGGTGACTTCAGAGGCTACCCCAGTCCGTCGAAAGCCCGTGAACTCGGCTCAATACCGCGTCGTCGTTACCCGCGATGACGACGAGGACGAACAGGACGCCCAAGCCATCAACCATGAACCCCGGCAACCTACACATGGCCAGCAGACGGGCGAACGCAAGTCCCTGATTGAGGAACACGACGTTCAAATCGTTGACAACCAACATCGCCGGTCCTCTTCCTTGCAGGAGCCAAACGCAGAGGGTGACGTTGGGCCGAAGCTGACCTATAGCCCAAGTCCCGTCCCAGGCGCTGGCCAGAAAAGTCCCCGCGTGGTCGAATTCTCGTATAGCAACAGTCCGACCACGTCTCTATGGTCCGATGACTCACGCCCGCGAATGTGGAATCCCATTTGGCTGAGAAAGACGGTTCTCGCAGCCTTTGCAGCTTGCTTCGTCTGTATGCTCCTGGCAACCGCCTTGCTGTATCACTTCTCCTTGCAAAATAATGGCCTGGGCACACAAGATGAGGCCCATCACTACGCATGGAAGTACGGGCCAACTGCTAGTGAGTTCGTCTGCCGAAACATATGGCTCGAGGAAAACTAACATGCCCAGTTCTCGTCATGGTATCAGCAATGTGGCGACAGGTCGACTACTCCAACAAAGTCTCAATGCCCTGGAAGGAGCTTCGAGCTGGACCAAATGATGTGCACAAAACACTCCTCCTAGACTATGTCACGCCGCTCGTCACAACGAGCTTGTGGGCTGCCATTCGCAACCGACATTGGGCCGTGGTTGCGAGCATTGCTGGCTGGGGGCTCATCGTTCTGACGGTAATGTTTTCCGTCAGAGGTTCAATCGAAACAAGGACTGACCCTTACAGACCGTCTTCTCCACCGGCTTGCTCATCCTGGAAGAAACAGTCATGACGCAGGACAATACCGGCATCTCGATGAAGACCGAGTTCAACGCCGACGACTTTGACTTTAGCACCATCGGGGCAGGACCGGCCCAGGTGTACTACGGCGTCAACTTCAACAACCTCACATATCCGCCAGGAACCTCGAATGATCTCGTCGTGCCCGAGCTGGAGTTCTCGGCCAGGGGCATGGCAGCGGCCAACTACACTGCCACGCTTCCCGGCGCCAACGTCGACATGAGTTGCGAAGTCTTACCAAACAGAAACGCAACCAGGGTGACTCTACCTTACTACAGCATCCTGGGAGGCTTCTGGGTCATGAACGTCACCCATCCGGAGTGCAATCTCACGAATACCATCGTCGCAGCTGGTCCCACTCACAACACATACGTGAAGCCTAACAGTACCCAAAACTACCAGGGCTTCTATCAAGACTACGTCTGCAACAATGGCGTGGACTGGAGCGGACCAATCACTCGCCCAACAACTCAGCTCAGGGCATACAGCGACGAACAGCTGACCAATACGAGTATGCCGCATCGAATGCTGTTCACCATGGTAAAGCTGCGATTTCCACCGAAAATACCCATGATGTCCGCTCCCCCGGCCTACATGTACATCGAGAAGATGACGGCGGTTCTCTGCAAATACGATTACATAATGAGCACATACGAGGTAAGATCCAGCACCGACGGAAGCCAAGAAGTGGTCAGGAAGAACGATTCAAGCGGCGAAACAGCGAACAGCATCCCGGGTTTCCCCGGCGCCTACTTGGGCCTCGCTGTTGGCAGCTCCGCAAGGCAAATGGATTTAGGAGAGGGCGGTGTGGATTACGTCCTATCCGAACCGGTGCAGTCCTTCTTCACCATGATGAAGATGAAGCTTGGTCTGGATTCCATCTCGGCCTTTATGGACCCGGACCTGCTCATCTCCACCGCAACCGAGGTCTTCAAGGGCGTGGGAACACAGGTTCTGGCTCAGTCTGTCCTCAGGCCTGCCAACACCACCACTCTCGGCTCCGTCACCTTTGTAGAGAATCGGCTGCAGGTGAAGCTCCTCTCCACCGCCTTGATGTGCTCCTTTCTCGGCATCTTGGCCATTATCAGCGCCTGGATGATCTTCATTCGTCCGCGCAACGTCGCCCCGCGAGAACCTGGCTCCATTGCCGCGACAGCGACCGTCCTCGCAGCAAGCCCCCGTCTGAGGAAGCTTCTATCGGGTCTCGGGTCAGCCCGTCGAAGCCTGATTCGCAAAGAGTTGTCTGGATACTCTTACCGAGGCTCACTTCACCCGGGACCGGAGACGACATTTGTAATCGAGCCCACGCAGGGCAAGGCAGAGCCCGACAAAAAGAACGACCCGCTTGCCCCGGCTCTCACGAAGTGGTGGCGACCTTTGGCCGGACAGGCTTGGTTTCTGGCCTTGTCCGTTATTCTGCCTTTGATCATCATTGCGCTTCTTGAAGTGTTGCAGCGCATGTCCAACGACCGTGACGGGTTCGTCGACATCACCTCCAAAACGTCGACTGCGCTCGCGACGTACATACCTGCGGCCGTAGCAGTGGTCCTATCAGGTTTGTATTCAAGTTTCGGGGCGATGACGGCGATATTCGCCCCGTTTGACGCTCTGAAGAAGCGCAACGCAGTTGCCAGCCGCTCCGTGTCTCTGAACCTCGTCGGGAAGCTTCCGCCTCACGCCATTCTGGACTCCATCACCGCCCGCCACTTTGGCGTCGTGTTGATCTTGCTGGCCAACGTGGTTGCGAGTTTCCTGACCATGGTCGTCTCCGGTCTGTACAGCGCGTCCACGGTCGACCGGACAAGTCTGGTCGAACTGCAGCAGCTGGACGTCTTCGACTTTGAGCAGCAGAACCTCTGGGTCGATGACAACCAAGCAACAGTGATTACGAGCTTGATGGAATATGTCGACCTCCCACATCCCCAGTGGACGTTCGACGACGTCGTGATCAACGCCTTCGCGCCGTTGAACCTGAGCGGTGCAGTAGGCCAGGCCCCTATTTCCGCCACAGTCCCAGGTATTCGAGGAAACCTCAACTGCTCCGTTATTCCGTCCAACGAAAGGATCTTGGGCGAATACAACCTGCCGTCCACAGACTCTATATTTCCCAAGAGGGATCTACCGTACATGGCATTTGGCACCAACGACTTACCGTCACTCAAGACCGATTCGGCCACTGTATATACCAACCAGTCCTGGATCTGCGACCGACCGCCTGCTGGGAACTTGACCAAGAATGCGTTCATGCAGACCTATCCGGTCCGCGCGGACGGCCGGCCCTTTTACGCGGGGGCGGGCTCCATCATGTCCTGGTCCTACCCGGCAGATTCCAAGCAGATTTACGCCAACGGGGTCGCCAACGCAAGGCCCATCGCCGGTCAAGGTTTCCCACAAGACGGCATCGATCTCGGAGGCTACGGATGTCCAACGTTCTTGGTCACACTGGGCACCGCCAAAGTCACCCTGAAGAACACGACAAGGATCAGAAACAGCACGAGAACACGCAAGACGTACGACTACGAGTCCGACCTCGCCACCGTCATGTGCCGCCAAAATCTCGAAGAGGTCATGGTCAACGTCACCTTCAACGCGGACGACATGACCTTCAGCAAAACGCACCCGCCCGCCGTCGACGAGTCTTCCAAACGTCTGCTCCGCAGCCCTGCAACAGGCACCACGACGTTCGAGTTCTCCCTCAACCGCTTCCTGCTGACCCTGCCGCGGCAGCTCGTCAACACCATCCCCGGTCCGGATGGCGGGTTCCCCTCGGAGGAGTACCTCCACACGGACGCCTTTGTGCGGATGCTCGTCACGGGGAAGCGCAAGCTGCCCATCACGCAGCTCGCGGGCGACGGCAACGTCGAGAACCTCATGAAGGCGGCCAACGGCGTGTACAAGACGTACATCAGCCAGACCATATCGGCCAACATGCGCAACGCGACGACCGACACGGGGTCGCGGTTGCCGACGTACCAGGCGACCGTCGTGACGCCGGGGACCCCGCGGTTGCGGCAGAACGAGGGGTCCAAGATTGCGCTGCAGGCGATGCTCGGCGTCATGGTGGTGTGCATCGTGGCGTCGCGGCTGCTCATCGACGTGCACGAGGTTGTGCCGCACGACCCGTGCTCCATCGCGGGGACGGCGTCGATGCTGGCCGATAGCGAGATGGCGACGAGGAAGATTGTGCCCGAGGGCGCCGAGTGGAGGAGCGATGCCGAGTTGGAGCGGGCCGGGGTGTTTGAGGCGTATAGATATCGGCTCGGGTGGTGGGAGCGTGAGGGAGGTGTGAGGTTTGGAATTGATATCGAAGAGAAGGAGAAGAGTAGGGAGGGATAGCGGATGAGCGATGGTTGTGGCATGCGTCGTTGATGTAATAGAAGGGAAGAGACATTTAGACAATGAAGCCTGTGAGGTGCATCTTGCTTCCGTACACTCTTCTCGAGAGAGTTGATCTGACCGGAACTCCATTTTCCGGGCTGGATTCTTGGTAATGCTTAATTCACCCTTCATTTTCGCACATCGTCAGCTCGCCCGCAATGTCTTTACAGGACTTCTGCCACAGTGAGTATGCTCTGTCACAGCGGCTCTCTATGACAAGTATGTGTTTCTCAATGACACGTAGGCGGAAGTGAACGAGCCCCAAGCTTGCAGTTGTACTTCTTCTGCTGCTCTTTGATGAACTTCAGATTCCATGTTAGCAGCGCCATCAAACTGAAATCGACTACGTAGATACTGACCTCGGTCACAGTTGAGTCCATGATTGCCTCGAAACTGCCGTCTATCAACGCAAAAGCTGACAGCTCTTGCTGTTACGACAGATTGTATGTTCTGAGTGTTTGCAAGTTATTTTGTAGGCACCTAGATATCGCAGACTGCCGTTTATGATATGCTAATAGCGTGGAAGGTTCTCTCTCACTGAAATAAACAAGTCAGTTCAAGCCAAGAAAAAGCCCAAGCGCGCACATTATTGATTAAACCGCAATTGTAAGCCGACCACCTCCAACTTTAGACAAAGACATGAACGTCTATACTATTCAGAATACAGGAAGCTTGTTGTTCATCCGGTAGAGATCTTTTGATGATGGTATTGTTTCGACTTAGTGGAAAGATCACCAAATTGTGGAAAGCGCACCTGAACAGCCAATTTACTGACTGGCTTCCCCCTTTTGAATGGGCAACGCTGTGGTCGATTCCAAGCTCATGATCAGCTGACGGCTACAGCGGAAGGCACGTATCTCCAAAGCACTCGGCGTCAGCCCAAGGTGAACCGAGTATTAGAAGACCGTAGTGACGGCAAAGCAAGATCGGTGTTTATTAAGACGAAATCCACCCTGTTTCGGCGAGGATTAAGATCTGAATCGTATCTAGTTGAGGATCAGAAATGGGGACGGTTTGGACAGAGGCAGTCCCGACAGAGATGAGCTGGAGGACACGTGGTGGACATCCTGAAGACTTGGTGATGGTTCCGGTTATAGATAGTATTACTTTGGAATAAGGAGTAGACTCAAAAAGGAGATCAGAACAAACTCGAACCACACAGCAGAAAATGGTGCTGCTTTATATCTCATCAACGAGAATTACACAGAATTAGAGAGAGGGTGTTCACCCAAGGGACTATGAAAGCCCCGGAACTACGACCTCTGGCTAGTACCTATACATCGTTTCTGATGCTGTTTGACAGCTCATAATTGGTCTCTGCAACATCTACAACATCGTCAGACTAGAAGGAACTCCAACCCGAAAGACTGCCAAAACAAGCCGTCTCATGAACACCTCAAAGCGAAAAGGGGTTAGCGTAGGATTCTCCCAGAATACGAACGGAGGTTAGACCGAAAGCCCCGGGTCCTCGGGCCCCACTGGCTCCGTCCAATCAGGCCTCCGATGCGGGGTGGAAAGGGGCCGGGGGTAAGCGGAGACTACGTCGTCGATCGGACGCCGACTGGTGTGGGGCGAAAGACGGCGTGCGAAGGACTCTAGAGGGATAAGACGCGGGCTGCAGTGTTTGTTTTTTGACTACTTCTCTCTTCCGCAGTTTGTATCTCGTCAGAATCAGACCTTGCAGTTCGTATCTCGTCGGAACCAGACCTGAGTCGTCGAAACTGCAGACTTTCCCTCAAAAGGCGACGTCTGAGTGGCTTGACGTTGCTGCTCTTCGACATCTCCCCTAGCAATCCGCTCAACATCCAAGCATCCCACATCAGCCACCAAGCTGACATGTCCCCATCCACCACGCTGTCAAGCGATGACTGCCGCAAGCGCAAATCCCACAAGAAGTCTCGCAAGGGCTGCGGCAACTGCAAGCTCCGGAGAGTCAAGGCAAGTCCTCTCCGTTCGCGCCTCCTTGGTCATCATCAGCCCGGTCCAAAGTCGTCCGGACATCTGACAGCCATAGTGCGACGAGTCCAAACCTCGCTGTAAGAAATGCCAGGCCTACGGAGTAACGTGCTTCTACAACTCCGCCCCGGACGCCGGAGCATTGTCTGTCGAGGTTGCATTCCGAGTCGACCTTTCCACACCTCCTAACCGCCCTGCCGCGCCGCTCCTCAGATCCATCCCGGCACCGCTACCCTGCACCGGGTCCATCGACTCGCCCGACGCCGCATACCAGCTCACGCCAGTCGACGTCCGCCTCCTCGAACGCTTCCAGAAGAGCATCATCCTCACCATCGGCACGCAGTCCAGCAGGGGGATATACCAACGCAAAACCCTCCCCATCGCATTCTGCGTAACCCCCCACCCCGCTTACCCCTTCTCCCGTCCCCGGACTAACACGCTCCCAGCACCCGTTCGTGATGCACACCGTCCTCTCCCTCAGCTACCTCCATCTCTCCACCTCCCCGCCGCCGGCCTTCGCGTACCACTACTACCGCGCCGTCTCCCTCCTCCACCGCAAACTCAGCCGCCCCGTTCTTGACTCGGAGCGCGACGCCCTCTGGATCGCCGCGGCCTTCATCGGCGTCGCCTCCTTCGCAAACATGCCCGACGTCACGCGTCCCTCGGAAGCCTGGCCTCTCCGCGCAAAGAACGCGTCGGACCTGGACTGGATGAAACTGAGCCACGGGAAGAAGCAGGTGTGGAAACTCACGGACCCCATGAGGGAAGCGGGAATCTTTCGTGAAGTGGCGAAGGAAGTGTACGTCCACCTCATGGCCCCGCGGGCGTCGTTTGAGGACGGGCTGGGCGACTTTGGTGTGTTGGAGCGACGTTTGCCGGCGGGGTTTTGTGACCTCTTCCAGCTAAGGCAACTGCTACCCGAAGAGAATCCGTACTGGAGCGCGGCGGAGGCGCTGGCTCATTGTTGGGGTGTTCAGTGTGATCCCGGCTCAAAGGATGTGGTGCTGCCTTGCTTGAGTTTCATTAGCAGATTGGACCCGAGATACAAAAACTTGTTGGAGGAAAAGGACGACAGGGCCATGCTGTTGCTGGCGTATTGGTATACGAAGGTGTGTGAGCAGCGGCAGTGGTGGATGTGGCGGAGAGCTGTGTTGGAAACGCGAGCGATTTGCGAGCTTCTTGAAGAGAGGTGGACCGGGAGACGGGAGGCGAGCTTGATAGAATTCCCCAAGATGGTGGCCGCGAGGTGTGCGTTGTGATGCTCGGGGACCGTCACAGAGCCGGAACAGAAGCAACAAGAAGAAGTACAAGTTATGATTGTCAGAGGCAACATCTACCTCATGCTTATGTACTGTCTGGTATCGCCGTATCCCAATGTGTCGTGCAGAAAACAAAACAAAAAAGAAGAGCAACAATCGTACAAGCCTGAGACCGGGACTTAACGCCGCAACAATCGAGGCTCCTGCTGATCTCGAAGGTAGCCTAGTGCCATGATCGGCTACTGGGACGAAGAGAAAAAACAAACGCTACAGATTGGTGAAAGAAACGACGCTGTAGCAACTCATACATCATAAAAGCAATTGCTTCACGCTCCGACCTTGACCTCGTGGGTGCTACCAGACTTCTCTTCATCCTTGCCGTTGGCCGCACTGCCTTCGGCCGAATCGCCGTGCGGATACAATGGCTTGCTCGGGTCGTATCCAACGGACTTGACAATACCAAGCCCCTTGGTTCTCCCTTCGCGGAACAGCAACCTGTCTCCTGGTGCCAGGTACTCTGGTCGTTGCACGAAACGGAAAGCCACTGTTGCCCTGTCGCCCGTTCGGATGTACGGGCGGTCAACGTCTATGATTGCGCAAGTCTGCGATACAGGCCCCACGTGCAGCATTGCCTGGTATTTGGTCTTGATGGTTGTTGCATGCGAAAGGATGAGCACTGCTGGTGTTAGCGTACTTTGCATCGCGTTTCCCGCTCAGAGAGCATTACACAAAGGCGTCACGTACCCTCTGCAATGAACTCTCTGTACACCTTGGGCGCGGGTTGACCCTCGATCTTCGGAAGAACTACCATGCCTTTCCTGACATCCTTGCGACGGACTTTCTTCAGGGCGAAAGAAGCAGACTGACCCGCCGACGCAGCAGGCACGCTCAACCGTTTTCGCTCGATGGAACGGATACTGGTTTGTGTGAACTGGCCCAGCGAGTCAGGCCCGATAAGGACATTGTCGCCGGCATGGATTACACCGGACTTGATGATGCCCGAGACCACGGTGCCCACAAAGGGAACGGAAAAAGTATCGTTGATGTGGAACTCAAAGGGCGCATCCAATTCGTAGCGCCCGTGGTGTGGAAGGATGTTCAGAAAAGTGCGGACAAGGTTGAGGTTCTCGCCGGTGACGTTGGAGACTTGGAAGACGGGGCATATCCTCTGGCTGATGAACTGGGTAGCCGTGTTGATACACTCCTCCCGATCTTTGATGAAGATGGGAATCTTGCGCGCCCCCGGACTCTTGAGGATTTTGGTGATCTGGCTTATCGTCTGCTCCAAAATCTGGGGCGGGCAAATGTCGATTTTGGTGATGACCACCATGACGGGAACATTGAGAGCCAAGGCAATGCCGAGATGCTCTTTGCTCATTCCTATGAGACCATTGTTCGCTGCTACCATCAGCAAGCAGTAGTTTGGACTGCTTGAGAGCAGACCAAAAACGGTCGTCCGCAGATACTTTTCGTGGCCTGCCAAGTCAGTGAAGGTGATGACTTTGGCGCTCCTCTTTCCAATTTCCTCCCAAGAAAGCTTTCCTGGAACATTATTAGTTGACCTTGATACAATGATGCAGGCTGAGACAATGGGGCGTACGGCCTGGGGTTTCAGAGGTGACAACCTCCCCGACAGTGTCGAAGCCAAGAATCTCCATACCGACGGAGCTGGTTCTGCCCGTCTCGATTTCGTGCTTGTGGCGAAAGAGGTTAACTCTGGCTCTACCACGCCCATCGTCGAGATCTCCCTTGACTAGCACACCCAAGAGAGAGCTCTTCCCAGCGTCGACTGGTGCTTGTTAGCTGATTGCCCGAGAGAGCAAGGTCGAGGGCGTACCATTGCCAACGACCGCTATCCTTGTCTCAATAACATCTTCGACTGTCGCTGGGGTTTGTCTTATCACGATCTTTCCGCTGCAATGGCTGTCTTTCCCAGGCTTCGCGGTGGTGCTGGCTGCCTCAACATTACCACCAACGTTCTTGGTCATGAGCAGCTGACAATCGGCTCGTATCCTCTTGGCGGCCTCCTGTACTCTCGTGTATGCGGTATTCCACTGTTCCAAGGACAGGGCCATCGAGTCGCTGTTGTTCTCGAAGCCGAGCTCGAAGACTGTCTCGCCATGGCCCTCTTCTATCCTTTCCCGGAGGATGTCCTTCAGCTTGTCCAAGGTCTCATCGTCGGTGCCCAGTACGAGGTCTCTCAGTCGAACGCTAGGAGCGGCGTCGGCAAGATCAAGGGTGTCGAAGAGGTCATCGAGTTCGGCGTGTTGATGTTCGGGCTCGGCGGTCTTGGAGATCTCGGTCACCTTCGAACTGGGATATCGGAGTGCTTGTTGCTTCTCGACGTATTCGGCAAAGTCGCTAAGGGCCTGGCTAGACATTTAGCTTGAAGCAATGCAGAGACAACGATGATTCTTACGGCCTCGCCCTTGCGCTTCTCGTGGGGTAACGACTTTATGTTCTTGGTCGTCATGATGGATGGCGTGACAAGCGTTATATTCGTATCCTGATAATCATTGATATGCGATGCGACAGGGAAAAAACAGGACGGGTCAGCGTAAGGAGCAGCCGAGTAGGTGATGGCCACAAGGCGTGGTTCAATAGCAGAGGCGAAGACGGATGATGTTGAGAAGCTAAAAGTGGAAAAGAGTCATCGATTGACTCGAGGCGGCGAAGTCTAAGGCTCAAGGCAGCGCATTTCGGGGCAATGACAGCGACAGTGACAGTGACAGTCGGTGGCCGACTCTACCATGGTGCAGGTACCTGACGCTAGGTACCTGCCCACTCGTGGGTGCCCCACCAATGAAGTGACAGATTGTGCTGCTTCGCCAGCTGAAGGTCTGGCTGATGGGTGACTCAAAGCCTTACCTTACCTTTCCGAGATTGAGTCCGTAAAGTGAAATCCGTCGTTTTCCAACTAGAATCGTCATTAATGGGCTGAGGGCGTTGTACCACCCCGATTCAGCACAAACAATTGGCCTCGGTCTTCAACGCCTGCGACTGCCGACATTCAAGTCGTCGTCGAACAGCGTGGGGACCCCCCAGTGAGTAATTCGGTGGGGCTTATCGATAAGAGCTTTGGCACGGGCCAAACAGCACAGGCGAGTCATCGTGTCCCCTGCCTGCAGGCGTGAGGATTCGCGTGCGCTGTACGGATACCTCCAAGTTACTACTTACGACCTGCTCGCGTCTTCCGCGCATCAGCTTTCTTAACAAGCCCCCGCATGCACATTGTATGACGACATATGATATGTGTAACGTTGTTGCGTGGGCCGTGGTCGGCCGCTTACCGTCAGATGTCATTATGGCTTCAGCGAGGTACCCATGTTGGACGTGGCTCATGGGACTGGTTTGCTTTGGCTGTGCTGTTTGGGCAGCCCTCGATATACCAGAGCAGAGTAGCTTTGTTTTGAAGCTCTTGAGGCAGAATCTGGTGGCTAAGTATTTTGGGCATCATGAGTGATCACAGCAGGAAGAGATGCCTTGGGACTGTGAACTTCTTCCGCGGTCCAAAAATACTGCATTGGCAGATGTTCTATATCGGGGTAATGATGAACATTGGATGCTCCCGTTCCATGGTCGTTTGAGCCAAGTCTCCTCCACGGCCACGCAAAGATGTTGGTGACTGGTGGTTTTCGCCCACAGCGCAGTGGCGTACTCGAGGCGAAAGGGTGCAGGTTGCTCGCATATGGGGCCTCCGACTACTGTGGTCGCAAGAGGGATATCATGAGCCGTTCTCATGGCGGCCATGCCGACTATTTCAACCGTCACCGAAAGACCAAAGTATGACAATTCAGCACGTCTATCGAGACGAAGCATGGAAGCTTGCTCACGCCCCAGATTGTTATGCCGATTGTCGTGTAGTTCACACCTTGCTTTTCGCGCGCTATGCCGACCCCTGAGGAGATATCAGGACAACGCTGTCACCTGAGAGCTGTTAGAACCGAGTCTTTGGAATACACATTCTTGAGCGAATACCTCTGACAAACAGCATCTCAGATTTGCGGCTGATGGTCTAGAGTTCAGGTTAGAGCACCGTAACCGAGCGGGCAGGCACACGCGACGAATCTCACCTTGACTTCCTCATCTTCCTCATCTTCATCCACGACGTAGATCGTCTCCTCAACCTCTCCCAGCACAAGGTTGCAATGGCTATCGTAGGCCTGGGCCAAGGAGTCAGTAAGTCGCAGTCAAGTGCCAAAGGTCTCTCTCACTCACATGAAGTCGGCCCTTAAGCTCCCGGTCGCCTCTGAGCTTGACGAAAACCACCTCATCAAGCAAGAGCTTGACAAGGTCAAGAGGCTCCTGAACCTGGGAAGCCTCGTCACCTGCATCCGCCATGATAAAGAGTTGGAATTTGTCGAGTCGCAGAGCCGTGAAAATAAAATAGACGTGCTCGGTCGGATAAGAGGGTGTAGTCAATCGACGTAGTGACGGCAGCTCACTGGGATGGCCGAGAGCATTGGTGGGTCTTCGCACACCAAGAGTTGTGCATTTTGCGTTCCGTGTCGTCCTTGAACCTCATTGGCTAGCTTTCACGGAGACGGAACAATGATTATGCAGTTTGTACAGGCCCGCCGGGTCCAGGTCCAATTTCCCCAGGTCACTTTCTCGGTGGACCTGCGCCTCATCCCCCGGGCAAACCGGAAAGTGGGCCACTCTGGGTCTTGCCCCATTGCTTCCCGTCCTCTACCCAGGCTTGCCAGGGGTGGCATGGTTTTGCGGAGGGAACAGGGCCCAAAAGCAGCCACCAGCAGGTACCTGTGCAAGAGGAGGAGAGAGACAAAGTCGGGGTAGCTTGGCTGTAAGGGCGCTTACCGGTGAGGAGGAGGCGTTTTCGGTTGGGCAAGGCACCTTGGGTAGAGAGGGAGGGAATGAGGGGAGGAGAAGGCTTGGAGGGACAGTCTGCAGCTGTTGTTCTCTTCTTTTTGCACAGCAGGTTGGTGTTAATTTCCTTCCGTCACCAGCGTCTTTTCCATCTGTCGCTACCAGAGCTCGCGCTAGCTGTTTGTCTCATAAGATGACCATCTCAAACCATAACCTTCCATCATGATACCTTCCGCAGAGGCCAATGGCTTCCGACACCTTCTCCAACGTCAACCTCCTCTCGGCACTCCTCCTCGAGTCCTGGCCGTGCAGCTGCGACGATGTCCTCACCAGAGCTCGCCCCCGTCTTTGGCGGTTCACACCAAGGCCAAACCCAAACCACCATCGCCCAAAATGCGGTCCGAGACGAAACGATTCTATGAAACGACCACGGCTCGAGCCGCGACAGCAACTGCACCGTCGCAGCCCGATTCCTCCCATGGACTGCCCCAGCTGTTGGATGCTGTCAAATCGCAGAACTCCATGCAAATTCTGGCGAATCTCAAGAAATTGGCTCGACAGCAGCAACCCGAGGACCTGCGTACTCTCGCTGACCTCCCGAACGCGACCTTCTCCGAGCTGCTACAATGTTTAGACCCCGTGAAGATCGGCCCCAAAGCCGACGTGACCTATGGTCTTCAAATCCAGTCAGGCCTCCAGCAGTTTAGTCCACTGGTATCGCTCGTCAACAAGTTTGGGATCCGCAAGCTATATCATAATACTTTGCAGCTGATGCGCTTCGTGCTCGATCTCCGTGTTCAGAGCGGCCGCGACCTTTCCTTGTCGGATTACATCGTCCTATTAAGGTGTGCCGGCGCTGCCTCGGACATTGAATCAGCCAAGTGGATTTGGAAAGTGGCGATGAAGCCTGACGAGAAGACTGCCCACTTCAGAGAAGCACTGCCGTACGGCGAGTTCATGAAAGCTCGTTTTCTCACAGAGAAATTGTACATGCAAAACAACCTGGCTACCTACCGAGTCCGTCCACGCGACCTCAGCGGTCACAGAAAACGCTTCGTCGACAAGCGCCGCTTGAGAGGCTTAGAGAGGCTCCGCTTGAGCATCTTTGCGAATTCCCGTACCCACTACGGTCGATCACAGAACCAACCCATGCATGACATGCACAGGGTCATCAGCCTTTGGGCGCCTGCGCGAAGGGCCATGGGCAACATGCGAAAAAGCCGTGTCGCGCGTGACGAAGCAATTTTCTGCACATACATGGTGGCAAGCGCCAGAGCTGGGTCTTTCCGTGCCTTGATCCGGATGCTGTCGCGAATCTGGGGCATCGTCACGACCGACCTGAAAGACCACCGTGCCGCTGAAATCCTCGGTGGCCGCGACCCTTCGAGATTGAATCCGTCCATGAGACCGACGCTGCGCTTAATGAACGCCGTCGTACAGTCTTTCGGCTCTACAGGTCATGTTATCCTCGCGAGAAAGCTGATGCTTTTTATTTCTGAGCGGTTCGACATTCCCATACCCGCCGAAACATGGTCGTCGCTTTTGGAGTGGACGTACATTACAGCGTCGAGACCTGTATCGACCGAGTGGAAGCTTGTAGGAGATCCTAACCGAATCATCGACGCCGAAGAGGTCCTCTACGTCTGGGACATGATGACTGCCGAGCCGTACGGTGTAACCCCCAACTTCAAGGACATGGACATCCGCGTCAAAAGCTTGATCCAGGGTGACAAGTTAAACGAAGCTTGGGACGAGATGCGAAAAGGGTGCGCCCATTACTACAAGATTTGCGAGGAGGTCGAGACGGCTCTCTTCGAGAGACTGTACCCTTCACCACCCCCCGAAGCCATCACTCGACATTTGCGGGCCAAGGCCCGGCAGCACACGACATGGTACGCGATTGAGAGATGGTGCCACACGTGGCTCAAGGTCGGCAGCAAAAGGCTTCGCTATCTGGACGTCTTCTCCTCCCGCGTGGTCACGGATTTCGTGGCTGAATTCAAGCCATTCATGCCTGACCCGATCACCTACCAGACGAAGGGAGGAACCGTGAGGATCGTGGACCATTCGGCAGCCAAGAGGCATCGGTGGCAGAAGCAAACCGTCAAGAGCGCGCCCACTCTTGCGCGTGCCAGAGATCTTGCCAAGCCCCGGATGCAAAAGGTCCAGGGGGAGAATGGCGAGACGATCGAAGTGCCGGTGGTGACGAAGTCTGGAGAGCAGGTGTATCATGGCAAATCGGTTGCGCTATACCGCTGGACCAGGAGGAATGTACGCAAACGGCTCGACGCATCGTTTGGTCAGCGAGAGAAGAGGCTATTCTCGCGACCTGTCCCAGATGATCAAGAGAGCACGGAGGAGGATGTCGACGAGGTCGAAGACGATGGATTCGAACCCGTCAGCATGGAAGAAGCGCGCCAGTCGCAAAGCAATGGGCGGCTTGATAAGAGCCTGGTCATGAAGAGTTTGTTTTGGTAAAGATGCATATTGCATGCTGGCGTTTGCATCAACAGAGCCATCGTAGACGAGAGATGTAACTTAGGAACTGAGCAATGATATGCCATTTGCGCAAGTATTGCTAATCGTCAATTTCGCGCCATCGAGTTTGAATGCCAGTATGTATAGAAAGCCATTGAAACGCCTGCTCATGGTGGGACATGAGATGCTGCGGTGTATGCACTTTTTTTGCCTTTCCTTTGTGACCATAACTTCATGGCTTCTTGAGAGCTTCGCTATTGGTGCTTTCCTGCTCGCTATCGGCAATCGCATCCTTGCCATCAGGGCTTTCCAGCCGCAAATCGTTGATGTACATGTATCTGCTTAGCGTAATCCATCCGTACCGGAACCAGACCATCTGGCTCTTGTGGGCCATCGTCATGGCGCTCCATGCCTTGGCATACCCGCCCTCGTCGCGGATCTGGCTGAGGAATACCAGTGCGCTGGGATGGTAGTCGTCCTTTACTCGTTCTTCATCGTCGTCACTGTCGTCGCTGCTGTCGTCTTCCAGCTTCTTTGCTGGCCTTGGTGGTTTGGGGGGATTACTGCCGGGTGTCGTGAGCCACGAGAATAGGGTCGGCACAGCATCGAGGAAGGCGCTGTACTTGCGCGCCATGGGGACGGAGGTGAGGGTGTACAGGTCGACCGGGGAGGCCCATTTCGAGTTGCTCGAGAGCGTGGAGATGAAGGCGCGGGCGCCGTGGTAGAGGGATATGTGGTTCGGGTGGGAGGAGACGCCGGTCGAGTCGAAGGTGATGAGGACGTCGATGTTGGCTGTCGGTTCTTCGTTTGCGGCGACTTGGCGGGCGGCGTGGGGTGCGAAGGCGCGGGTAAGGAGGGTTGCGATCTTGGTCTTGTCCCAGGTTTTGGTCATGGAGTCTTGGAAGTCGCTGGCGCGGGGGGTTGTTAGATCGCGTGACGGGGTGAGGGGAGGGCGAAGAGTGGGAGCTTACGGGGACTCCATGACGAGGATGTCTTTTGCCTGGTGAAGGCCGAGTTGCAAGCCGCTCTTGATCAGTTCTTTCTTGCGAGTCTCGCCCAGGCCGTCGGCGTCGCCTGATGCATTCCACTCAGGGTCAGCTAATGCGCCGAATGGTCTTGGATGCCAGACAGGCGGTGCGAGGAGTTGGACTTCCTCTTACCTGAACTTAAGCATAGTATCTTGACGTGGTTTCCCGTATCTGGCTGGGCGAGGGCGAGAACACTCGGTGCGAAGAACATGGCCTCATCGTCGGGATGGGCTATGAGGAGGACAATTCGCTTGTTCTCGAGCGTCGGGAGGCGAGGAGTCGCAAAGGGGACGAGGTAGATGTACAGCGTCGGGGCGAGAGCCGCCAGCAAGACTCCGAAGAAGATGGACCAGCCCATTGTATCGTCGCGCGCCGTTTGTAGGTCGTGAGGTTCGTGATTCGGTTTCGTCGGTGAGGAGGAATGAGGTCCAAGGTGGGGTCGGGTCGCTTTCGAGAGGAGTTGGTCGTCGGCGGTGTGGCGCGAAGGCGGGCCGCGAGCTCACACAATGGAAAGCGGAAGCAGGGATGTCACCGTGAGATGAGCAGTGATTGCGGTGATGCCAGGAAGACAGAAGCGAGGAGATTG
Organism: Colletotrichum spinosum; assembly: GCA_004366825.1. Taxonomy (NCBI): domain Eukaryota; kingdom Fungi; phylum Ascomycota; class Sordariomycetes; order Glomerellales; family Glomerellaceae; genus Colletotrichum; species Colletotrichum spinosum. The sequence continues at coordinate 148,704 of QAPG01000065.1, read as the reverse complement.
ATTTCAGCCCCAATGTGCCATCATCGCAACCAAGAGACAGAGACCTAGAGGTCGAGATGCCACCTTGCGATTGAGTAGACCCCTACCGACGATCCAATTTCGGGAAACACTCCAGCGATGACGGACAATGGCAGCCGTCGTTGGTGTGGGTAGCACTCGATAGCGGGAGACGGACGACCAGGCATGGGAAATTACCTTAGACAACCTGGATGATTGCTGTCGGTGCACGATGTCAGTCAGGGTGTCGCACCCGAAAGTCGCAGGCGGTGAAGCAACTCGGAACGGGGTCCTGCTGCGACTTCATAGAAGGCAAAGCTGCTAAGCGGGGCCAGCGACAGTGTCCCATTGGCGGGAAACGCTGATTGACGGGAATGTGAGGTCACTGGACCGATGGACTTCAGGGGTCTTGAAGCCTTAAAATTTGGGGTTGATACACTGCAAGGCCTGGCTGCACCCACTGTAGATAATAGGTAGCGCTGGAGCTGAGCTCCGAGGTGGGCTGAAGACTGCGGGCCGAGCTGCCATTGGGTTTCTGCCGAATGGAAGTGTAAAACTGTCCCGAGCATTCGTCAGCCAACGAGCACGCGATCAACGACGGCGACAATCCCTACCCCGATACCGAAGTCTAGCATCTGTATTCGACGAAACATCGAGTTAATCCGTACCGTCGGAACGAACATAGGCGTTGGGCAACAGCCTCGAGACAGGGACGGACAGAGTTTGGCGGCGTGTCGCAAGGGCCGAACTCACACGAACCTACACGAAGTATGGCGAAGAAGGAGAAAAAGGTCAACGGCCCAAAGGGTATCCCGTTGGCACAGCCCGACCGTTCGGGTCCCACGGAGGCCACGTTGCTGCAGCTCGCAAATGAGAGGGGTCTCTTCCAGAAGGCGGAACAGTCGAGAAGCAGCAAGCTGCCAAAAGGGGCTGTTCGCATCGACAAGCCAAAGGACGACGAGAGCGACCAAGAGGTGGAGGAGGATGACGATGATGATACCCTACTCTCCCCATTCGCCGAGCGTATAATGGACACCCTGCTATGGAGCGTCAGTCTGGCTGTCGTCCATGGAACGTTTGATGTGCTTGTCCAGAACCAGTATGCCATCTCTATTGACTACCAAAGTGTCGCCACACGAACTCTCCTCGCTCTCATCGGTCAGTCCATCCCGACGCTCCCCTCCAAGCCGTTGCTGACATGTGTAGTTCTGTTTTTCCTATTCCACAACCTCCACGCCCATTCTTCGAGCCCGAAGCTTGTACCGGGCCTCCCGCTATCATGGCAACACCCCATCCGACAAGCCCTCTTCTTCTCAGCGAGCGTCTCCGCCGGGTGTTACTTAATCTACATCACCAATAAGTACAGCTATCTCCACACATTGAAACAAGCGCCGACGCTGGGCTGCCTGTGGATCTGGTCCATCTTGGAACTTGACTTGTCCGTTGCGACGGCCAGTCTCGCCATTGCAGCAGCGTTCTTGTGGCAAGGAGGATACGACATAAAGTGAATGCTGGTCTCAATGGAAATCTCGGACGTCTGGCAGGCTAGTAGCTAGACCTCCGCTCACGACCTCTCTTGGGCGACTTAGTCGGGCCCTGCTGTGGCTTCGATCCTCTACGGACTTTGACGGCCACGGCGGAGGACTGGTCTGCCGCCTTTCCGAGACAATTGCCGTGCATCAAACGATAGACGAGTTCTTCGAGGCGGTGGATCTGAGCTCGCTGTTCGACAATCTGGTTCTCCATGCGAATAAAACTTTCTGTGGCCTTCGTCACAGTCCGCGTCATCCTTGCCTCCAGATCCCGAATCCTTCTGTGTCGAGTATTAGCCAACAAGACACGACATACGTTTGCGAATGTGCGCCTTACGTGGAGGTCATGCTCATCTGCGTGAATTGGACTCGCGCCGTCGGGGCCTCCCTCTGGCGGACCAGCTCCATCGTCTCGTTGCGGATGGGTAGCCAGGCCAAGGCGACGGCAATGAAGCTCCAGCTTGGTGCGACTAAGTTCCGATTGCTCTGCTTCACTGCCGGGCCCGCGACCCTGGTCTCGACCCTCGCCAGCAGATCATTGATGCTCTGCTCCAGCCTGACGAGCTCTTTCACAAGGACAAACACCTGTCGTGCTCTGGCTGGTTCTAAGGCCTGCCTCCAGGTCTCTCGTCTGCGGCGTTGATGAGTTCGGAGAGCGATGTCGACTCCCCGCTCAACCACGGGAGCCAGGCCTTCACCCGAAAGTATTCATCTTTGCAGTTGCGAAGATATGTGATTCTAGCGTGGGCTCCCACAATTGTTGCAACGATGAAACTAATGATGCCGGCCATGTTTGCCGAAGTGGATAGGGGACTATCCTGCTGTACTGGTTCTATTGGGTTTGTTAGATGCTTTCCCGCAGCGATGTTGTTAGAGTTGACTGTTGTCCAGAGTTGTCGAATCGCGAGGAGCAGGGCAGCTCCTGCTCAGCTCCCGAGTCTTCTCATGTCCATTGCTTCAGTGCATCCTACGGTTGAAGGCAAGGCAAGGCTACTTCGACACTGGGCAACTGCGCCGGAACCCATGCCCTGGGGCAGTTTCCGCTGAATTCTTCAGCACCTCACCGTTCTTGGCTTGTCGGGTGGGGCCGCCCTCCGGACTCCGAAGCCATAGCCAGAGCTAGCGACGACCAAGACCACCACCAGCCACTTGTCAAGACTCTCGCTTATTACAGGTTGCAGAGTTCGTCTGCTTACTCTGACGTCACCAGAGAATTTATTGGAATCCGTTGGCTTTCTCTCCAGGGACTACCTAGGGAACTCAGGCTTGGGAAAGGCGAGGTGGTTGTTGGCCGGTTACCACGTGACGAGCCAGACTGGGTAGCTCGGGACGTATTGCTGCCGGGGAGCCTATCTTCATTGGCAATGCTAGTAGCGAGACTCAAAGACTGCCATTGCAAGGCTGCCAGTCACTCCGCTTCGATCATCGAAGTCCAAGGAAATAAACGTAAAGGAATATCGAAGTTGTACAGGTTACTGGTCCAGACCATGGTGGTGGAGGTCAGGCGCCCACGTTTGCTGGCCTACGAAAACGCTCATCATCGCCGTCGTGACAGGTCGGAGTGATGACTTTGTCGAGCTCATGCAGCGGTCAGTACCAAACGAAAAACGAAAAAAACTGTAAATCCAACTTCAAGTGCCGTAGCTCTTGCCAGTGGGAAGGCTCCCAGACAACAACCGAGACGTAGGCTGCCCAAAATCACCGTCTAGAGAATTCCACCTCCGGCTCTCCTCACCATTTTTTCTTCGCTCAGAACACCTCCAGCCCACAGAACGTACACATAAACCGTCAAAGGAGTACCGAGCTATCCAACTGCCAGAAAAGGAAGCCTCCCAGACCACAACCGAGACGTAGGCTGCCAAAATTCCCACCTAGAGAATTCCACCTCCAGCTCACACCACCATTTTCTCTTCGCCCAGAATATCTTCAACCCAGAAAGCGTACATACGAGCCGTCAAACAAGTACTGAGCTGTCCCACTGCCTGAAAAGGAAGCCTCGATCCAAGGTAAGCGAACATTCCTAGTCGGAACCATCCTGGAAAGGGTTTTCTCGTTCCCATCAATTGTCTTTTTTACTACTCCCTCCACCTCTTCCACATAACTCTTTCACACAACTCTTCTACACTTCTCCTCTACATATCTCTCTGCCTTTCCCTGCTCACTAGAATGTACCTTCCGCCAGGCTGGACTTCTTCTGTTCAAAAGCAGAAAGCGTTGAGGCCATTTCTATTCCTTTCACCATCATCAACTTCCCCCTCGCACAATTCCCAAACAACCATCCATCAACAACAATTCCACTTGCCTCACTCTACTAAGTGACAGACCTCAGGTATGTTATTCACATCCCAAAAAGTACCACGACCATCACACCATACCTCTTTTTTTTTTTATCTTGATATTCTCTCAATTGCCTCTTCGCTCTTGCCTCCCCTTGCTCTTAAGCCTCCCGTCTGTGTTTTTTTCCCATTCCCTTTGAAAATTTATATGACCCCAGCTGCCCTGTCTTCATGAATTCACAAGATCGTACTTTCCCTGCGGTCTTTCGATTTTTTTTCCCTCAAAAAAATTCACATGACCGCGGTTGCCCTGCGGTCTTTCTATTTTCAGAAAATTACAAGACTGCACCTGCCTCTTAGCTCTTCGATTTTCTCCTACCCTTCCTGCCTAAACTAGAGTGCAGCAGTCTCCTCCTTCCCTCCTCTCTCTCTCTCACCACCTACTTAAGAAAGGGTTTTCTTCACTCACCCTCATCACTCACTCTCCTCACCCACCAACCTCACCACAACATCTTCACATTCCCAACCTGACAGCATTCCAACCTGACAGCAAGTACCTCCTGTTAGCAGATACTGACAAGCCACTGCGCCAGTTTTACGCTAAAGAACTCTTAAGGTTGCTACAACTTCACCCTTCCAAGTACCAAGACTCAACAGTTGCTACTCCTCTCAAAGCAGGTACGTTTTTGATTGCTTCGTTCTCACTCAACCCGACATTCACTGACTTCTTTACCCAATTGCAGGAGAACCAGACGCAATCATGTCTTCGTCCCAGAGCTCTACCCCCTACACCATCCCCTACACTGGCACCTCTGGCCAGCACACTGCCCAGGGCATCGTTCCTGCCTCCCAGCAGCCCACCATGGCCAACCCTGCTGCTGCCCCTCAGATGGGCCCTCAGTCTCCTTACCAGCAGCCCACTGCTGCTCTGACTGTGGCTTCTGCTGGCAACATTGCTGCCCAGGGCCTTGATACTCCTGCCACTTTTGGCAGTCAGAATGGTCCTTCCGACAACATCCCCAGTCGCTTTGCTTCGGCTGGTGCTGCTGCCTCTGGTGGCGGCATTGTCAGTGGTCAGCCGTCTGCTAGTCAATCTCATGGTAGCTCCTCTGAGGCTGGTCCGTCTCAGACTGCCTCTGTTTCGGGTGATCACACTGGTGGTCGAGCTCTTTCTAAGAGAGCCAGACGCCGTGCCCGCAACAGGAACCAGGGTTCCAACTCTGGTGACCAGGCTGAGTCTGCCAGCCTGCCTGAGTCTGCTTCTCAGACTCAGTCCGAGGCTGCTTCCCAGACTCAGGCTTCGAACAACAGTCAGCAGGGTCAGGCTGAGCAGCCAGCTCGCCGTGTCCGCTTCCAGCTGCCCCAGAGTCAGCTAGCCCAAGGCCTTCGCCAGGTATGTCTATTGGTTATTCTTATGTCTCCAACTTCCAGAATCCTAACAGTCCCCAGAACCTTGCTACTTCCAACTTGCTTGAGAGAAGTGCCAGAAGCTCGAGAATGTTTGGCACTCGTACCCGTTCTCCTATTCAGGGACCTGTTGATCCCTCTTCTGGCAGCCTAGGTGAGCTTCGACGCCGGGTTGAGAGGGCTCGTGAGGTTCTCGCCCGTCTGGATGAAATCAACTGTCTGGTCAACGCCCCCTCTGACCGGGTTCAAGACTCGCAAGTCACCTACAACAGGATCAATGATCACATCCACAGCCTGGAGGCTAAAATGGCTCGCCTCACACAGACTGCCAATGAGCTTCGGGGTATCCGAGGCCAGCATGATTTCCTCATGGGCTATGTGGTCCGTCTCAACAACTGCCTCCGCAACATTGACCCTGCCATCTGCAACAAGCTCCCAGAGGATGTTGCTTCTGTTCTTGAGGACATCCAGGATCAGTGGATTACGGAGGAGTACACCAGAGCCTTTGCTGGTGATGAATCTGACTCTGAGCTGTCAGAGCAGACTGCTGGTCGCACTACCCCTGGCCATTCAAGCCAGGGCTCCGGTCAGAGCACCCCTGCCTCCTCGGCTGCTTCTACTGCTGCCCCAGGCCAGGGCTATTTGCCTATCATCCAACTTCCCGACCCTACCTTGTCGGTGAACACTTGGTCTGCTCAGGCTTTGGCGTCTGCCCCCCAGGGCAACTCAGTCCGTTCTTACCCCCACGGCTCTGGCCTTACCCACAGCGCCCAGTCTTACTACGGCCCTCATGCTCCCCAGGCCATGATTCCTCAGGTGGTTGCAGCTCCTCTCCACAGCAACCCTTCCGCTCGCAACACTGGAGTCATCCACCATGCTGGCTTGGGAAACACGTCTTCGGCCTGGCCCATGCCCTATGCCAGACCCTCCTTCTCTGGCATGAACCTCTCTGCCCCTTCTGTCCCTTCCCACCCCACTGTTGGACATGGCATCTACCCCCAGGGCTCTCTCAACAACAACTCTGCCTATGCTGTGGCCCCATTCGTCACTCAGCCTGAGATGCACATCAACAGCCGCATGGCTCATGCCCACGCTGCTCGCTATGGCACTGGCATGGGAGTCACTGGTGACATGGGCATCTACTCTGCCTATGGCCCTGTTGGCGGCAACCGCCCTCGTGTTCCTCCTGGCATGGGTTCCACCGCCAACGCTTCCTTCCTTACTGCAGGCCATGGTGTTGCCTCTGGCTACACTGGTGGCACCTACGGTCCCGGTGGCGATGATGGCACTGGCATCTAGGATTCATGGTAAGCTCAGTCTCTACCAAGCTCTCTGCAAACACTTCCTGACTTTCAATTGGTACAGATCCTCCTCCTTCCTCAAACTCCCCGACTGCTGAGACTGCAACCTTAGACATTCTGGTGATATGTCTTGACCATCCTGACAAATGGCTTCTGGATTGATAAGAGCACACGAGTTTGCTGCCTTCTGCATACAGCTTTTAGTCTGCTTTCTGGTCTGCTTACATCAACTATTTGAGCTTGACGTTGCGGCATCTCCCATTCTGCATGGCCAAAAAGGCCTTTTCCCAATTTCTTTCCTCTCACTCTCAGCCTTAATATTCCTTTCCTTTTTAATTGTCATCACCACACTCACTTGGCACTACATCACAGTCGCTACCTACCCAGTTTCCTACTCTATTTGCGTTTTTCACAGCACCATCGCCCATCAATAGGTCGACTAGATTGCCATGGCTCCTTGGGAGGGCTCAGTCTCGGGGTGGTTAGCAGTCAGATCATCAGTCAGTTGGGGAAGCACAGGAAAGAGGTCTGCATCACTGCATCAGGTCAAGAGACAAGCAAAGATAGCGTTAAGCTTAGCTTTAGAGAGAATCAACTTTACAGTATCATCTGTGTGCCATGCATGAGGTGACCTTGGAGCTTTAAGCTCTGTACTTGAATGTGTTCCATGTGTACTATGATGTAGGTGCTGACACCATGATCCTGCGGCCTGAAGCTGTCTATCTTTGGTCAGGATGGCCTCAGTGCCCAACTGATTGTATTACTTACTATTGTTGAAGGAACAACCGTTAGGGTTCCTCTACCATGGAGACCCTGAATCATCAAGTGGCACTGTGGTCCGTCTCCAAGATCCTGTAACAGCTTGTTATCCCCGAGGCATTGAAGCCACTAGCGTCGGTAGTTGATGTATGCCGTGATTAACAACAAGCTGTAAATGAAACAGAGATGACTGACTCTCTAGGATACATGTTTCATCAATAGCTGATGGTTGTATAAGAACATGCTGTCTGCCTGTCCTCAATACCAACCATGATAGATCCAGCTCGTACACATCCTTAGAAAGTAAGACCAAAACCGTTACAACAACTAGTTTTGCATCACCAACCATCACACTACAACAGCAGGAAAAGGTTTCATACATGTTCAGAGACCAGAACTTCTCCAGCAGGAGACGGAACTACCGGGATGGTGCCGAATACCTAGACCGCGTACACACCCGCGTCGGGCTCCACGAATCTCAACCTCGCGAGCCAAGATTCCAGATACCTCCAGCCCGCGATTTGGAGACTTTTGGTGTTCCTATCCGTACTCCAGGCGGCTTCACGTACCGGCATGTCTGGGCGCCGGGCAGCTCTAGCCAAGATCGCGCACAGGGTGCTTTTGGCGGTCCGGTTCCCAACTCAGAATTCCGCCCGAGCTACAACATTGCCCGGTCCGGCCCTTCTGAAGGGAACCTCGTGGCAGCACCGGGAGGAGGCTTGGGGCCTCTCTGGGCAGGTCTACCAGGACCTGCAGCACGCAACTCGGCTCCCTTTGGTGCTCCTGCCGGGGACCCTGTTAGCCATGACCGTGATGTTTGGGTGCCGGCACGCGCCCCGACTCCATTCCGCCCAGGTCCCGACTTTCCCATGGGCACTGCCTCCTCGGCGGGATATGCGGACGACGAGAGATCCTATGCCTCCTCCTACCCGACATCGAGCATCCGAACCGCAGGAGGCTTACCGCCTTGGGGCTTTAGGCCTGGCTTGGAGAATGCGAGACCTCCTCCGCGCTCCGAACCCGGTCGCCCTCTACAAGGTCCCGGAAGCCCGAGCTCCAGCAGATACACCTATTTGCCTCCTATACCGCAAGGAAGAGTGGTGTCATGGGTTGACGAACAGCGTGGGAATCTCGGACGAGGCGGGCACAGCAGATTTCCGTAGGAGGAGAGCGACAGACATGAGTAAGGGGGGCGCAACACATGTGAGTAAGGATGGAGAAACAGAACAAGGAGTATGAATAAGGAAAGGTTGTTCTGGAGCAGACCGGTAGAGTCGTAGCATGACGCACCTGTAAGTGAAGAGCAAAGGTGCCGTCTAAATGCTAAGAGGTTCGGAGGTGGATGACATCGAGGGAGTAATAGCAGTGAAATCTCCTCTGGCGATAGTTAAATAAGAAAGTCTTTAGTTAGAGCGGTAGGACAGGTTCAAGTAGTCAAAGAAAAAGTCCAAAGTACGAGCACATCACGCGATGCCGGAAATAATGAATCGAATGTTTCTTGTAACCATGGCTGATGTGGCTGCTTGACTGGCCAGCTGGCTAGTGTTTTCAGAATTTCATGATGGGAAGACCTCGACCAAGGAAAGGAAATAAAGCTAACAGCAAAAGCAATTTAAGATCTATGTGATTTGGTTAGCTGGCATTACGGGTAGTTTGGATGAAAGAGTTGGTTGAGAACACCCTTTTTCGTTTATGAATCACAATCGCCCACGTATAGACCCCCGGCTTCCCCAGAGCAACGAGTGAATCACCTGTCGATACCAAAAGGATGCGGTGAGTAAGTGATAAGTAGTCCCTTGACGTGGGTATATAAGGTCTTCCCCATCCACTCTGTTTCCCACATCAAACCTCGACAAGTCCACACAGTCAACAACAGAAGACAACACCCATTACGACAACCCATCCTTCTCAAGACCTTTGTATCAGAAATGTCTGCAAACCACGATCTCAGCCCGAGGTTCAGGGATCTGGACCTCAACGACGAGCGACGACCGCCTTCCCTCCCCTCAATCACCGTGTCCCAACGCGTTACGAGACGCAGTCCGGCGAACAGCAGCAGCTACTCGGACATCCACGACCGGCTGAACAAATACGATGGAGGCAGACGCAGCAGCGTCAGCTCCCGAGTGAGCGCGCCGGGCCGCGAGGGCGATAAGCTGCTGTACCAACTGCACGGCCGCCGCTACGACCAAGAAGACAGCGAGGACGACGAGGTTTGGTACAAGAAAGAATGCGACGGAAAAGTGCTGTACCGCGAGCAATACAGCCGTGATCCTCAAGCCCGTCCTGGCTCTAACGACGGCCGCGGACGGAGCAACTCGACGCTCAACGTTCGTGTCACGACCCGCAACAGCCCGAACGACACCGCTGTCCTTGTTCTCCTTTCGCCCTCGGCCCCGAGACAGAACACGGAGCGTGCCATTGAGCCTCCTCGCACGCCCAGCCGACGTGCCCCTCGCGCGGTTCCTGAGCCCCGTTGTGATTACATTGACGACATCGCCCCTCGCACCCCTGGCCGTCGCCTCGCGCTGCCTGAGCCAGGATACATTGACGACATCGCGCCTCGCACCCCTGGCCGTCGCCTCGCGCTGCCTGAGCCTGGATACAGCACTGACATTGTTCGTCGTACGCCCAGCAGAGGCCGTTCCCGGACTCCGACCAGACGCGCCGTTCAGTTCGCTCCCGACAGCCCCGAGTACCTCGACGACATCGGACCTCGCACGCCTGGCGGACACCGGTCTGTTGTGCAATTGCTCGACAGACGCATCATTGACGCGGCGCCCCCGGCTGGCTTTTTCGACGACTACGACAGCCCCACTGAGGGACTCCACCGTGCCGCGGAGAGATATACTTACGCCGGTATGACAAGCGACGAGGACGGTCACAGGCGCGGAAGAAAGAGACAGGAGAAGCACGAGAAGCGTGGAGAGCGCCGCCGCGATAGCGGAAGCCGCAAGAGAAACGGGTTATTCAGCAGAAAGTATTCATCTTGAGTGTGGTCACAAAAGTAAGGGGACGACAGAGTGTAAAGAGGCAAGAGTTGCAGCCTTTGGATCGATGGAAAGTCTTGAGCAAAGCACGAGGTGCCAAAAGTTAGTAAAAGTTAGTAGTTAGTGACAAAAATTAGTAACAGAATTAGTATTCCAGCTTTATGGGACTCGAAATAAAGTAAATCAGAACTTGACATGCTCAGCCAGGCGCGGCCAGGCGCTTCACGCAGTACGCCACGGCTTGACCCGGGGCCTTTCGGCGCCTAGCCGCCACAGTGGGGCCGAACGGAGTTCATCTGGCGCCGAAGTCGTCGGCCTAAGACACCTTGACCCCGCCTTCTTCCTATGGTGCATCTGGCATCGCTGGTCCTAAGAGAATAAACAGTTGAATCTGTTTTTCTTTCAGCGAGCCATCATGCTTGAATGTCCCCTCAACAAAGGGCATCCTAGGTGTTGAAGTGGAATTACCAAGTGGCCAGGCAGCAGTCCGCCGACGAGTTAGCCCCGTTAGGCGGACAGATTCAGCCCTGAAGGACCACTAACTGAATCTGCTGGAAAAGCCGGCACGCGCCCCCTAAACTCACTCATTTCCAACCTCACCCACAACCTACTTCACTCTCACTCAACATCAACCAGCAGAAGCAGATTCGACAATCTCACGTCTCAACAATCTCACCGCAATTTCACTCTATTCGCTTCTCAATCATACACATCATCGAAATGGCTACCGAACCAACCTCCACGATGCCAGCGCGAACCCCCCCGCCCACCTTTTCACTCAAATACCCCCCTGTCCTCGAACCCTTCAACCACCCCGCGGCGACGTGGCTCACGACGCACGATAAGCACTGGGACGGCCTGCTCACCGGCGCCCTCGTCTTCTCTCCCGAAAACCGCATCCTGCTGCTCCAGCGCGCGTCGCACGACAGCATGCCGAACCGGTGGGAAACGCCAGGCGGCGCCGCCGACGCCGAGGACGCGTCGCTCTTCGTGAGCTGCGCGCGCGAGCTCTGGGAGGAGGCCGGTCTCGAGGCCGTGGAGATTGTGAGAATCGTGACGGAGGGCAGGGACATGGAGCCCGGCAGCGTGTTTCCCAACAGAAACGGGACGCGACTGTACTGCCGCTTCGGGTTCGAGGTGCGCGTCAAGGAGGGCGGTGTCAAGATTGATCCGGAAGAGCATCAGGACTTTTTGTGGGCTACGGAGGAGCAGGTGAATGAGGAGAAGGTCGGCGAGAGGGAGATTCCAATCACGAATGGCCAGATGAAGAGGTTGATTCTGGATGGGTTCCGGAGGAGGCAGGAGGAGGTGGCGGAGGGTGCGGATGAGGTTGTCGAGGGCCGGTAAGCAGAAGAGGATGTCTTATTGGGAATCCTTGGCGATATCATCTGTCCTCCACTGACCACTTGGGAGGTTTCTCGAGCTCATTACTTTTTAACAGTAGACACACCGAGGCTCACATGGAGAGGCGTCATGGCAGACAGTAGAGCACGGGCAGACAACAGTTGCATGGAGAGACAGCAAACACATAGATAACGACCTCGACATGACCACAAAAGGAACATCAAACGAATAAAACGAGCACTGATGAACACCGAGTGAAATCACTCCGCTTCAAGACGTCTGCTGCTTTCCATCAAATATCCACATTCCAGGAAGCCACTGGACCAATAGACCCAACAATCACTTGTGCCCTCACAAGGCGCTGCTTCGCATGATGGCAGCTGCGACAGCTGCGCCTTGCCGGTACATGCTGACGGCTTTTGATACAGCAGTCACGCTCACAATGCCGACGAGGACGACCGTTCCCAACTCGGCAAATCTAGGACGACGCATCAGTCATAGGATACCTGTGGCGAAGGCTTGGATCACATACCGCAGGTTCCGATCGCCAGCGTCAAGCCAATCATGCGTTTTCTGAAACCACATCTTTAAGAGGGCCGCAAGAGCTCGCATGTCGTTGTCATTCGAGAGTCGAGTGAAACGGTCTCAGATGCTTGATTCCTTTGAGATGTGAGGTTCCTCGAGGCGGAAACAAGATTAACAAAGACGGAACTATGGGACAAGGCCTAGCCAGCTTCCTCTTCTGACAGACATGTTCCTGTGAGCCCACGGCGCAGCCTGGCCGGAGTCATGTGGTCCTCGACACCACCTTGTGCGCTGGGAAGGTGGCGTCAAATGAGCCTATGAGACCGCATCGTCGAGCTCCACCGGAACGGGATGTGTAAATCTTCAAGGGCGGACTACATGGGAGAGCAGATAAGCCTGGTTTGATTGGTTTGGCGTGATGACGGAGTCAGCTTCTCCGCTGGAAATGGCTCACATGCTCGTGTGGATGTCTAAGAAGGAACTTGAGTTCCATCGTTAGTTTATCGTTTATTTAATGCAGAACAGATACCGGCCCTGGTTGCGGTTTCTGGCGTGAGTCTCACGATGTCCTCCGTGATCGATGCGGCCCAATATCTCGCAAGTCTGACAATAGTATGGCGGTCAAGACTTCAACTACTACAAAGGACATGGTTTGAGTTCGTCCTACACGAGATACGTCCGAATGGCCCTGGCCATGCGTAGCACCGGCTCGTCCACTGTTGCCCACATCAAACTCGCAAGGCAAAGAAGGGTACATGTCTCGACAACGAAGACGAGCACAGTGGCCGTCCAACGAGATCCGGACCAATACCGAGCCAAAGGCCATCCCCAGACTTGAAGAAGCGGTTCGTGGACTAAATAAAAAGCAAACGATATGCGGCCGAGAAACTGCACCACAGTACACGAGGAGAGAAAATGTCGAACGGGCCGCACCCTCCGCGCAGACCCAAGCATCAACGTAGCACCCAAGGTGTGCCAAAGGTGTCTGTCAGATGAAATGCCAGCAAGGAACCGGAAGCCCCAAGCGTCGTCGCCACCTGCGTCGGGATAGGAGCACAACCAGAGTGAGGCAAGCAGGGCTACATGCGGCACGAGCCGCCACAACGACGCCGTGAATGTTGTAGAGCTCGCGTGACCAAGTCCAGGTACCTGATCGTCTTCGTTGACGTGCTCACGGGCATCTCCTACAGCCAGACCCAGCCCGGTAAGAAATGCCACCATGTCCCATCTCTGCCACAGAGCGCAAAACACCACCATGGCCAGCCACAAACCGGCACGAGTACGGCGTCGCTCGCACGGGAGCAGGGCAGCGAGCACGGCAAACAGAGCCATGGAACACCGGAGCTCGGCCGCCACCGTCCAGAGATGGAGACCGTACGCCGAGGCGGGTCGCAGCCCAGAGTCCCAGGCCCATGGATTTGCCAGGTCTCGCACCACGAAGCCGAACCAGTCGACGGTCTGGGCCCGCGCGCTCGTGAAACGTGGCGGCGCGACGGGGTAGAAGTCGCAGTCGGCTGACGGGGGGCACATCTGCCGCGCGGCACGCTCGTAGCATCCAAACCAGGCCAGGAGGAGGCTTGCGACGGTCAAGCAGACGCTTGGGACCAAGAGACGGACCGGACGCGTCAGCATAGCCCCTGAGAGATGGGTGAGCAACCTGTCCCATCGACGCTGGCGGGCGTGGCGCAAAGGTCCTACGCTGAGGACGTAGCCCGAGATGGTGAAGAAGATGGCCACCATGGCCGGGCCCGAATGGACGAGCCGCAATACTGGCAGGGACAGCAGCGAGGAGTTGTGCGAGCCGTAGCCATACCGTAGTCGCTTGCCGTCTAGAGCCATGGCATAGTGATACGTATAGACCAGCAGTGCCGCCATACCGCGCAGGCCGTCGAGGTATGACGTTGCTGGACGTAGACTGGCAGCCTTCGGTCGTGTTTGCGTCGGCGGCACGGGCTCCGCCAGGCTCCATGGCGCTTCTAATGACGTTTGAAACTGATCCATGAGCTTTGTGGGTGAAGGGCAGGTCTTGGATGAAGCCTGAAGGCTTGGGGCGAACACTAAGCAATCTCCTGTGAAGAGCCTGTCAGCGATGAGGATCGGCCAGTGTTCAATAAGCCTATGAGATGGACCAGTGGAAGGGCAGTTTTGGCCGATTAGAACAGCAGTGTTGGCTCGCATATTCCTACCTTTGACTTCACTCCGCAGATCCTGTCCAAGTCTTAGCCACGAACAAAGTAAGAAGCTGTATTGGGTGGTCACTATGGAAGTCCGCTGGGTTACGTACCGGATAATCTCGGAAGCCTTCAAGTAAGTAGATCGGAGGAAAAGCAGAGAGAGAAAATGATTGTAGCGCAAGAGAGAGGTAAGAGCTTTTCTGAAATCAACGAAAGTCAGAAACATCAACCGACGTCCGTTAAGTATTTGCTTTCTCTACCTTGCCTTATCTGTCGATATACGAGTATGAAGAATAACAAATATGTTGGAGTCGACAAGAAAACAATGTAATACACGATATAGAGCCGTAAATTGCTCATCCTACCTTTCGACTCCCCAAGTCTGAAGTTTTCAGCTACGCATTTCTGTAACCACCCACTTCCTGAGCAACACCCATGCGCACGACATTGACTTTGGCCAGAGATGTTCTCTACTCAAACAGTGAAGCCTGATATCGCTTCGGGAGACCAAGCTTTCTCTGAGAAGAGGTTACGAGTCATTCACTTCCAAGGTCTACTTCCGAAGACGGCGCTTGGTACTCACACAAGCTGGAAACGAGTCGGACGCATGCGGATGACAAGCATAACATCACGAAGCTTCCACTAGCACGCAGACTTGCTTCCGTCTCGCTCGTGATCGCGTCGGACGATCGCCCCACACCTTCGGCATCAGTTCCTTACCAGACACGCACCTGGATATGCCTGTCCGGGAAGGCCTGATGCATACTACAAGTCTTGTGTCCGGTATATCTGGGTAGAGCATGGGACCGAATGCTCACAATTTGTGCCGACCTCTTTGTGAACCAGTCATCAGAGCTCCATACAGCTAACCTTAGAGTCGATTACATTCTCGCCAAATCAATGCAAGCCATGCCAGAACTCGACGACAAACTCGAACGAACGGGAGATGGTTTCGACGATGCCCTTCATGATCAACTGTCTGACGCCGACATGGACAGTGAATCGTTGTTGCCACACATCTTTCGCCGCCACAGACACGGACGAAGCCAGTGGAAAAACGCCAAATGGGTTCTCTCGCCACCTATATGGCTTCTCGTCGGCGCGATACTCGGCGCTGTAGTGCCGTGGCTCGTCGGCCTCAGTGAGCTCCGAGGGGAACGAGACCATGGCGTTCGTTTCGTGCCCCAGAGCGACATGATCGGGTTCTTCCCGCCAATCTCGCACAGAGTCCAGTACTTTGAGAAACGACCCGAGTATATATCTAACCACTCGTCTCCGGAGTCGCTTCAGCAGGTCAAGAAGTTGTGGGAGAAGCTCATACCTCGTAAGTCTTCGCTTACTTGGCACATACCATGCCCATGCACATGCCCAACAGGATCTTCTCCGATGAGCCTGAGTTCTGACTATTGTTGCACCTTCACCGCAGCTGGAGAAGGATTCCTCTACGTCTCGGACGAAGAAGCTGCCAAGTACGATTTCCCAACGCTGATTCATTACAACGTTCCGCCTGAACACGGCGTTCCCGGGATGCCGTTGCGTGGGAAAGCCGTGGGAACGACCGTGGCGCATTCCTTGCACTGCTTGGTAAGAATGATTTCCTCTTTCCCCGCATCTCCCTCTCACTCCAAGAGTTTCCATTGTTCCTGACACGAAGCGCAGTATCTCATCATGGCCGAGTACGACCGTCTCTACCAGGGTCTTTCGCCTGGGGATGACTTTACGCATGTTGACCACTGCATCGACTGGATTCGACAGTCTCTCATGTGTGCTGGAGACGTCGCCCTCTCTGCAAACATGGGGCCGCTGGTTGGTATCAAATATCAGTTTCCACACGTGTGTAAGAACTGGGACGAGGTCTACGACTTCATGGACCGCCGCCACGTGGACAACAGGCATAAGCTCAACCATGCCGTTCCGGAACATCGACCAAAGAGTGAGGCATGATCTACGGTTGAACAAACATTGAACACCAAAATAGAACTGTCATAGGTTGCGGTGTATCTCAAACGTAGCAGAGAAGTTTGGGTTGCTTCCTCGAATGGGTAGCTTGAAGTCATGGTTAGAGTCTTTATCGAATGCGCGGGTAAAAAACGGAGTGCACAAGATCAATGAATGAAGTCGTTTTTGGTCTAAATACTAAACTGATTTGTTTCTGACCCGGTCTGGCGGCTTCATTCTCTGTGTGTATGAGTTCCGTGGCTTTGTGTTGCGGACCGGGGGCGCGACCTGACCGCATGTTCGTCCATCCAACTACTAACGGCATCCTACATCCAAAGCGTGTCTCTTTCAGCATCTGCGTCATTCATGAAACGATGAACATTAAGAATAAATGCCACGTACCATGTCTCTGCAACGGTAAAGAGCTCCATATCCGTTAATGTGCGGCGTGGCTTCTTCCTCGGTCTCTTCCGCACGCCCTTCCAGCGTCACATCACCGGCGCAAACGATAGCTTGCTGCAGGTAGTCGAAGCAATGCTGCAAATGGTCGAGATAACGAGCTTTTGCGTCGGATTTGTTCGCAACAGACGGAACCGGATCCAGAAACTCGTATCGCTGCCTGAGAGCATCCCAGAAGCCCTGTCTAATCATTCCCTTTAGAAGCGATTTAGTATCTCCTCTCAACAGGCCATGGTGTTGTGGCAGTTCATATATGACGGTTATCTGGAAAACGAGACTCACCAAGCAATGCAGCTGGTGCGTCCAGCTTACCCCGTAAAGCTCAGTGACGGGATTCATGGTCGGCAAGCCGTCTCCTATCCCCATGGCTTGCGCCTCACTCTTGTTGATCTCCACGAGGCTGTGACCCATGGACAAGCCACGCCAGACAGAATCGCTCTCGGGGCCAGGCTCAGCCTTGAGTAGCGGCATCTCTGTGAACCTGACCAGCTTCATGGGAACTATGAATAGGCATTGGCTGATGTTGAGGAAACTCTTGCGCCGTGCTTCGTCGCCGATTCCACGGGAAGGAACACCTACAATCAGTAATGCTTCCAACGTGCCTCTCCGGGCGGGTTACTGTGCACCAACGCTGGAGAGGCTCCATCGCGACAACTCTCAACCCTCCCAGCCACCAGGTCAAAGTGGTGAGCCCTACGAGGCTACAGCATAGCAAAGTGAGCAACAGGCCTCGCCAATGCCTGCTGCCTCTTCGCGACTGTAATTTCGAGGTCCGGGTCTGTTTCCGCATCTGTTCCATTGCTGCAGTCAGCTCGAGATACCGTTAAAAGTGTCCAATGTTGCTGTCTTGGAGGCCCAAAAGCCATGCGAGGATTCCACAACCGAAGTGACGGGGGTCAAAGGCTTCCAGAACCATGCGAAACTACCCCTCATCATACCGAAGAGCTAGTACGCGTTCCGAAGTAGAATTTGGCCCGTGTATGACTAGCACCAAGGCCGATGTCACAGGTCAAACGCGCGTGGTCAGTTCACCCGCCGGTTGACCAACGCACCGAGGTGGAAGTGATCGACCTTGTTCGGTCCAACGCGGGAGGGGCATGAGATGCCAACTGGAGGAAGTGTGTTCGTCGCCGATGTGGTTGCTTCAGCCTTCGATGACATGGAGGAGCCCCTGCGAAGTCTATTTCACGGTCTTTACTTTCCGCTTTCGTTGTCTTTGGATGCTTCCGCCAACCTAGTTGTGGAACTCTGTTGAATTATGTACTGGTACATGCAAAGTCGCGATACTTGCTGTAAAGGCGACCAAGTTGGAACTGGAGATCGACCAGAGAAGTGGTGCTTCGGACCGAGATTAATAAACCGAGTCTAGTCTGCCCGGCTGAATTGCGTGTATGCATGCTCTGAATCAAGATGCTTTTCATGCGTGTCAATGATTATGTAGACGAGGGGCTTGGGTTGTGTTGACGTCAAACAGAAGCTCTCGCCGGAGGTTGAAACAAATGAAGCTCCGCAAGGCCCCAAGCTATGGCTTAGCTTTTTCTCATTCGGCGTGAAAATAATTGGGAATTAGGAATAGGAACTTACTTAAGTGGCAGGCTTCTCAACGTTCTCACCCTTCGTTAGGTGTCTCAAGGTACTTATCAGACTCAGCCCACAGCTCTACCACCTTTCCTGACAAAGACGAAAATGCTTGTTCGAAACGTGCTCCCTTCTCTTGCCTTCTTGGCCATGACTCTGGCCTCTCCCGTCCCGCAGCAAGGTACGATTATATCTCGTCTTCACTTTTTCATGTATGATAGAAACATCTTGGCAAGAAAGTGCTGATATTCAAGCAGATCCCGCCGTCACTTGGACTGTTAGCGGTCCCAAAGAGGCCGTGAAGGCTCTCGGAGCCCCTGGAGAGGGTCTGCAAGCTCTCGGCAAAGCCATGTTGGCAAAGGGTGGACCTTCGGTTGACAACCCGCCTCCTGCGGTTCGGCCTCGAGAGAAGGCCGACGATCTCCTGATGTACTACAATGCTTGAGATCTTGCTGCTACCTGTGTAGAAAACTTGAGACTGAGATGTATCTCAGTAAGGATTTGGAGGGTTGGAACTTGGCTTCTCTTCTCCGGACACCCGTTTCACTGTCAGGCATATGTTACTAGTATACTACAAGGACTAGACAAGCAATTCAACCCCGTAAAACGACTAGAGCTTTTAAGCCCTCTGAGCTTTCGTGATGCTGTGTCGAGTCTTTCCTGTTCTTGTCGCTGGCGTCCTATCTGTGTTGTTTTCGCGACAGACGCTCAAGGTCAAGTTCTCCAAGCCTCAGCGCGATACGTGTCAGTCTTGACCTGTATCCACTTGGCTAACTGGCATGATGAAGAAGGCTCGATATCAAAACAGGGACAACACCCAATATAAACTGGCTTCAATCTCGGCAGCCAGCGATATTCTCCACTGCGAGATTTGACACCCATAAGTCGACGAACTTGACACGATCCAGGTTCTGAAAAACATGTCAATTAAGGGACAGTGCATGATGTGGTAGAACAAGAGACACATTCAACGTGCGGTGGAAGACACTAGCAGAATCAATTAGAGCTCTGGTGTACGTAACATAAAACAATACTCGGTTGCTTTCCAGTTTCTCCATGTAATCCTGCTCTTTGGGCATAATTCGTGCTCCATTCAGATATCGAGCACCATAACAACACTGACTAACATAGACCACGTTCGTTGGAGCAGCATTTCCAAGACGCCTACGGTGATTCAAATACCACCCTAGTTATGAACCTTTCCAGCGCTATGTCCCTTTTGTTGAGAATCACATCCATGCAGTGCTTGATATGGTTCTCTTCCCATCCGGGCTGGCTAGGCCACCTGGTGCCCACGAAGGGCGCGCGAAACTGCTTGCGCCAGCGGAAGATGCAGTGAGTCAGGTGATGACGCATGCTGGCGTAGACCACTTTGCCAGGGCGGACGTACATGCTCAGCTCGGTCGCGTTGACGGGGCGCCTGCGCAGCTCGTTGATGGGCACGCCCTCGGTGGCGGTCTCGTCGTCGACCTCGTACACCCACGACCCGTCCGGCTCCGGCCCCATGCGGCGGTACTCGGCAGCCAGCTCCGCGTCGATGCAGCGGGGGTGCTCCCACCGCATGTCGGCCTCCTCGAACTGACAACCGCGCGCGATTGCCTCGGCGGCGGTGTATCCGCAGGCGCGGAAGCAGTCGTGGACTGTCTGCACCTCGTTGTACGCCTCCTTGTGCTGCTGGACCGCCTGAGAGATTCGTCCGAGAGTGTCTATGGTTCCGATACCAGCGAGGATTCCGACTGCCACGATGCCCAGGAGCCGCAGGTAAGGACGCCAGGAACTGCCTCGCCGCAGCCGGTTGTTTTCTCGAGAGCTTCCGGTCACGCATTCCTTGTTTCTAGCCATGCAAGTAGTTTCTTCGAGGTCCGCGTCGTCAGCCGCCATGCCGGCTTCATCATACAAAGGCATCTGCTGTGAAGGGACCCTGTCGTAGCCCATCTTGTCAACTGTCGTGGTGTGTAGGCCTCGCAGAGCTTTCCAAAACTTGGTGATTGAGGCCATTGTTGAGAAGAGGCCTGCAAAAGTATTGTAATAGAAAATGAAGATTCAAAGAGCTGCCGGGCACCTGGTTGCTCAAGGAGCGAGAACGCGAGGGACGGGACGTCAAAGGTGATTAGGAACCCACACCACCAAGTGACAGCGAAACTGTCGGAAGAAAAGACACCCCCGAAAGAGCTTCCCGAGTAGGTTTCGGTGCGATTTCAAGAATCGCAAAGTTCCGATACCTCCGAGTTCAAAATCCACTTGATCAAGACGTCGAACTACTCAGTAGGTGAAACCTGCGCGTGGTGGGTTTCCCGCACTTCCTTTGAGTCGTTACTCAAGATGCGAGCACAACTCTTAAATTGCCAATGTTCATCGTCTCTGAGTGCCTAAGTGAGCGCTGATCTTGAAGCAATCACATGGGAAGCCATGCAAGCAGCGGGCATAGCTCCGCGTACCTTGCGCGAGCATACCCCTACATACAAGAGGTTAAGCTCCCGAGCTAGCAAGCTGTAGACAAGCAGCTAAAGTTCTTGTCGCCAAGCTTCCAAGCTCCAGACGTGCAGAAAACTTTGAGTGAGCCTCCGGTTTTCAGGATTCGGACTTGTCAAGCGGCAATCACTTGACTCGTCTACAGTCTTCCGTAGTATCAAGCAGACAAGATCAACTGCTGAGGCGAGATTGCTGATGAGCTGCTTGATATCATGATTCCAAGTCGCATTAGTGTCGAGGTTGATCTAGGTGGATTGAATCGTGAGGGCTGGAAATATTAGGAAACCGACCCGGCATGATCACGAACTCTGTTACGCCGAACGGCAGTTGTTACGCTGCAAGAATGCTCAATTGTGACGGGACCTTTGCCCTCTCTCGGCTTTGAAGATGGTGTTCCCAAGCTGCACAATCGGACGACGTGGCAGCTGTTGCTGTCTTCGGACCGGCAGCTTAACGTCCCAATGTGGTTCCCATTTCCAATACGATGCAAGATTATTATTGCCGTATGACAGTTGACAGGAGCTTCCTCGCTGTAAAGATGATATTCTGACCTTCAGCTAAGCCTCTTCAACCAACTATTCAGTGAGTTACTTGGGATTCCAAACAAAACTATTTTTGAGAAGGGAAGCGTAATCATAAGGAAGAAACCAATGCCACAAACTACAATATTCTTCTCAAAAACATCCAAGTAGATTCATGATCTGTCAGTTCAGCAGATAAATCATCCGCAGTTTTCCCCTAGCCCATACGCAATACACCACACAAAATCCAGCATGACTCTAAAGTTTCGTGAGCCAAGGTTCCGTGGCGTCACTTGTGAGGACCAGGACTCGTAGACCAGTCAACAGGACCTAAAGATGATGCGAGACCTCGTCGTCAGACATAGTCTAGTTTCAAGCCGGGTTTTGCGCGTGTTTTTTTTGGAAAGGTTCTTTCCAGATAACGTACCGTACTGAGGATGGACCAGCTTCGCTTCCTTGATATCATACCAGTGTTCTTTCGACCACCGAAAGATGTTGTCCCAGTTGAGACACTCGTGCTCGACGTTGAAGTTGAGCCACGGCTTCGGGTGCCAATCGATCCAGTCCGAGGTCAGTACCGTCACATCAGCGCGACACATGACGGCCTGGCGCAGCTCGTCGATGCAGTGGTCAATGTGCATGGGAATAAGCTCGCCTCGCTGCGACGAGAGCATGGGCTGATATTCGGGGTAGAGGTCCAGCGTGTAGCCTATTCGAATCATTCTCTGCCGAGTGTAGTAAGATACTGGCAAAAGAATTGCAATAGGACGGGGGAGAGCTCGTACCAGGCAGTGTAAATGGTGGAAGATGTCGAGCATGCCCGCGTATCCTCCTTTGCCGTCGTTGATCTTCACGGCCGTGCTCGCGTCCCTGCCCATTTTTGTGAGCCAGGTGTCGTCGACGCGTATGTTTATTGCTACCCAGGCTTAGCCATCGTATCCTATTTCCTCTTGCTTTTGTTTGCGAAACTTGTGGTCCTCACCGCTCAGCAAATCGTCCCATGCTTCTTCGACTTCAGGTCTCGGGTCGCCTCTGTAACGGGTCGTATCATTCAGTCCAGCATGGAACTTGGCCTTCTCCAATAACACGGCCTCCTGCGCCGGGGCTAAGTTCGTACAAAACATCCGTGTTAGCCAAGCCAATCCATTGCGCAAGCTAGATTGCACGAACTGTAGGTGAGACTGCCACATTGTGGACTGACGTGGCTGTCCTCGGCGGAAGCAAATATGATGACAATGGCAATGATTGACCCAATGTAAATCATGTCTTTCACGCCAAAACCAAGCCATCGAAACCGCTCCGAAAACTGACATCTGCGTCTCCGCCTGGGTGATCCGGCTACGTGCTCAGAGAGCAGTGAGCTCGATGTCGAGTATGCTGCTGCGGCAGCTTCCTCGTCGACAGGGGAAGGTAAATGGTGACCGTTATCGCTTCGTTCGCTAAGCATTGTCACATCTGGCAAAGAAACTGCCTTCTTTTCGTCGTTGCTCCCCATTGTCAGAGTTAAGAGCCGTTGCAGGTGACAATGAAGAGCTGTGTGTTCTCGAAGGCAATACGAGTCTGTCAGGAACGGCTTTGAAGCGTTGGGGGCAGTGTGTAGCTGCAAAGGCACACTTAGCACGTCCGCCAGCAGAGCTACACGACAGATCGATCCGCCACACTGAAGAATAATTAATGGGAAGATCCCTGGTTCAACCAAGGGTAAATATCTTCGGCTTCGGATCTAGAACTTTGGTAAAGATTATTGCACCGGCAAATGGCTGACGTTGTGATCCCCGCTCCACGCTCAGCAGCTAGGGCCGCTCTGCCTGCAGCAGGTCATGGTTTGCGGGCTCGGCGGGCGACTTTGTCTATCTATCATCGTTGTATCTGTACTTTCGGCGTCTCGTGATCGCTTGCCTCGCGCCTCCAAGATCTTAGAGTCTAAAACCAAGCCTGGACGAGGGTGTTGCCGAATAGTAATCCGACTCATTTCGTGAGTGTGTGTTCAAAAGGCTAACCTTAATTACTAGCACAATACTACGTACACAGTAGTATGCATCTGCGGCATTTTCAAAGCGGTAGCGGGAATGGTTTCCCGACTGCATTCGTTGACCTGAATATCCTCGTCTTCCGCCAGGAAGTGAGGTGCAGTACAATACCTTATGTCAAGTCAAGTGAGCTTGGTGGGGAAGCAGCTTGAGAACTGTTCCGCAATCGGAATTTATCTCCGGAATTAGGCAAAACAGTGATCATGATTTTCAAGGAATCCTGACCGACCATGCATTTCATTACATCCTCGAAGAGGATCAATGTGATTTTTGACTGCATTTTAACGACTCTTTACTAAGGAAACGACCTTTTGTTACACCTGTAGTACCTATGCTAAGGTAACTACCGATTACTAAGAGTGAATACTGAGAAGCAATTGCACACCTACACACGGTAAACTAATACCGCGTTTTGGGTACTCTTTTTCTTCGTCATCCTGACCATGTCTGACGGCTTATCTTCACATCTTTGTTTCCAAACGATTCTATTTCAATGGATCAATTTGATGAAAAGCTATGGTGTGCATCCATCGCTTCTTCAATAATCAACATGAGGTTTTCGTAGTTAAGATTGGTTACAATATATCTGCATATCAATCTCAACTTGTTGACCCTTTCCTACTGCCTTGAAAAGAGGTAGTATGTCTCATTAGATAGACGTCACATCATTGTTTTCTACTTCAACTCCAGCTGTTTGAGGTGTTACTTCCACAGCCTGACATGTATATGGCAGTATACTATTAGCTACTGTATAGAATTGAGTATTGGAATCATCTCACTTAGTCGCGATAGACATCGCCGGTCGAGCTTCACGCTTCGGGGGATGGGAAGATTGAAAGTGCGCATAGGTGTTCCGTTGCTTGCAGTACCTTGTTGTTTGAGATATGCAACTGTGTTTTAAACTTGATTAAGAATATTCCCTGCATTCAATCATGTTAGATTGCACTCCACTAGCAGCATGGACAATAATTCTGTTTGCTCTGTGGACTTACAGATATCCAGTCCTATTACGCTCCATTCCCTTTTACAGCAAGACGGCTCGGATACGTCCTTGATAGAGGCTGGCTACCGGCAGCAAATGAGAAAGCTTGAGGTTTGAGACTTTGCGCTTCTGGAACTTGAAGTTTCAAAAACTTGAAAACTGACGGCTTTCCGAGGGTCATATCATAGCTAGTCTTGAAAAGCACTAAATAACACTACTCAGCTGAGGGGCTGGAGGTTTTCCCTCAAAGCCTTGTTACAGACCAAGGTATTTCGCATTATGCAGCACACAGAATCAAACAGATGAGGGACCTTGGAATTATGACAGCTTTACCAGAGCCCCGGTTGCTCAACTTTACTTGTCGCAGCGAATGGTTTCGAAGGCACTGCGATATCTAGACACACAGAATCCACATGTAGTTTGTTGTTTGAGCACTGAGTCGGTTCCTTCAAAAGGAAAGTCGGGAAATGGGATGATGGAGTGAGTTGGTTTGTTTGTATCGTTGGAGGCCAAAGTGAATGTGAAGGGTGGACTTGGACGAATTCGACTTCGGGTAAACACTTCGATGCTGAACAGACACATCACTTTGCTTTAGACATGTCAACCTGGTGAGTCGTCATGATATCGCGTGCTGTGTAAGAGGTCATCCACAGCGACCAAAGCAATAAAATATCACTCTAAATTCAGAGTCCTAGTTCTTCTACGACGAAGAACTTTCTATGCTGATGGGATTCTTAATGACAATGCACCTGCAGGCGACTCTGTGCGGATATCAACATCCAGACACGCCCCTGCTGTTGTGTTGTTGACATCAACAAGGTATCCAGCGTTCGGATTTGACGAGCATAACAAAACACGACGTCGCCTTGCTTGTGAGTGGTTATCAACAGCGGCAAACAAGGTGATATATCATTTTAGATTAGGTATCGTGATTTCGTGGCGGCAAAGAAATCCTCGTACTAATATAAGACTCCGTATGGCAATATGCCTCCCTGCGACTTTAGATAGACATTAATCATAAGAAATACACCTGCTGTCAACGTTGTTAACGCCAAGATATTATTCAGTCTCAGGATCTGATGAGCATAACTTTGTGAGGATAGAATCCTTGATAAGACATATTCAATCTCCTCAAATCGGGTATGCTGTTGAAAACCCTTTCGTTCTAGTAGCATCAGTATAAGATAGTTTCATGATGGAGGTCAAGTTTATTGAAGCTAGACTCTTGAAATCAAAGTCTCCTAGTTAAAGCGATGTACACATTGAACAAGCCACAAGAGAAACTTCCTATGACTAGCTATCAGTGCCCGCCCGCTCCTCTCTCCGAGTGAATACCCGTAATACAAAGATGACATAACTAAAATGACAGCAGGACTATCACGATTTGTTCAAAATAATAGTCGCCGACAAAACGAACTCAACGAAGTCAACGAAACCCATCCTAGGGACAGTACATGCCGACATAAAGCGTCGCCGTGGATGAAGCGGCCACGCTCAGTTGTATGGTCGACATCCAGGGAAAGCAGGCTATCCTCTTGGAGTTGAGACGCACTCTTGACAAGACGAAATCGCCTGAAATAACAGTGACAGTAGTGACGGAGTTCTCAGCACAGTAGTAGAAGCCTTTTAAAATTGAATGATGTGAAGTAGGGCAGGTACATGCTCTCAGAGCAGACCAACGCAGTATGCTATTGCTGACTGATATGTGATGGTAACACCAGGCTATCGCTATTGTTGCCCATCTTCTGACTTTTCGTAGTAATTGAAACTACTACAACAAATGGCCAGTACCCTGTTAGTACACACGATGATGATAGGCAGGTGGTGATGCTCCTATGTGAGCCAAACAACTACCACAGCATCCACTTGTTGCTTAACGAGGTATACCGGTTATTCCATAGCGTCTCGGGGGCGACAAGATGCCGACGAAACCTTCATTATGCTGCATGTGAGTATGAAAGGGTATCTGTCTTGAGCGTTTCCTGATTTGGCATCGTCCATAGGTTTTCATTATCATCTATAGGGAGCTTGGCACCACTTTGATCGTGGGCAGTCTTGGAGGATGCTGGAGGCAACTTGCCATCAGGCGTTCAGCTCGAATCATCTCTATCGCGCACCCACTACAACAGCAAATCGAAGTTCAGAAGGTGATTCACAGACGCGAAAATGACTGCGACGTAGGGCTTGCGTGGTCTTCCCGCGATGACATTTTGCCAACTGACCGATGACAATACCAAGACCTTGAAAAACCTGCAGTAGACCAACAATTATGAGCCAGAGCAAATTTGGCGAATGGTCAAGGCACTCCGTTGCTGCTTGTTAGTTTTGGGTTGGTTAATAATGAAATCGCTGACTTAGTGACCACCATAATTCGTCATGATCTACTGGTACTCCGGTGCGGCTAGGTCGTCGGAGCTGGTGGTGGAATTCATCATAGACTTAAGTGTTGGTGACTAATACATGTCCTCTTTTACGTTGGCTCGAGTATCATGATGACCTCTATATCCCAAGTCTAGCTTACCGCATGACAACTCGCTGTATCTAATGCACCAATACCGGCTATGCTCAGGACTAGAATATTTGTACAGCTATGGCAAAGGATACTCGGCTCTGTCCGCATTTTGACTGTGATATCTGTGGAACAGGCGCTGGTATTCCGTGGCCCTTTCTCTTTGTTTTTCCCGGAGGCCCCCGGAGGGCAAAGACGGTTGTTCCTGATCACTGTAGTTGTGGCATCTGCAAGTCTCAGCCAGAAGTGGCTGTTCGTCAATGACCGAGGCGCGACAGCTTTGTCGGAAGCGCGACTGACTGGTAGAATTACTCAGTTCCACGTGGATCGCGCAGCTAATCATGCCGGAGATATTCTGTCAGACAAAACCACTTTTTTCGCCTTGCTCAGTGCTATCGCACGGCAGCTCTGCAGTAATTGGCGAGTAGCGCTGCAACGCTACAGAGCACTGCATGATGAACAATGGAGGTTACGAATGCACGACTCACGACGTTCCACTCTAAAGCTCGTGATGACCTCAGCGGCGTCGATCGCGATCTACGTACGTGCACGGCAAGAACGTCTTTCCCCACAGGAAGGAAGTCGCGCCTTTCCCATTCGGGCACATCCGAGTTTTCTGCCGCAAGCACACTAACGCTACTCCGGAATCGGCGTGCTTATTAAGGCAGTGACGTAGTCGACCATCACCTGTTTTTGTGCACTGGTATTGGACAATTCCTGTCGAACAACGTGGAGAAAACCAACAAGTGCAGAGGGGGGAAAAACAACACGAACTGTCACCTCAAAGCAGACGTCGATGCCACCAAGCCAGACGCCGGCCAGGCCGGTACCCTGGGAAAAAGCTTGAGACGCCAGGCTTTCTGATGCGGTCCACATTTGACAGGAAACGAACTCGAAGTACGCGAACATGCCCAAGAGATTTGGTGTACGCTCAGATCCCCAGATCGAATCTCTGCTTAACTTTGCCCAGCTTCGTGGCCCATCGGAAACGAGGAATCTCTCATCACACTGTAGGACAGCCATGCCACGAGGTTACAGCAAGTCAACGGCGCTCATGGTCGCTTTGACATGACGCAATATTCCTGCCCGTCAGGATTTCAAAACTGCTTTCTACAAGCGTGTCAAAGTGGCACAGCGTCTTCCTGACACGCACCACACAAGCGCATGCGGCCACAGATGGGTGTCACTGCTTGCTGACGGCCAACCACCATCAAGCTGCCCTGCATAACCGCGCTATCGTACTCTTGTCGACGCCGAATTGGCGCTAGAGCCTTGTTTCGACTCGACCATGCCTTGCCTTGCCGTGTCGTGGACCAAGAACGACGCCTGTTGTTCCCCTTCCCTGCTTTGCTGCCAATGCCAGCAGGCAGTATTCGACAGATACAGCCAACATTATGGGTAGCTATCGTGGCGTTGCGGGGGTCGTTGACTCGCTCGTCGCGCCAGTCAGCAACCTGGTCATGCCAGCCCTCATGGGAAAATCAAGTCAAGCGCCCAGCGCCCGCAAAGAAGCTTGCCCGGTCTAGAACTCGAAGCATGTTGTGTGCAGGAGCAAACCGCACTGCCGTTGAGGATCTGTCATTGTGCGTCTGCCGTCCGTCAGCAACGGCACCTCCATCCGCGTCTAAGCTGCTGCTACTGTCGCTGGCCCGCGCCGGGCGTCGCGGCCATCTCCGTTCCACATCGCCCCGTGCGAATCTCCCGTCTCGGGGATTTGAGCTTGGCATCTGATTCACCAGCGACGTGCCTGGAGAGATTCCTGCAGGGACTCTTAGCTGCCCGACGCGCCAACAGTCATGCCACGCGAAGGAGGGCAGGCTGTCAGCGTCCAAGGCACACAATCAAGCACATTCAAACTCCAGACGCGCCCCATCGTTCGGCCGCGACCAGAATGGGTACGGTGCCAGGATGCCTTGTCGTGGAAAAAGACTGTCTTCTAAAGGCCTCGACGTGCCGTGGTTCTGCATCGCTGTTGACCAAGGATTAGTCTCGTCGACAGCAGCCTCCCGCCCTCTCTATCCTACAGCTTCCTCCGATTAGGTGCTCTCTGCAGATTCGCTCCTTCGGCTAGTCACAGCCTCGTTTGCCCCCATCAACCCCTGTACACAGTAACGGTCCCCGCTGCCAGTTCCAATGCGACAACGTCCGGACCGGGCCTGGTGCGAGCGGCTTGTACTACACAGTAATAGTTGGAACACCAGAGTTGAGATGCCAGAAATTGCCTCTCAATGCCCGCGAGGGAGGATTAATACGTAGTACACATGGCCGCAGCCCGTCGTCATGCAAGCGGGTGTACAAGGTGAAACAAGACCGTTTGGCGCGGTACGGCTGGATGAAAGTCGCAAATGCGGCAATAGCAATACGTGCTTTCCGAGGCGTCCAGCGTCCTTCTTGATCACAGCGAGGTGACTCGAACGTGGAGAATAATCATCAGATGGCCGATGAGAAGGGACATACTCTTCAAATCGCACTGGGGCACGCAGGGTTCACTAGGATCTGCCTTGGCATTTCTTTGGAAGTCGATAGAGCCTGGGGGACCACTCCGATCCAAAATTCCTTCGATGAAGAAGATGGATGGCATGCCATCGCAAGCATCGCACGAGGTGGCGTCTGCTGGCGTTGTTCCTGATGAACATGGCAGACATTGACGAAGCGCGTCTCTCCTTCCCGCATCTCCGGGCTCGGGTCTCGGAACCAGTCCCTTGGGGCTACCATTTCCCACTACTGCCAAGATTGGCGTTTGGTGATGTGATGTGAGCGTTGGTTGGTGGCACAGAAACCGAGATGCTACCGAGCCTCTATTGGCGGACAAGCCGTCCGGCATGCAAAGCATGTGCCGAATCTCGGGAGGCAGGGAGTTGATCTTGAACTAATTCGGCGCCGGGCGACGGTGATCTATCGGAAATGGCACTGCAGAATTGAAGCTGCCGAGTGTCGATGTGCTAATTGGGAGTAGATACGGCGAGCGACATTGAGCACGCACGGTCTGCGGCCGTTCAGTGGCTTGGGAGAACAGTGTTGGCATCGGTCATACTCGTACCCAGTCTTGCCAGTGCAACCAGTAAGAATTATGCTTCGCAAGGTGTTTGTCAGTATTTCGTTCCATGGTTGCATTCTAGAAGAGTTCGGAATTGACGGGTAGTGGAGAATCCCCAGCATCTACGAAGTACAAATGTAATGCAGCAAACAGTCGTGTCTGTAATGCTCCGTAGACCAGGCGTAACTAGTGGAAGACGGTCCCTCGAAAGCCCCAATCGCCGATCCGCCCTGCATCAAGAGGTCGCTTCACGAAACTATCAATACTGTTGACGCTGAGACTGTACCGTCGCTCCAGGTTGAGTGCTGTTTGCTACGGAATCGCGAAGTAGGTATTCTGAGGACGGAGTACACACAGTACCTAGGTAGGGCCAAGCTGGCGGCGTCAGTTGGCTAGACCAGGCCGGCAGGCTTGTGTTCGCCCGACTATCCAGGGCGGTCCTGGATAGGCCTACAAGGAAAGGAAAAGGATGTTCGACACTCTTGCTGAGGCGCCGCAGATACCTGCCATGTCTACGGAGTACGGATACAGAGGCAACTATTTACATGTGTCGTCAATTGGTACAGCACAGCTTCTGGGCCGAGCTCACTCACAGAGGTACTACCAGTCACTGACATGAGATGCTCACTCACACTCACCCGCTCATCACTGACCAGAGATGCTCGCTCACTCACCATCGACTCGACTCACTCAGCGTCACTCTTTCTGCATGAGCCCAGCCACGAAGCCACGAACGCACAGTCCGAGAGTTTTACGGTCTTGCCACTGCCGACATTAGCATGGACTCAGCACCACACAGTGAAGCCCTACTGACGGATATAGCGGGTTCACGGGCTGTACAGAAGCCAAGCCGAGCGTGTCGACCCAAGAGTCGTTGGTCCCCCTACTAGCAGCGTTGAAGTGTCAGTGGAGAGAGACGCGCAGCAAAAGACCAAAGTCATTGGGCCAAAAGGGCGCCAGCAGGCCGGGGTCTCACCAAGCCTGGTTGAATACATCATCGGGCGGTCATGGGGGCTGGCTGGTTCGGCATCGCAAGTACCCTTGCGATTCTCTGTTAGCGGAATCATTCGAGGACGATACTTCTCGCCATCTGTTCAGTGTGGTTGGTCTCTGGCACCGATGAACCAGACGCTCCCTTGGGATCAAACACGACAGCCATCCAATAAGTATTCGATACCGTCACTTTGAGCGTCATGACATGTGCGGGTTGGCGGCATCGCGACACTCGGCGAGTACGGATACGCAGCATCTCCTATGTGTCGAGATGGAAAAGTACATTTGACTCTGGACTGCCCAGCCTGTAGAGTGGTCTTGGGACTCTAATGCACTACGTAGTGCTTGCCCAGCTCATCGCCTCTCGTCACCAAAATCCGTCCCGGGTCTCGAGAGAGTGTCGACACGCACTTTAATGATTTTCCCAAGTCGAAATAAACCTGCTTTTATTCTGCAAAACTGCCGTGCTATCCTGTCGACCAGGCTCTGCTTCTGCGTCAGGTGCCTGCAGTCCAACGACGACAACGACGACGACAACGACGACGAAAGATCCTAGCCAAGCTAAACCCAAAGCACCTGCTGAACCGGCCGAGCGAAGCCATCCATCGATCCCGAGCTGTCCGCCATCACAAGGTATTATTTTAATTTTCTCCCGTCGCGGCTCATCTCTTCGCTCCGCATCGCATCGCACGGCATCTCCATCGGCGTGGTCTTCCTTGGGCTCTGCCGTTAGAGCCCTTTTACTCCTTACTTACCTGCCGCCCCCTGCCCGTGGCACCGAACCGGATTCTTTGACTTCTCTCATCTTTCCCATCCCACCATCCCCCTCCCTCTCCCTCTCTCTTCCCCTCCCTCGCCAGTCCTATACCCTTCCAGACTTTTAGCACTGTCAGCACATTAGCACCCCAGTCACTCGTCCTTTCTTGCGAGTGGACGAAGCGTCTGGTCTATCCGGAGCGCTTTATTCATCTCGAGGGGAACCAACGTTTGGTTAAAACAAGCGGCGCAAAGCAGTCCTTACCCTGAGCGTCCAAGGACCACTCGGTACCCGTACGCCTACTCGTTACGCAGGGCGCACACCGCCCACTCTGCCCACGATACTACCTCTGTTGCGTGACTGCGTACCCCGTACCCTCACCGCGAACCGCGTCGCAGAGTCGCTTTTCCCCAACTTCGCCGTTCACCGTTCACCGCTCACCGTCCCACCGACCGACATCATCCTTGCTCTGGCCTGGTCCTTGTCCTGACCTGCAGCCTTGACAGACGGTGGCAGTTGCCGAGCCCCGCGCTGTATTGTTGTCCTGAGCTCGTTGCACGACGCCGATACCAACTCCGATTCGCACGACAGACGGCACACGACGGGACTCACGACAGAGGCGATTCCCACTTTGCCAGCCCAGCCCAGCCCGGTCCGGCATTCCAGATTTCAAGGTCGGGATACCGTCGCATCACCATCCTCGTCGTCCTTGTACGTACGGAATACGCAGTACAGCAACCCTGTCCGGCCTGGCCTTTTGCCTTGCTTTGCTGTTCTCTGCTCTAACTGTTGTTACCTTGCCTGTGAGTTACCGCTTCCTACCTATGTTTGGCCAATCCAATCACCTTGTCCCCATCACCGCCCGTCGCTTCGGCTGGTCTTTTCTGGCTCTTGCGGGTCGTCGTCGTCGTCGTCGCCTTGCTTTACCATGGCATGGCACCCGAGTTCCTTGCCTGGCCTCCTCGCCTCGCTTCACCCTTTTCTCTTGTCCCCTCTTTGCCTTCATCGTCGCTTTTGCATCTCCGCATACCCCTCCACCCCCTCATTGTTGTCGACATGTTCCCTGTCGTCGACACCTCACCCCATCGTCGAGCGTGCTACTTGCAGTACACTACGTGCATACTGTTACGCATACGCATACTCTTGCCATACCCTACCGTCCCATCTCCCCACCAAGCACCAGGCACCAAGCACCAAGCACCAGGCCTCCTTCCCCGAGACTCTCCGGTACCTCTGGCGCTGCACTGCGTCGCGCCGTGCTGTGCTGTGCTGTACTTGTACTGTACTTGCACTGTGCTGCGCGCGGGGCTCCCATCCTCACCCTTCACTGAGACACTCTGAGCCAACACGGACGGAACTTGACTGGTCCGGATTGTTCTTCGAGTCCCTCCTCATCCTCACAGCTTCTGCCACCTGCTAGAGGCTCTTGTCCATCAGTCTGTAGGCGGCACAAAGTACCTACCCATCTACCTACCTACACGATAGAGACTCTATAGACTCTGCACGTACCGAGTATCCTCACACTCATTCATACTCGGCAGACTCAATGGTACTGACTGATGAGGCACTCAATTTCCCACACACACATACTTGCTTTCCCACCCCCTCCTGATCTCTCTCTTCCCTCCTCCCCACGTACCGTCGTCCGCACCGCACGCCATTCCTGACCTCTCACCGTACAGTGCTGTTATACCAGACAGAGCAAGACACTCACCTCCGGTTGTACCTAGCAACTGGAGTCTTCCTTGTCCACCAAGTCAATTCAAGCTCTTGCTTTTTCTCCCACCCTCTTGACATTAGTACGAGAGGGTCCGAGGGTGGAATGGAATAAGCCCTTCCCAGCCGTCAATGACTGAGATCGCATGCACGCCTGACTGACTCTGAGAACACACACACACACATTCACACACACCGGTACGTCCCACCTCTCTTCTTGTTACTTGTCAGTGTTCCGAATCGTTCCTTTTGCCATCTTGCTGGCCGTGCAGTCTACGCAGTAGCGCCATCTCCATGTCCTTTCTCCTTGTGTGTACCCTTTCTTTCTACTCTTCTCGGCCTCGGCCTCGCCTCGACTCGCCTCGCCTCGCCTTGCCTCGCTTGATGGCTTGCCTTGCAGGTCAAGTCTAGTCCAGACGGATTACCATGCTCTCTCATGCCCATGCCTGTCTTCCATGTGTTGTGCTCGCACCGCGCAGTGTCCCAGTCCCATCACCTCACTTTGTTATCACGGCCAACCCTGCATCCCTTTCTCAAACCCCCCATCATCCATCCCTAACTGGCCCTCCCGCCTCCAAGACCAGTACTCCTTGTCCCGACCTAGACATACATCTCGTCTCCTCTTCCTATGGATACCCTCACTTGCTTTTTGCCAGCGCATAGAGCCATCTCATGCACCTAATCTGCCCACCACCCCGGGCCGTCTCTCTCCCCTACATAGTGTTCCTGAGCCTGTGTGTCTGAGGTTCTGAGCCAATGCTCTTTGTGCCACCGGCTTTTGGAAACCTCAGCCTGTTTTGGCTTATTTTTTTTGCCCTTCCCCTATATACCCGGCAGATCGCGACACATTGTCGACAAAAGTGGCCGTGGACTGACTGCTCTGTCACTCGGCCACTTTCGTTCATGAATCTCCCAAACGGCCGTGTCTAACAATGCCGACCATGACAGACCCGGAGCGATCTCGGCGTACGGAAAACTGGATTCCAACATCCACCCGAGGCGGCGTCTACTACTGTCCCCGATACCTCCTCGACCCTCCATCCTCACAACCCAGCCGCCTGCCGACGCCGCCAATCCGCGC
Source organism: Colletotrichum spinosum (assembly GCA_004366825.1). Taxonomy (NCBI): domain Eukaryota; kingdom Fungi; phylum Ascomycota; class Sordariomycetes; order Glomerellales; family Glomerellaceae; genus Colletotrichum; species Colletotrichum spinosum. The sequence goes on along the minus strand of QAPG01000065.1, from coordinate 114,326 downwards.
TCGCCAAGTTCGCCCACGATCAATACACATCACGTCGTGGCCCTCGGGCTTTGTCCCTCACGAACTCAGACCTCAGCCAGAGCGTCCCGCCAAGAGGAGGAAGCCGCCACAAGCAGTCTCGCCAACCACGACGTCGCTGGGCAAGACGTCCCTCAAGTTCAGCATCAAGCAGTTCTTCTCGCTCTCCCAGAAACAGGTCCCGACCCGGTCCACGTCGCGCGCATCCACGCTCTCGCGGCCGCCCAGCAGAGCGACGAGTTTCCTCAACAGACTATCAACCTACCGGGAGGACGACTTGGTGGTCCCCGAGGAGGATACAATGGCTCTGAGATCAGCAGCCATGGCAGAAGCACTGCGGCCGCCTCTCATGAGCACCGCCTACAACACACCAGGCCAGCGTAGCAGCCTCATGTCAGTCCGCAGCGCAAAGAGCAACGTGACGTCCAACGTGACGGAGCTCCCGTCCAAGCCCGTCGCCCACGGCAGCGGCGTTTCCTGTTCGATCCTCATGGCCGAACCCAACATCTTCCTGACCGGATTCGAGCACGACGGCCACCGCCACCAGTCGCGGGGCGGAACTGCCCTGCTGCGCGGCAAACTCCAGCTGAAGGTGACCAAGAACGTCAAGATCAAGGGCGTGAGCTTGAAGCTCGTCGGCAAGGCACGGACGGAGTGGCCTGAGGGCATTCCGCCATTAAAGGTGGACTTGTCCGAGGAGGAGTCGCTACGGACCCAGGTCTTGACCTTTTTCAACGCCGTCAACGACGGATGGGAGTCCGAGTACGGAAACCAGTGCGTCTACCTCTTGAAGAACAGCTCTTCGAATTCGTCGACGACAAACCTCGCGACCGGATCGCCGCGCAACTCGATATCGCCGTCGCTGCTGTCTGCCTCCCCCAACAACCGACAAGGCCTCACGGCAAAGGAGCTCAAGCGCCTCTCCCTGCAGTCGAACCAGTCGCGCAGCTTCGGCAAAGGCGATAACCCCAACGGCCAGGCAAAGGGCTACAAGGTTTTCTACCCCGGCACGTACGAGTACACTTTTGAGCTGCCCATCGATCACCACCAGCTGGAGACGACGAAGCTACAATATGGTTCCGTCAAATGGGAGCTCCAGGCGACTGTCGAGCGCGCCGGCGCCTTCAAGCCCAATCTTCACGGGTCCAAGGAGGTCTCCATCGTCCGTGTTCCCGACCAGCTATCACTCGAAATGACGGAACCCATCTCCATCAGCAGACAGTGGGAGGACCAGCTTCACTACGATATCATCATCTCGGGCAAATCGTTTCCCATCGGCACCAAGGTCCCCATTGCTTTCAAGCTCACGCCGCTGGCCAAAGTCCAGGTCCACAAGCTCAAGGTCTTTGTCACCGAGTCGATAGAGTACTGGACCAACGACCGCCGAGTCACCCGCAAGGACCCCGGCCGCAAGATCCTCCTGCTCGAGAAGACGGCCGGCAAGCCGCTGGACCCCGCGTACGCATCGTCAGACGTGCGCGTCCTCAACGGAGGCGAGCTGACCCCCCGCCAACGCCGCGAGGCCAGAGAGTCCGCCGCCATGCGCCGCGCGGCCGACGCCTCGCGTCACGGCATGAGACCCGAACCACTGCCCGAACCTGTCGACAACATCCTCGGCGACCTGGATCTGGGGTTGGAAAGCTACTGGGGCTCGACGGAGATCGAGATGAACGTGCAGCTCCCAACCTGCGAGACGATGGCCAGGGACAAGCAGATGCGTCTGCATCCGGACTGCAGCTGGAAGAACGTCAACGTGTACCACTGGATCAAGGTAAGATATTCATTCCTCGACCTTCCTCGCATTACTCTACCCCCCTCCCTGTACATCGCACCCCGCCTGACACTCTATACCCTTTAGATCGTCATGCGCATCTCCCGCATCGACCCTGAAGATCCCACCGGCACCAAACGCCGCCACTTCGAAATCAGCATCGACTCGCCCTTCACCGTCCTCAACTGCCGCGCCACGCAGGCCAACACCGCGCTGCCCGAGTACTCCGGTCCGGAGTGCAACGTCCCGCAGAGCCGCCAGACATCCTGCGGGTGTCCCGACGCCGTCACCATCGCCGGGCCCCCCGAGGGCTCCTCGCCGAACAACCTGTCCTCTGGCGCGCTCACCATCACGGACAACGACTTGCCCGCGCCGCCGCAGGCCGCCCACCTCCCTGCTTCATCGTCACCGACACCGCTCGGCGGTGGACGGACTTCGCCGCCGAATTCCCAGACCGCCGTCGACCCGATCGACAACGCCGCGCGGCCGATCCACCTGCTCCGCGTGCCGTCGTACAACCCACCCGCTTTTGACGCCGAAATCCCACCGCCGCCCGCGGGGAGCGATCATCAGGATGTGGCGCAGACGCCGCCGCCGCAGTATGACGTCATCGTCGGCACGCCGAGTGTAGACGGGTTGGCGGACTATTTTGCGCGGCTGGCGGATTACGGCTACGACGGGCCCGAGGAGGATTCCGATTCCGACGAGGGCCCGGCGCGGATCTCGGAGCGCGGGGGGCGCGTGAACGTGGCGCATCCGAGGACGCCTGGTGGACGACGCGCGCCGTCGCGGAGTCTGGAGATTCAGCGCCCGCCGGTGGAGTTACGGATGGATTCGCTGCCTGGTATTGCCGGGCGGAGATCATGAGTAGTGGGTGATGGAGGCGGCTAGACCTGTGTGTGCGGGCTAATGGAGGGATATGAGATACGAGATATCACGAGGGAGGGTTTACTGCTTGTCTGTATCACGGGAGGTGGTTGAGGAAACGACAAAAAACAACAACCGGAAACGCATCACTGGAGATGCATTCGACTGGTGTATACCACGTTTTGCAGGTGGTCGATAGCTCAACAGACGAGAGCAGGACACAGCACGAGGGGATGTGGGATACGGGCGTTTCGCGTGGTTTACACTTTTACGGATATACCTGGACGATTTGATGTCCCGCTGCTGTGAATATTGGTTGAATGGAGACTACATCATCTTCTGGCACTCCGAGTCTGCAATGTTTCTCGTCTCTGTGATTTCTGTATGTATAACCTCGACCACTTGGGAGGGCCCACTCACGAAGGCTACCAGCTCGAACTGCCAAACTTCTTGGACGGGCACATGGTAGCAGACGAAGCCATCACGGGCTCGACGGTATACCATCACAAACTCGGTTCGCCACGTCCAAGTGTAAACGTCACGACGCCACGTGACAGACGTCGATGAGTCGAAAGAAAAGGGGGAGGAGGGGCTCCAGATAGAGTTTCCAGGGGTTTGGGGTTGAGTGGCAGCACGACGGGTCTTGGTTGGATGATGGCGCCGGGGAGGGCTTACGCGGGTGTCTGGGCGAAGCGGCCGATGCGGCGCGGCTGGGGATGGGTTTGTCGTCTTGGTGGTGGTGATGGGGGGGTGGTCCTTGCTACCCTGCCTGGTTCGCGGTCGATATGCTGTATTTTCTTGCTTTTCGTGTATTTCTTGCAGATGATGGGTGGCTTATCCTCGAGGAGCTTGCTTATTCCAAGCTCAGGCCTGGAGGTGGCGGGTTCTGCATACGGAATGGCCGGATTACTATGCAAGCTGTGTCTTTGTAGACCTAAAGATTGTGCTGTGCTGGTCTACTGGTGATGGTGGGATAAAGGCATTGTGTGGGAGCTTCTTGCTGGTGAGTGAGATGCCGTCATGGGCCCTCCAGAGGAATGGCCCGTGACGCCGGGCACCCTTGGTAGACGTAGGCTTGGCGCGTGGCAGCCGTTGGCGGAAGAGGGTGTGAGGGTTTGAGGTTCCACGTCGGACAGCTCTTCGGGGTGCACATTCAGCTGATAATCACCTCGGTGGCGACATGTTTCGTTGCCGCCGTCTGTTGTATGGCAGACTAGTAGGATTGGCCCGGCAGGCTGGGGTTGGGATGGCCAGTTGTCTTGTGGTCATCGCCAAAGCTTCGAGGAAGTGAGTTCGGGAGGCATGAAGGATGGTTAGGCAGATGGCCTCGGCCTCTTTCGTCTTCTTTCGTAGAGGGCGGGTGTGAGACTCTCGAGGACGTCAGAGTTTGAGCAGTATGGTCGATTAGTGAGGTATTTGTTCGTGATGGTTTTCGTGTGGACTCTGAGGGTTTCTTCTCCAGGGTACAGCGCGAGTTCAACCAGGGGTAATGGCATAGACCAAGAATACCAGAGTTGTTGGTCGCATTGAACATCATGGCCGAGCGTCAGCAGAAGCTGGTCAAGGTTCGACATCGTCATCCGATGTCTTCGGCACTGATTGAAGGTGGTCGACGGTTGCTTACTCACTGTGCTGACAGGTCTGCGTGGCAACACGCGGTCCAGCTGGTTGCGATTGGCGATTGAGATATCGAGAAACTCTGGGAGATCGTATAAAACTAAAATGCCCGGGTAAGATACGATGGGATCTCAGGGGCAAAGGCTGTTGAGCAATAGAGTACAGCACTAGAAGGATGCTGTTCACGGCCCCTGTCCCTGCTAATGAGACTGACAGAGTCCTAGTAGGTGGACTTTTAGGTTCTCTTCTCAGCTCGACAGGCCGTGGAGTACAGTTGAGTGTGGCTGTACTATGGTTATGTGGTTGTGAATCTACTGCCGCAGGCTCGTTCCCTGCCTCGGTACTAGTTTCCAAAAATATGCCAGAGTTGTGTGGTTCCTCGGCCTGAGATGTGCGGCCACGGACTCTTGAGCTACAACCTTCTGTGAAGAGTCTCGCGGCGGATGGTTCATCAAACAGAACGCGGTCGTTTCGGCCTTGATCGTGTCCCGTAGAAAAAGATGGGTTTAGGCCAAGTTGCCGAAATAAGCATACTGACAGGGAGGCTGGGCTGGTCTAAGCTGCTGGGTTGCAATAGGCGGATCGACGAGCAGCCTGAGGAGCTTTTTAACAAGCAAGTAAGTAAAATTTAGGTTCAAAAAGACTGAAATCACAGACAATCCTCCATCCGACTGCAAAAAGGGCGATCACCTATTTAGTGAAGCTGAAATTTCGATGGATTCCTTGTGAGTCAGTACCACGCCTATGCGAGAACATATCTGATCATTGGCCAGCAACAGCTTCATATCTATAAGGCAGCGGAGAAACCCTGCCGGAGATTCAACATCATAGAAGTTGCTTGCAGCCGCCACCGCATCAGAATCAACCTCATTGACGATTGTCAGCAACGGCCTCCCATAAGGGAAACAGTATCAACAGGCAGCGTTTGCTGAGTATCAACTAAGCCGTACCAATTGAATAACAATAATTGGCAAGACTTTAAGAGTTTGTCTTCAATATGCGTCAAGTGAGGGGGGAAGGGTGGCAGAATGAAGTTACTGGCTGGTGACCAAACGTCACCAACGGAGCATCAAGCCAACTCAATAAAGACCGACACACGAAAGTAACCGAGAGTCTAAAAAGTGCTTCGTTTATGTGGAAACTTCAGTCATCTCAATTATTTGAATACAAGAAAACCCACAAGGAGAATATCTACATCTAAAACAGTCGTGAAAACCACAAGCGCAAGGCATGACGATCACCTCCCGGAAACAAGGTGGTATGTTTCTTCCTACCGACTTTCTGACACCGAGGCTTTAAACACTGGTGGAATCTATCTTCTCGATTTGTCTTTAAAGAGATACTAGTTACCATTTCAATGAAAAAGAACGACATGTGACGAGACAACTCTGCAAATCAAACCATCCTCTCGGCCACGTTCTCGCTCTGTGCACCTCCTGCAACAGTACTCACTGTCGTGGCGCGCCCCACCTCCTGAGTCCTCTTCATTTTCTCATGATGAAGTTCTTCCTCTTCTAATTGTTTCTCTGCTTTAAGGCGCCTTTCGAAGGTTTCGATTTCCGCAGCGATGTCATCTACAAGACGGGATCAGCCATGCAACAGAGTGAATACGTCCAGAAAGTTCCTACCGCGCGACTTCCTGGGACGACGAATGAGTGGGAGAGTGACTAGTCGAGCCTCCTCGACGAATCGTTTCGATGAAAGTAACAAGTCGAACGGGGCTTGTTCTACCACCAAGAAGCTGTCCTTGTTGACCGTTGACTCTCCCTTGCGAAACCATTTCAGCTCGACTCTGTATGGTGGGGTGTACACCACCCCGTTGATACCCTCAACTCGAACCTGATCAGCCGGCTCAATAGGAGTCATGTCTTCCACCTTTAGTCCCGCCGCCTGCAAGTACTGGAGGCAAGCGAGATCAGCGTCCGAGCCGGTATCGAGTTTTACTCTGCCCGGATAGAACTGAATGTTTGCTGGCGCCTGGCTGAACCGTCCGCCGTCGAATCTGTGGGTGTTTTCCACCAAAACAGCCGCGTCGACAATGAAGTTTGAATCCGCCAAAGATTTCATCTGCCGAACAAGGCTCAGGCCTTGATTGCTGCGAGGACCCTTCCTCCTGTTGCTCTTGGAGGACTCCACGGATGTTCTTCCAGTATCAATGCCGTCTCTGGAGTTGCTGGAGCTGGGTTCTTCAACTAGGTCATCCACACTCCCGTCAGACTCCTCGCGGACGTTGTTCTCTCTTTCTGACATTTGCCGTTTCAGCTTCTCGAATTCGGCCCGTGTGAGTTGACTCGTGTCTTCCGTCAGTCTCATCAGCCTGAGAATAGCGGCACTAGATTAGGTAACCCGTCAGTATCCTGCTTCCAAAACTGCATCGAGAGTGATCACATACCTCGCTTCTACTAGCTGAGTCTGCATCTTTATTCTGAAAATTGTAAGCATCTTCATCGGTTTCACGCAGGGAGAGTTCGACCTACTCTGAGCACATGTCTCGCAGGAGATAAACCCGCTGGCGGAACTGGCCGACTTCCCCCTTGGTATCCTTCTCCTTTGAATACCGGTACAGTCTCAATGCGTAGAACAAGTGCTGAAACCCAGTGCCTGGCACCGGTGAGGCTGTACCGAACTTGCCAACCATTTTTTCAATCTCCACTCCGGCGTTGAAAGAGTTGATTAGTGTCTCTGTGACGTGTCGAGGGATATCTGCATGGCCATCAATCCAGCTGGCGCATTCATCAACAACTTCTCGAAGGATTTCGACTTCGCGCAGCAGAGAGTTATGGGTCGGTATTGATTGTTGTACACTCTGCCACAAGGAATACGATGATTCGACAAGTGATGCACTTGACGACACCACCGCGAGAATCGAGGTCGCGAGCAGGAGGGTATCCATGTTGATTCTGAATTCCAAGTTCCACCCAAGGCGCTCTACCACATATCTGGACGAAAGTATGACGACGAGTCCGATGGAATCCGCAAGGGGAATGCTCGTCTCTTAAAACCTCCATCTAAAAAAACCGCAGATCCGCCTCGCAATTCTCGTTCCATCAAAGTCGTCCAATCATAATTTCGTAGCCCCCAACAACATGGCCGTGGCAACCAATGAGTTTGTCGGTGTAACACGATACTATCCAGCTGAACAGCCTTAATGCAAGCCACTTGTCGCGGAGCGGCAGGCTTCGGCGAGGGAAAGATGACGCGTTCTACCATACATACAGAGGTCCTGATCATGGCTCATAAGCCCGCCGCTCTTCTCGGCCAGGCTTCTCTCTCCTACCTCATCTGTCTACCGCCACCGTAATGGGCTATCAACCGAGAGGATATGCAAGGCTTGCGAACTTGATGGCAAAGGAAAAAGATGTGGCAATCTTTCGTCGCTTTGATAACCTGAACTTGCTGAGCCTCCTGTCCCTTCAGGCCGAAATCGTCCAGCTCGAGGTCGAACTCCGTATTGCAATGCGTGCCGACGAAGACTTTGGTGGTAGCAGCACTGCGAGTCCGCAGGTCAGTGGCCACCATGTCGACACCTCTGTGTATTCCGGAAACTTCAGACTTTCTCGGCAGGCAGACAGCAGACAATATCAGATCTTGGACAAGATCCGCGGCAAGCTCAAAGACTACTGTGAATTGCCATCTCTCACCCCGAGACAACCTTTTACCACCATCGGAAAGCTGACTTTTCCCTCCTGCAGATGATTTGACCATACAAAGTAGGCGACCTGCACTATCAGAGTTTGCTTCGACTTTACCTGACTTGTACAGTATCACAAGTGAACAGCCTGGGGCCACCGAGCGCTTCGCAGCTCGAGGAGCTCAATGATTGGCTGAGGGACAAGACGCTTGGCCACCCGTTTCTGGACGGACACGAGATTACCACCTGGAGTAACAGTGATAAGCGCCTTTACATGTGTCTGCAGCCGAAAGCAGAAGAAGACGACTCTTTCACACGGTTCGTGTCAGGCTTCCTGCTAAGGGCATACCACCACATTATCGGACACCGCGTGGGGACCGGAGAAATCGTCGACGAGGTCTCGGAGCACGCGTCCTATAGCAGAGATCCCATCAGGAAAATCAGCAACTTCTTCACGACCATCCTCGCTTGCATCATGCCCGTACTCACCATCTTCGTCTTGAACCTGCTATCGTCTACCAACGCTCGCATATTTGTCACCCTGGCCTTCACGGCTTTGTTCGCGACGCTTCTGGCCATCTTTAGCAAGGCCAAGAAGGTCGAGATCTTTGCAGCCACTGCAACGTGTGTATTGCCTCCTGTCTCGAGCCCAAGCGCATCCACCAAGAGTGTTGGTTCTGACGCAGCCTACAGGTTCGCAGCCGTCGAAGTTGTCTTTATCGGAAGCGCTATCGAGAGGTAGGCAGATCTGGCTGCGGCTCCCACGGTGACCGGGTTTATCTTTGGCACTTGCAGCCATTTTGTCGTGGGACTGAACAATGACGGTTCGCGCCTGTATACATGTCTGTCTTTGAGATTGCTTAGTATTCTATTGCGTACTCAGGGTGTAGCTGTGATAGAACGTCGGTCGCTTGGCTTCACAAAGTTGTATGCTAGTCTTGGATAGCCTCAATAATGCGCTTCAAACCCTCCTTTAACAAGTCTTCCCTGTTCGAGAACACGATCCGGAACCAACCGGGCTGCTCGGACCCAAATAGCTTCCCAGAAGCCAAAAAGATCTTCTTCTCCAGCAAAGCCCTCATCACGACATCCGTGACATCTTCGACTTGCCGGTCCGGATGTCTGTCTCGGTACGCTCTGCCCAAGTTGACCCACAGGAAGAATGCGGCATTCGCGCCGGGGGCATGAACGACGCCATTCTCCTGCGCCCACTTGACGACGAGCTCAAAGTGCCCCTGCAGCTTGCGTTGGTTCTCCGCAACGTACCCGTCGACCCAAGCCGTGTCGTCCAGGATGTTGGCCGTGACGTGGTCCGAAATGGACGACGGCGAGCTGTATATGCCGACGGGCGTCAACGACCTGTGGAAAGAGTCGTTGTGCTGAGAAACGACGGCACCGACCCGGATCCCGTTCGCGCCAAAGTCCTTTGACATGCCCCAGAGGACGTGCAGTCGGTGGGCATCCATGATACCAGTCGTGTCGACGGACAGGCAGGACTCGAAGGGGACCGGTCCCGGTTGCGTGTCTATGGTGTTGTTCCAGACCGACAGCGCGTAGATCTCGTCGCTTACGAGGTGCGCGTCGTACTTCTGACACAACCGCATCAGCTCCACGATGAACTCGCGCGGGTAGCATCGCCCGAGGGGGTTGTGCGGGTGACACAGAACGATGCCGGCGATTCTGGTCCCGCTGCTCTCCGCGGCCAGCAGGGCATCCTCGTACTTTTGCACCGCCGGGGCTCCGAACGGATCGAGGTCGTGGAACGGCACCGGGACCAGCTTGCAGCCCGTCCGGTACTCTACATCCGGCACGAACGCGCCGTAGTGCGGCTGTCCGAGCAGGAAACCATCGCCGGGGTTGCCCAGCGCCCACGCCAAGTGCTCGATGGCGGAGCTGCAGCCGTTGGTCACCGAGACGTGTTCCGGCAGGACGGCGGCGGCGGGCCTCAGCCGCGCGGTCAGGAAGCGCGCGAGAGAGGCCTTGAGTCGCTTGGAGCCGGTCATGCCATCGCCGTACGTGAGCGAGTGCGTCGGGACGGCGAGGTTGTTGTGGAGGTGCTCCGACAGGCGGTCGTGCATGAGCGAGTTCTCGGCGATGCCGAGGCTGACGTAGCCGTCGGGGTTCGACTCGGGGTCCCAGAGGTCGCGGACGATGGTCCAGAGGAGCACGCTGTCGTCGGGTTTTGCCGCGACTCGGCCCCGGCTCGAGAGGCCGTGGTTCATGATGCGAGTTGGCGAGGTTTGTTGCGAATCGGTTGCGGGGATCTAGAGATATGGGGGAGTTTATCGAGTTGTTGTCATCGTGTGATAAGAGAAGGCTTGGCGTGAATTACATGCATAACACAATGACTCAATACAGCCAAGACTGAGTCAACAAAGTCGTCAAGTGTTGTCGAATCGTCTCGTTCCCCACTTCGCAACTCCCTTCATCTATCCTATGGTTGCTTCTCTTCCTCGACAGACTGGGGGCTTCCTAACTGTGGTGCCGAGTCTTTTCCTCTCAGCCGTCTTGGCTACTTCAGTCTCGTTGGGACCAAGAGGGCGCTTTGCTTCGCTACAAGCCGCTCGACTTTAACAGGGTCCACCCCGGGTTCCGCGACGTGTTCTCTGCCTGATCGGCTGTTGTCGTTTCTGGGCTGGACAAACATCTAGAGCCCAGAAAAGGTGGCTGCTGGCCCTGTTGAGTACCCGGACTTCGTCAAGCCTCAGTATAAGGATAAGATGGTGTTCACATAGCCAAAGGATGACGAGGTCGTGCTCTGCGCCTTTGACCTTGCGAAAGTACTCTCAAAGTCGTATCACGTGTTGCGTTTCTAGTAAATGAAGAGTCTGCAGCAGTACGAGTACCGCTGGTTCGAAAGCCTCCTGTCGGATTTAGATCATGCCATTTTCTGAGGCATGTCCTCTTGAAAAACTGTACGAATAGCAGGCTTCTCGGGTACCAGCTCGTCTATTGCAGTTGCTTGTACGATGAGAACACCTACAAGCTTGAGATATCTGCTTAAGACATGTTACAAGACACATCGTCTGTGAAATCCTCCAACGAGCTTCAACCGAGATGGTTATGGTCTACTCATGGTCACAGCAGAGCGAGTAAAGTCCCGTTCCCACAGTCAGATGTGGATTTCCAACTCAAAAGAAGAAGATGATCCACGCGTTATACGTCTCTGAGATGTACTTAGCACATCACTTGCTCATTGATTATGTCGAGCCGCAGCCAACTACTTTTGATTTTTGAACTAAACAGTTGCATCCTGGCAGGGGGGCAACAAGAGTCGGCAGATGAGCCTCCGCACGATTTCAGCCGCGTTATAGCTGTCTCTGGACATCTCCCTGCGGATCACACTTGTAGATTCTCGAAAAGAAGTGATAAAGTGACGTCAGGAATCCGTCGCAACCTGCCTTGAGTGGCTTGCAGTTGTTGAGCTGAAGCTTCGCAAGCCTGTCCAAGAAGTGACGACTATGCCTAGTGGACTGTACTTCACGTCGTGATATCTATCCGAATGCAGCATCCAAAGACAGCCTTTCAAGCCAGACTATGAGCATTGTCGTCACAGTTGTCAGTCGATGATGTCGGTCGGGTGGACTTTTCTGCCTTGACTGCCACAACACCCGACTCCGAGGAGTGTCGCGATCGGTATCGCGGCACGACCAGGACCCCTAGGTTCAATGCATTGTTCGCAACTGGAAACCAAATCGTTGGAGACGTAAACGCTGGTGGAGAGACATGGGCGATCATCTGTCAGTCGAACTGGCCCAGAGGGTTCGCGATGCTGGACGTCGGTCATGGTGAGGTCGGAGGATGCTGGCAGACCAATCACGGAGCGCCTTGCCGTAGCCGACGCTGGCCGGAAACATGCGATCATCGCAGGGAAGAATGTTTGCATGTCTCGGGAAAGGCATCACCGTGTTACCAGGGCCGTGGCGATGGATGGAGATGTGAGGTTGACCCTGAAGATCCTGCGTCTCGAAGTCCCGTCTCAAAGTCCCGTCTCAAAGTCCCGTCTCAAAGTCCCGTCTCAAAGTCCCGTCTCAAAGTCCCGTCTCAAAGTTCTGTGTTTATCTTGCGTTTACACGTCCGCGTGAGCACCGCTCGGTATCAACCTTGACAGGCGGTCGTGTCTAGAAGAATTCCGTGTATAGAGGGCAGGCCAGCCAAGCCCAAAGCAGAGAGAATCAGAGACCAATGATCACTCAGCAAAGCCTTACCAATGACCATAGGGCGGGAGACACATCGCTGGCGCAGTCACTGTAGCAGCAAGCTTTTCTCTAGTGAATCATACTTGACGATGGAGGCAATAAGCGCGTGGCCAAGGGTAGAGGCGCGACTCCATAGCAACCTCTAGACCAAGACGTGGAGAGATCGGGCCGTCGACGTGATCGGAATGTTGCTCCCTGCGGCAATCGAGTCAACTCAATCACCCGCCCGCCTCCATCACGACATGGAGGCCGTCTTCCAGCCTTGCATGTACGGCCGCAAACGTTGTCTCGGAGTTTGCCATTGACGGAACATGCCACACAGAGAGCCTAGGTCCCAGTCCTCCGTCGACGGAGTAAGCTCTGTCCGGATAACCAGGCCGGCTGGATCACGTCGCCGTCGATGAATGCGGCCCGCAAAACAGCCTCCACTGACATATTTCCCGCCAGCCCAGGCTTCTCGCCAAGCCAGACCCTAGCTTCATCGGGTGCTGGCCCCAATGGCATAATCACTGGGGCTCCCGTGGCCATCTCGTAGAATGGCCACCGTCGAGCTGTCAACAGCATCGTTCCCGTTGGATGTGGGGAAAAGTGGCTGGCATCGAGCTCTCCGAGTCGGTTAGTCCATCACCTAGTCCAAGACAGTTTCTCGGGAACCTCCTATGGGGTGAGAGGCCCTAAGACAATGCCAGAGCCAACAAGAACTGGTGCTCCCTGATTCGGCGCCGTCTATCAAAGGACTCTAGCACCTAGTCCGTTCCCAGCCTTGCGGCAACAGCCAGAAAGACTAGATGGGAGTCTATCGGATCCAACCGTGCAGCTCTTCTCAGGACGGTGTTGCAGAACTTGGGTCCTCACAGCACCACTGCATTCCTTTGACGCATCTGAGTCAACGTACGGGAGTGTCTTTTCCCCAGCGGGCTTTCCGGTGGGAAATGTAAGCTTGGATTAAACTATACGGAGCGTTGCCTAGGCGTCATTCCGCAGAACTGGCTTCTGGCTAGCACAGGAATCCCTTGATGGCCGGGCGAGGAGAGAGAGAGAGGGATGTATTCATTGCTTCAGTCGAACTTGTTTACACCGAGTCTGGTGTTTTCTACTCAGGTTTGTGCTTGTTCTCCCAGCTGGCTCAGGTCCTCGAAACAACTGTTGGACGTTCTTGGCCAGCAAGCATGGAGGCTTGGCAACCCACCGTCTTCCACTCGGACGAGACAGATCCGTCTGCCAGCGGCAACACTTGGACGGTTCTGCCGAAGAGAAGCTTTTGGCGTCCGCCGAGAGACGTCGGTGGTCTGGGCCGGCCCAGTCCTCCGACGTCAACTTCGGGAAGATCCTCTAGCGCCGCTCCACCGGCTCGTCCGCCTGGCTGGAGCTCGTCATTTTCTCTGAAGGCGGTCAGACTTCTCTGTCTGGGAGGTCTCGACCCGACTGCCAGGGCACCGTCGTGAACAAAGGCGCGGAACATTGCGAAGCACGAAATGCCGCAAGCCCTGGCTGGAGGGCGACAGCTCCCCCCCAGCAAGCCATGGCAGCTCTCTCTGGGAGGCGTGGGAAGCCACCAGGAGCTTGCCGTCCGGCCTAGAGGAAGCCCAGAGGAAGCCCAGCGGAAGGACCATGCTCGTTTCCGGTCGTCTGCCACGGCTTCAGACGTTGAGAGTGGATATCGTGAGCTCAAACTGCCGAGCTCTCCTTTCTATAAGAGGCGTTCAAGGTTCCCGTGTTGCTGCATTCTCTTCTTTTCCTCATCAGCCTCATCAGCCTCATCAGCCTCATCAGCCTCTTCCACCCTCATCAGCCTCTTCCACCCTGATCCAGCAACCGCTTCTCTCGCCTTCAGCATCCTCCAGATATAAGATTCCTCAAAGACCCCGTCTCTTGCACAACTCTCACCTCTCAACCATCCAGCAAGTCCAGTCTTCCAACCGCCAACATGCAGGTCAAGATCTTCACCGCCGCCATCGCCGCCTTCTCCTTCGCTCCGGTCCAGGCCGCCGTTGCCGTTGCCCCGAGACAGGCCTTCACCGTCACTCCCGGAGCCGTCGTCCTGCCCACCTTCTCGTTCGACCCCAACTCGCTCGGTGTTCAGCAGTTCATCTTTGAGCTCCTCAACACCCTCCGCGGCGACATTGACGCCTCTGCTCTGCTCGTGACGCAGCTCATCAACACCGCGAACAATGCCGCCAACGATGTAAGCCTCCCCCTCCCGGCAACATCATACATATATCCATGGGATCACGATACTGACTACTTCCTCGCAGAGAGTGACCGCTGCCCAGGCCATCGCCGCCGCGCTCCAGCAGAACGCTCAAAACATCGCCACCAAGTTCCAGGGCATCGCCGGCGAGCTCGTCACCAAGGCCGCGACCCTCAAGCCCAGCGCCACTCCTGGCAACGGCAACGGCGGCGGCAACGGTGGCGGCCTTCCCTCGCCTACTCTCCCTTCCGTTGCTCTGCCCACTGCGACGGTTGCCGCCACCGCTGCCGACATCGCCCAGCTTGCCGAGCAGGTAAGATTCCAGGAATAGCTTCAACCCAGTCCTCTCCGTACTGACAACAACCAGGTCGTCGTCCAGGTCCAGACCCTCTTCAACCAGGCCAACGGCCAGGTTAGGGCCCTCCAGGCCCAGGCCACCCAGCAGGCCACCGGCATCATCGGCCTCGTCGACGCCACCCTGAAGAAGCTCCTCGGCGACGCCTCGACGGCCACCACCGCTGCTCTCCAGACCGCCTACGCCCAGTCCACCATCGCGACCCAGCTGCTCCTCGCCACCGTCGCCGGCGTCCTCGCCAACGTCCAGGGCACCAGCGCCGCCCTTACCCAGCGCATCACCAACGCCTCTGTCAAGCTCAACCCCACCCTCGTCCTCGGCGTCAGCCCCGACATCAAGATCTAAAAAGGGTATTCATCTACCTTTATGCGCCTCTGGCTCGCATGCTCATCCAGCCCACTGGGGTTGGCGAGCTTCTTCATACAAACGGTCCGATAATCACTTACAATAATGGCAATATGGGAGACTGGTACGGTAATCATTCGAGGGAAAGGGAAGCTTTTGGTAATGGCTGACGCAATCTTTCGCGGATGGGGCATTATCTCTTTACCGGTCACATTCAAGTAATTCTTAATATGGTACTTATCCTTAGGATCTAGCTTAATGTTTTATTAATGAGCAAGACATTACACACCAGTCGCATTTTGATTGAAGATTGATTGAAGATTTGATTGCCAGTATCCATCGGAATCGCCTTCCTTAAGCTCTCAATGATATCGGATCGCAGAACTTATTGAATGACTTCATCAGAGATATCGCTCAATGCACACCTTATACAAGAACCAACCAACGCAAGTCTTGACATGGATGGTGAGCTGTCCCAGTGCTTTATTTAGCGAAAATCGATAGTCGATTCAATGAGCATCACAGCAAGTTGCGCAAACCCGACGGGGACTCTGAATCGTACGGAACCCTCGCACTTGGATCGGGTTCAGCCGAAAAACCTGCGCACGCGGTGGATATATCGGCACCTTGGCCCCTTCTACAGGCCCGGTTGCGTTGTGAATAAGGTGACATGCTTGGAGGCGTAAATATGGCGCGTTTTGCGTAAACAGATTGGATGGCGGCGTAGAGATCCCAAAGGAGGATACGGACGTTCGAGAGAGCGTCATCCCTGAACGTCTGGAAATTCAGGGGCCGGGGCGGAGACACGACAAGGACAAGGTATGGCCCTCTTGTGATCGGATGACACAAGTTTGCTATGCACGAGATGGTTTCTGGTTTACTCTTTGAAGCTCGAGCTCACGACGAGGGCGTTTATCAGGGCGGGCGGTTCAAGGGAATCTTTTCCCGGTCAGGACTCGGGACTCAGGAGAGGCGGAAGAAAAGACCGCCCAGAGGCCCCAAACCTCCCAGACCCAGCCCACTTGCTGTATGTAAGCGCTGGCAACATCCTTGCAGCCATCGTGGAAACCCCCCCCCCCAGAACAAGGGCGGAGGATTTGCTTCTGGGTCAATGGCCCCCCTTTCAACGTCCCCAATCTCGGCCGAAGGAAGCGAAGCGGAACGAAGCTTAGCTCCTCGCACACGGCGGGCTCGTTCGTCCGCTGGTAGTACCGGGGGCGGGATCATGCCGGATCGTCGACGGCCAGGGGTTCAGCTTCGAGCCTTGGATAGATTGAAGCAGGAATTGGCCCTTCCAATAGCAGAGCAGGATATGACGGTCGGAGGAAGCAAAACGGACGGAAACTGGCCAGGCTTGGGCAGGCCAGGCCGGGCCACTGCTCTTGTCGAAGAGACCAAACGTTGATAAACGTCTCTTCTCCCCGCCAAGAATCGTGATATTGTCTTTGTTGCTTCTTGCTCCTGTTTCTGTGTGTCTTTCTACCATTCATTCACTTTCATTCTTTTCTTGTTCTCTCGAGGATCACTCCACACGTTCTTTTCTCGCCAGTCCTTGTCTCCTTACCAGCCAGTCTCTCCTTTTCCAACCCACCACCACCACCACCACCACCACCAAGACCACACTCACTCCATCCCCATCCAACATGCGCTTCTCGGCCTTTGCGGCAGCCGGCCTGCTCGCCGTCCCCGGCGTCAGCGCCAACCTGCACGAGCTGGCCGTGGCCGCCGGCAAGAAGTACTTTGGCGTGGCCACCGACAACTCGGAGCTCAAGGACGCGGCCTACGTCGAGATCCTCAAGGACCCCAAGATGTTCGGGGCCATGACGCCCGGCAACGGGCAGAAGTGGCAGTTCACGGAGAAGACGCAGGGCGTCTTCAGCTACACGTCGGGCGACGAGATTGCCGACTTTGCAAAGACCAACGGCATGCTCCTCCGGTGCCACACGCTCGTGTGGCACTCGCAGCTGCCGACGTGGGTGTCGTCGGGCACGTGGACCAAGGAGCAGCTGACGTCCATCATCGAGACGCACGTGTCCAACGTCGCCGGCCACTACAAGGGCCAGTGCTACTCGTGGGACGTGGTGAACGAGGCCCTCAACGAGGACGGCACCTACCGCGACAGCGTCTTCCACAAGGTGCTCGGGACCGACTTCATCCCCGTCGCCTTCAAGGCGGCGGCCGCGGCCGACGACGCCGCCAAGCTGTACTACAACGACTACAACATCGAGCTCGCGGGCGGCAAGCAGAAGGAGGTGCTCAACATCATCAAGAGCATCAAGGCGGCCGGCGCGCGCATCGACGGCGTCGGCCTGCAGGCCCACCTCATCGTCGGCAGCGCCGGGTCCCGCGCCGCCCTCGCCGGCGTGCTCAAGTCGTACGTCGACGCCGGCGTCGCCGAGGTCGCCTACACCGAGCTCGACATCCGCCACAAGAGCATCCCCGCCGATGCCGCGGCCCAGCAGCAGCAGGCCACCGACTACGTCAGCGTCGTCGGCGCCTGCCTCGACACGTCCGAGTGCGTCGGCGTCACCATCTGGGACTACACGGACAAGTACTCGTGGATCCCCTCCGTCTTCCCCGGCACCGGCGAGGCCCTGCCCTGGGACAAGGACCTCAAGCCCAAGCCGGCCTACACCGCCATCTCCAGCCTCCTGGCCGGCGCCGGCAAGGGTGGTGGTGGCGCTGCTGCTCCCGCCACTTCTGCTGCTGCTGCTCCTGCTCCGACCGGCGCCGCTTACCCGGTTCCCACCTCCGAGCCGGCCGCCGGCCCCGCTCCGTCCGAGCCGGCTGCCAGCGAACCCCCCGCCGCTTACCCCGTTCCCACCTCCGAGCCCGCTGCGAGCGAACCTACTGCGAGCGAACCCCCCGCCGCCGCCGAGCCCACCCCCGAAAAGTCTGCGCCTGCTGCCGACGCCCCGGCCGTTACTCCCACGCCCAGCAAGCCGGCTGTCTATGCTCCCGCCGCGACGACGCTCGTCACCAAGGTAAAGGGCAAGTGTGGCGGTGGCGGTGGCGGTGATGACGCGTACGACGAGGACGCGGCGACCAGCGCCCCTGCTGCGAAGCCGTCTGGCTCTAGCTACAGTTCCGGTCCTGGTTCCGTCGGTGCCGCTGGTGCCGCCGGTGGTCGTTACGCTCAGTGCGGCGGCACCGGATTCGGCGGATCTACTGCTTGCGCCGAGGGTCTGACCTGCAAGAAGGAGAACGCCTACTACTCCCAGTGCCAGTGAGGGAGGAATAAAGAGAGAGAGGCATGATGGGACTGCTCTGGATAGCGTCCCGATGAGACGGCGAGGAGATTCGTGTATATAGTTTAGGCTGTGGTATATACCCTTCAGCCATTACTCGTGTGTGTTTCCGTGTGTGGTGTTTGAATTTCGAGTTCAGCCCATGGTAGTGCTAGCAGTGTGGTGCAACACGACGCATCATGGAGGGCCGTGACTGAGTGAAACTAACCATTCGTTGCTCGTCAGGGATGACAGCGTCCACGCCAACCCAGCTCATCTGCAGAAGACAAGATTGAAGCCATTGACTATGATCATTGTGTTCAGAAGAAGGCCCCGTACGGCCGAAAGAGCTGACTCT
This sequence comes from Colletotrichum spinosum, assembly GCA_004366825.1. Taxonomy (NCBI): domain Eukaryota; kingdom Fungi; phylum Ascomycota; class Sordariomycetes; order Glomerellales; family Glomerellaceae; genus Colletotrichum; species Colletotrichum spinosum. The sequence continues at coordinate 95,747 of QAPG01000065.1, read as the reverse complement.
GCCCGGCTACCTCAACAGACGCCGTCTTATAGCCGATTCGATGGCAAAGGGATGTGGCTTCAGACGACTTCACCCCGCATCTTCAACCACCACATGGCCGACAAAGACGGCGGTACAGATCCATTGGATGACGACGTGCGGCAGATGTCTCGTTGGCTCGTGTGGTCTCAGTATGTTCGACTACACGGTCATGGTAGATCATCACGCTTGACTTTGTCGATACAACTCCATCGACAGACACACGTGTGGGATATGTCTTCACAACACAGATGAAAGACCTCAACCGAGACATGGATCACCAAGGGAACCAAACCACCAGCGTCGACGACGGTTGCTTCCCCGGAGCCGACGGGGGGACTGGGGAGGGAGTGGTTGTTTCCCGCGACGGCCGTGAAGCCCTTCCCGGCGTGCCGGTTCACGCATGCGGCCATTGAGTTGACGGCACAGGTTGCGGCGGAGACGGAGACGCGGCGGCTTCCGGAGGGCATCGCGGTGCGGGTTCACCCGTCGGGCTACGACATCATCGGCCGGCCGAGTCCCAACAAGCGACACCCCGAGACGATTGTCGACGCGCAGTTCAGCATGTACTATCAGGTGGCTGCTGCGTGGCTGTACGGCATGGAAGTAGGATGGGGAGCGTACGACAGCGACAAGATGAACAGCAGACAGGTGGCGGACCTCTGCGATAGAGTCGAGGTCATCGTCGATGAGAGTCTGGGACAGGAGTTCGAGGTGAGGATGACCTTTTCGGGACTCGACGGAGGTGTCAGCAGAGAGGAAGGCATGGTGTATCCGTTGGGAGAGGATGAGCGTCCCTTCTCGCGAGAAAGGGTCCGCGAGAAGTTCCGGGGCCTCGTCAGGAATGTCTACGATGGAGCCCGGGCCGAGAGCATTCTCAACGCTGTCGACAAGCTGACTGAGGAAAGCGGATCGCCCACAGAACTGATCAAACTTCTATAGGTAATTAGTTCTCCGTAGCACAGACACGAGCCAAGCCACAATATAAGTGGGAAAGACTGCGTCGTCTTCTGACACATTTGCCCGAGCACCCGGGGCCATCGGACCCTTTGTATCGTACATGATTCCTGGCAGAGACCCCCTTCACCTCACCTCTCTGCTTGGGTCTCTAATCTGGACCCGCAAGCGACCGCTGCTCGAAAACACGATACCCCCGGCAGCTTCCTGACTACAGCATCGCAGCTCGAGCCTCAGAGCAACATGTGGATCAGCTCGCCGACCCCGACAGCGGACCCGACGGTGGTGATGAAGAGCTTGTTTATCGTCATTTCAGAGTACTGACAACTGGATCGGTGCCAAGCTGGAAGACGCCCCGGTGGCCGGCAGTTGAGACATGGAACTCGGACATAGAGGCCGCCACGCTCGCCGGTTCCGGCGATGCGGTCCCCCGGTCAGGTCTCCAGGTCCCAAGGGTCAGCCAGACTCTCGAGTCGAGCTAGGTACGGATAGACAAAGCGCCCGATGACAGTCGATTTGGTTCGAACAAGGCGTTGACGGGCTCTAGAGTGGTTCCTGTTGTGCCGAATCACGTCGTGGCCATCTTCCAGCGTCCACGTTCATTCACCACCTGTCGCAACGCTTCGTCTTCAAATGAGCAGACTGCCATTCGAAGCAGACGAGACAGACAGACTGCTTTGACGAGCTTACTGACATTTTCGCCTCCAGGGGCGCAGAAACCAGCTGCTGCAATCGTCCGCAAACGGCCATCGACAAGGACTCGTTCCTCGCCACGTCCAATATTGCCCACACGAATCCGAGCACTCCAGCCTCTGCTCCATCTGCAAGAATAGCATCGACGCTTTGAAGCTCTCAGGGATGTCACGCACCAAGGCCCTCTGCATTCGGATATCTTGGCCGTCGCGGCTCCACAGCGGTGAAATCGGGCCCAAACTCGACGAGGTCGAGAAGAGATATTTCTCCGGCGGCAGCGCCTCCTGGGTCGCCAGATACAGAATGGTTCGTACCAGATGGATGATGATTATCAGAAGGATGATATCACGCTATTGCGTAGCTACTGCGGAGAGGCTGGCCGCTCACACGATCTTTTGTCGAGACTCCGGGCCGACAAAGGTCAACGGACAGTCCATCCGCCAAGAGGCCAGGTGAAGTGACAGTAACAGTAACAGTCCCACGAACAACATCAATGGCTCGACTTGGCCGTGACTATTGGACGGCACAGGCCGTGGCATCCTTTCCACGACCCAACCACGTGTCGACAAGTCCGCTTCCCGCGAAATGAAGCACCTCGAGGCATCCCAGGCCCACGCCGGACCCCAACGACTGCTTGATGGCCTTCGCATGTCAGCCAGCCGTCCCGTCCAGCTCGACAAGAACGACACGACGGGAGGCCCCGAAGGTGTTCCTCCAAAGAAGGCGCTTTGACCGTCCCAGACCTGGCGGAATGCGGGGGATGACACCGCCGGGCGACCATTCCTCATCTCGCTTCGTGGTTTCGACGGCACCCTCAGGGGGACCATCCTGCCCCCTTGTCCACTCCTTGTCCACGTCCGCGATGGGCTGGAACCCGGACCTGAGCCTGTCGTAGTCATGCTCGACATCCTCCTGGTTCCTTGGGAGGAGGGCGATCGCCCGTTTCCACGAACCACGCCTCGTCGTCTGTGTCGTGGTGGTGTTTTACTACGTTGTCGGCCGTCCGGACTTCCATTCTCGGGTGATGTGAGCTGCTGTCCCACCCGTGGGCCTTTTGCGGAACCCAGGGGTGGTGGTCGTCGATCGAAAGAACCATGGGAAAAGAGAGAAATGACGAGCCTTTTTTTTTTCCCTTTCTTATAGTCCAGGCATTGGCCCGTCTGGGGGTGGTTCCCGACTCGAGGCTCGAGGGTTGCAAGAGACAGACAGCACGGCGATTGATTGATCTGTTCATGGGTCAACGGACGTCTCTGGTCGGTCTCTGCGACCGTTTCTTGCTACCCTGACTCTCGTCTCCCTGCTTGCTGCCCCTACCCTCTCCCCTTGGCAGATGCTGTTGTTCCAAAGAGAAAGACGAAGCCAGAAAACCTTTGACGATCGTCGTTTCTTGACTTCTCCCCTCCCCCAATGTGCCTGACAAAGGCACCTTGCCCGCATGGACGACACGCCTTGGGACCAACTTCCTCACGATGATTACGGCCCTTCTCTGCTTGCGACGGTCTGGGGTCTGGGGGCCTTGGCCGGGATCTTTATGGGTTTGCGACTGTACTGCAAGTTTACGCGACAACGAGGGCTGTGGTGGGACGATCACTACATGATTGCGGCCTGGGTGAGTCTGCCCGCCCCCATGGTCCGTCTGGATCAGGGCGATGATGACGACGGATCAACGCTGACTCCTGTCTGCCTCGGCTGTCTAGCTCGCCTATCTGGCGTTTGGCGTCTTCGTCACGATTGACGTGACATACGACTTTGGGAAGCACAACTGGGACGTCACGCCCGGCAACTGGTCCTGGCTCCTCCTCCATGCCAACCTCTCGGGGTCCCTGTCCATCGTCGCCGCCGCCTGGAGCAAGACGTCCTTCGCCCTGACGCTGCTGCGCATCGCGACGGACCGCTGGATGAAGCGGCTCGTCTGGTTCCTCGTCCTCTCCGTCAACGTCGCCCTCGGCCTCGGCGTCCTCTTCACCTGGATCCAGTGCTGGCCCGTCGAGAAGACGTGGCGGACGGCCTCGACGCCGGGGTCCTGCTGGCCCAAGCACATCCCCGTCCGCTACAACACCTTCACGGCCTGCTACTCGGGCGCCATGGACGTCGTCCTCGCCATGCTGCCCTGGAAGATCATCTGGGGCCTGACCATGACCAAGAAGGACAAGTTTGGCGTCGCGCTGGCCATGAGCATGGGCATATTGTAAGCGCAAGAGAGACAGAGACAGCCCTTGCGCGCCCGCGTGGCTGTTTGATGAACAAAAGCCCCAACTGACCTGTACAGCGCCGGAGCCATGTCCTTTATCAAGATTCCGGCAATCACCGCCATTGGCGCCTTTGACATCATCGACACCGTCCAGCTGGTCGTATGGGGCGCCGCCGAAAGCGCCGTCACCATCATGGCGGCGTCGATACCCATCCTCCGGGCGCTCTTCCGCGAGTACACGCCGCCGCCGGCGCGCTTCATCAGCGACGAGGAGTCCATGCTGCGACGGCTGGGGGTGGCGTCGGGCCGCGGCGGCACGGGGGCGGCGCCGGGGATCGGGAGGTCGCGGTCGGACGTGGAGCTGATTGACATTGACCAGAGGGCCGGTCTCGCGGGTCAAGCGATTACGAACGACCTGGCACTGCAGGCCTGGAAGGGGAGGGAAACGAGCGAGAAGGAGGAGGGTTGCCGCAGAGACGTTGGCGACGGGGCAACGCTGTCGACCCATTTTGACGCGTTTGGAGGGGTTGATCGGCTCAGGCCGAAGCCTACCCACGTGAGAAACTTCTCTAGGAGGCTATGATGCTTTGTTTTGGTTATTCAAAAGCTTTGATGTGTTTACGATGTGCCCTTAAGTTTCATTACCTTGCGACGTCCCGGCCATTCTGCCATCCATGTCGATTTCTCATGAGTCGAGGTCTATGAGCGGTGAGTTGAACAAGGATGACGGGTGGTCAACCCGAGGCACAAGCGTAGCCTCGGACGTGCCTGGGGACTTCTCAAGAATCAGTATTCTAATATAGGCAACAGAAATAACAAAGGAAAGAGGAGCGCTGGGTCACTCATATCATACTCACAATGAGTTTGGAAACGCGCGTGCGGCACCTCAACCCACAGTCTGGGCTGTGAGTGAGACGAGTTCCGTCCAGTTGAAGGAGGCCAACACCGACCACGTATACAACCTCTTAGATGAGGTCTTGTTCTCTCAAGAGGATTGACTTTTCTCGTGTCGTCTCAAGCTGAACGCCTTTAAACATTCGAGGCGCCCAACTGACGCCCCGACAATCTTTCATGGTGAGAATGTCAATAATTTGGATAACGCACCTCACTTACCTAGATGACCATCATAGCAGCGCGTGCCTATCACGGTGAGTACTGGGAGTTGCCGACGTCGTCACTCGCCTACGAGCAACAGACCTCCTACCTTGGCACCTTTTCTTGGAAGGACCTGATGCATTAGACGAAGCAATTGAAATCCTCATCAGAGACCAAGTGTAATAGACACCGACGCATACCGAACACAATGACAGACTGTGTCCATACCTCGCAGTCATCAACATCCAGGAGGGCGGAACCAAGGGCGATGGTATCGGGGTCGCCGTCGCGGACAAGCCAGAAGGGCTCCACGGAGAAGATATTGGAAAGCATCTCATCGGCGAGTGCCATAGCGGCGCGTGGCTCATCGACCAAAACGTCTTCGTCGACGATGACGGTGGACTCGGTCATGCCAACGTCGCCAAGCTCAACAGCGACACGGTAGGTCCGTGTTGCTTCTCCGACGGCATGCCGCCTAAGAAGATCACGCTGAACAATTCCGCCGAGGAGTTTCTCATGTCCAAGTAAGGTGGAAAGCAGTCTCTGATAAGGTCCGACGGATAGGAAGTTCGACCGCACCCGACTATTGCATGACCCACGCCGTATGCAACTCGCTCATGCTCCTTCAAGCCCGAAGCCAACGATGACAGTAAGCATATCTTGGCAGATATCTTTGGCGCCCAATTGTCGATATCAAGAGTGTGAAAAACAGTCAGGGCTGACAGAAGTTACAATGGCGTTCGCCATTGATGCAGTAAGCTTACCTTCCAGACTCTACTGGAGCCCATGCAAAGCAGCCTTAAGTTTCCTCTTCCGGCAACCCGTGTCAGCCAAACCAGTTCGAGGCCGTATCCATCGTCGTCAGCAGCAAAGTAGGCGTAAGACCCCATCGATGCTCCAGTTTCCAGACATCACGACGGCCGATGCGGGCGAGAAGACCCTGGATTTAGGTCCCACTAATCACGCTTCATCAGCCTCGAGACGCCGCGGCCGGGAATGGTCTGCTCGTCTGATGGCTGCCAACTCCACTGCGCCCGCCATCTTCCCTGTCGAGAGCTCCATCAACGCGGAATGCGCGGAGCAATTCCAGAGAACCGGGCAAACCCAACTGCCGATTGGTAATCGCCCAGGGCCCTAATTCCGCCCGTCACGGAGTCCGCGCGGTTACGTCAGGGAGGGGACTCTCTGTCGATGCGGCATATATAGTTGACCGCGTAACCCGACGACTCCGACAAGAAGAATACATTAATTGTTAGGCTTTCAGTATCAAGTCAATATCGTCTTCAAGCATCGCTCGCATACAAACAAACAACCTAACCCCCACTTCAAAAAAACCCACCACCACCGCCAAAATGCCCGTCACCGTCTCCGTCGTCTACCCCAACGAGCCGGACGCCAAGTACGACGTCGACTACTACATCAACAAGCACATGCCCCTCGCCGGCTCCACGTGGAAGTCGTCCGGCCTCAAGAGCTGGTCCGTCGTCAAGTACGTCCCCGGTCCCGACGGCGCCGAGCCCCAGTACGCCTTCGCCGGCATCCTCCAGTGGGACAGCCTCGAGAGCTTCCAAAAGGGCCTCGCTTCGCCAGACACGGCCAAGATCATGGCCGACGTCCCCAACTACTCGAACAAGCAGCCCGTGTTCCTGATTGGCGAGGAGGCCGCGTCTGTCACTCTTTGAGCGGGAATGGACGGATCTGGGTTGCACACAGGGAGCGGCTGGGCGAAGGAGAGTCGCATTATACCACCTACGAACTGAATACGAACAATTTTTTGCGCAAAAGTCGGACTTTGGGTGTTGATCCGCTTCATGAGCATACCAGTGTCTTTTTCTATGAAAAGAAAATGTCAGCGCTAATGTCTACCGAGCCACTGTATTTTCCCTCAAGTGCTCAGAAGCAGAGCGGACACCAACCAGCGGAGGCCAAGCAAGCAGGCCCTTGGATGCCCTTGATTTAGTCGTCACCGAGTAGTGTCGGAAGAGCAGCATATGCTACGTTTATCCATTCGGCAGGCCAAGCGCACGAAATGGGCTTCAACCGAAGAGTCTTGAATACGACATACGATGCCGTAGCTAGAGCTTTGCTACCACCCGATAATCTCTTTTCTGATGAACAAGAGTATAATTTCAAATGAAATGGGGGCAGGGACACTGCAGCCATTGATGACCTCAGCTCGTCCGGCCTTCCCACTCAGGACTACGCCATATACCTCATTAATTCAGTCAGCTTTCGTCGTGGAAGACTCTTCTATCTGCTTGAGGAAGAGAATCTTATAAAGCAAATTGCATTGTACCACGACAAAACAGCGGATACATCAGGCAACTCATATTTACATATTCAGTATCATCAGGTGAGAAGAGATCTGACGATAATCAACTGCAAGGCTGACAAGACGCATTCTAGTGCATTATTCTCACTACCCGTCCGCTAGTCTTCGTCTTTTCCAGTCCAGAAGCGGGCATACGAATTCGAACCCAATGTCGGTCACAGTCCGGCACCTCCAAGAGATTGCTTCAAATCTGCATGGAGTCGTGCTGCCAGAGCCTCAAGATCCTTTCACTGCTCTTGAGCCAAGGCCTTTTGGGTGGGCAATGGGGACCTTGGCCTCTCATTCCCTCGTTATTCGATGGCTGATTGATTAAACAGAAACAGAGAATGTTTTACCGTTTGATTTCGACGCATCTTCGACTGCAGCAGTGGCAATACTCATGGGCACTGCCATTGACCCATCGATGCTCCCGGACCAGTCCCAGTAGTCTCAAAGAGCGTATGTGGTCATGGGAGAGATAACTTCACATGACAGCAAGATTACGGACACGATCAAGTCCGAGTTTCAACACTTGGAGGCATATCTCAAGCGACTCCACCATGGTGGTACAATTGACAGCCTATCCTTCCAAATTTAACCCCATCAGCTTGATGTCGGTGGTATGGGCCGTTTTGCCGAGGGATTGGCAGTCGATTTCTTGGAAGACATCGACTTCGGGTTGGGCTTTGAAACGAGCACGGAGCAGATGATGCAATTGGCCGACTTGCTGGATACTGATAGCTTGACGTTTCCCTTGTCAAGCACAGAGTCGAGCCAATCTACAAGGATTGCACACCCCAAACAACTATCACTTTGAATTCCCAGGGCCGGACGGTTACTTCAAGTACTCATGCGTTTTGCCACAACTTTGTCATGGGTCCCTCTTTTCCATATAAAGGGTCGAGTGCAGGGCCGGGAACCTTTTCGCACCGCCCTCTCTTTTTGTTCGTCTCCTCTACGGAGTCCAGTGCATACTCCATATCGTACGGTTCCTCCAGCGAGTTGAAGCCAGTCTACACGCAAAAGAGTCAGCACAGTCGGCACGAAATCCAGCCAAAAGCATACCAAAGCGTAAAAGCCAATGATTTCATAGTCGTCATCAGTATCGGTTACATGGTGAGTCACACCCGCCTGTTTGCAATGCGTCAATTTCAACGCCGGCAGACGTCAGCGCATGTAGCCGCGACTTGACTGGACTCACAGGCCAGGCGAACACATCGCCAGCGCGCGCAGTGAACTTGACGCCGACGGGAGACCCCGACTCGTCGGTCTCGCCGTCGAGAGGCGATTTGCCGAGCAGGTAGGTCCCGCTTCCTCTCAGCACCGCGTAAGCCTCGTGTGTCGTTGCGTGGTAATGCGCTGTGGCCGCGAGCTTTTCCCTGGCGACTTTCCAGTGTCCGCCCTTGATCCACTCGTTGGATTCGACCGCTTTCACAGCAGCATCGAAGGACCTGTCTTGCAGGGCGTTTCGATAGACGACAACCGGAAACTTGGAGTTGGGAGAGTGTGGGGTGGGCGGGACGAAGAACGTCTCTGGTGATGTCTGGTTAACCGTCATTCTAGAGGTTTTTGATTTGCGCTTGAGTGTTTCTCTAGAGATATTTCGACTGGTTCAGTCTGTATGATTTTGAGAACGATTGAGCTTGGGCTATAAATTTGTAGCACGAGTAAACGATGAGTGAGTATCTCATCACGACCATCATCTGCGGGGTGTAATGACGCAACCAGCCTGGACGGATGCCGTGCCGGTCTGCGAGGGGCCCATCGGGTGCGGTTCCCGATACTTGACACCGAACGCACACGGAGGCGTTCACTTTCCCTGAAAGAAGTGCCGACCGAAGTATGCCACATGAAATGAGTCGTTCAAGATGACTTTCTTCAATAGGACGTGATCTTGATCCAGTTGCTACAGCACCGGAGCGTGGCAAATCTATCACACACATATTGTCACATTCCACTGACAGACACCGCCTTGCGATGGTTTTTCAAGGTGGAGCGAAAACCCAAGTGCTAGTTTGAGTAAAATTTCGTGAGATTTAAATTAGATCCCAGAGGGACCAGTAGCTTAGAAACCTTTCATGAGTAGCGCTTGCCAATATAAATTACAAGAAATCAGTGAGTGAACTTAGGTCGTTTCAAGTCACAGTCTAAAGAAACTAGTGATAAATGTACATTGTATTTTAGCACCAAATTTTGAGATCTCTCATACTATACTTCCATTGCTCAAGCATTCATACTACAATTGAACGGATATGAGAAATCGCATCCCCTCAGGTAGTTTGTAACAGTCATACAGCTGCTTCATCTCATCTACACTCAGGTTTCGTCTCCCCTTCCAAACAGTCCGCAGCCTTTAGGTCTCTCCACGGGGCCCGGCAGATGACTTTGTAGCCTACCTTAGTGTAAAGACCACCATCACCACTAAATCGATCATAAACTGGAAGGTTTTCTCCACGTAAAAGCCTCTATGTTCTTCCTGTAAACGCCGCAGAGTCCGACACCTACGGCAACTGGGCTAGTAATTTCGGAAATACAAGTTGAATGGATCGTCAGCACTTTGAAGCACCTAGGTACGAGGCAGTGGCTTTTCGAGAATCACTGTGATAAGATACTGCTAGACCAGAATAAGACGAAATGATACTTGGGGGGAATATTCCGGGGAAGCCTCGAGAGGCTCTAAGCTACATGGGCAGGCTGCCGGAGTCCCACGAGGCATTGGTCAAGTGTTGTCTTCGGCAGTGGCTGAAGTTCGATTTCTCGTAAGATTGTACTCAGCTACGTGTTTCTTTACAGGCGGTTTGTCAATGTTTTAGCTTTTACACTCAAGTCTTGGTCAGGGTACACCAACGCATTCCTTTAAACAATTGAGCCTGTCCAAGAAGCCCGTTTATTCAACCCCCTTTTAAATAGTTGGAGCAGTACCTCAAATTCTGCCAAGTGTAACTACCCGTGGAAGTCTCAAATTCTCAATGAATGACTCAACAATTGTTCTTTCCCGTCCGGAAACAGAAGATGTTGATAGTGCCATCTGCCTGTGTACAGCAAGTGGCTCCCAAGTCCTGAACTGCACCGCCCTAAGAATCATTGGAGGTTAGCTTCCAGAGAAGAAAGTAACGTGGACAGAGAGGCAACGTACGAAACAGTTTGGTTTGCAATTGGCACACAGGTCCTGGCACTATTCGGGAAGCTGGTCAGTTCCATACTCGAAATCGCACGCAACCAGGTAGTCGGGCTGGCTAAAGGCTCACCTTGGTCTTCGTTCCCTTGTCAGCCGGACAACTGCCGTCGATTGGAGCGCCGGCACAGAAAATAAATGCTGCAGACGCCGGCAAGACGAGTTGCGAGAGAGCGGCAATGGCGACGGCGGACTTGAGCAACATTTTTCGAGTTGATGTCGGTGGTATGTACTGCGAGATAATTTTATGAGGATTGAAGCTCGGCTTGTGCAATAGACTTGGAGCGAAGGTGAAGACGTGATGAGGAGAGACTAATGTACATCAAAGACAGTTACCTATACGACGGGTATCCGTAACTTTTATAAGTGGCAATCATAACTCTTTGGGGAGTCTCGGTAGTCCATGTCCACCGACCTGCTCAGACTGCTCTCTGGCTCATCGAACATGGCCTATCCCGGCAGCCTTCCGGTACACTGGATAAGAGCCGGTCAAGGTTAGGATGGCATGAACAAGACACCTGACGTGGAACTCCCCAACACAAGCCTTACTCGCCATACGGCGCGTCGGGTTCCAGGACGGTTCCGGACATACCTAGGCTGTACGTACCGACATAATGTTACGGAAATCAGTTTCCGGGAGCATTCTCTCGTCGTAGCGTTAAAGTTACATGTGTCCTGAGAGTAACTTGCAAGTATGGTGACTTTCGAGGTCAAGATCTATGAGAAGTTCCCACGTTGGTCTAGTGAACTGAGCAGACCATTTCCTGCCGTATGTAAGTGACTGCAGCTGCCCCGTCTTGGCTTCTTGGAAAAGTCTGCAAACTGTGAATAGCGTAAGTCTGACGGTGCCCGACTCGCGTTCGTTGACATGTCAGATGGTCAGTGTTATAGTTGCCATGAGATTGTTGGCAATCGGAAAGTTGACCATAGTTGGTAGCACCGGCGGCTGACTTGCCGCGCTCCAGGCGGAGTCACTTCCGGCCAAGCCGCTCGTCAGCCATCTTTACCAAGTCGGCCTCCGTCCAAAAGCGATTGCGAAGCAGACTAATGAGCGCGATGAAACCAGAGTCTACTACCCCAAGAACATGAATCGTATCGTAAGTATCTTACCGGGCTCCGATCTAGAGTCCGCGTCCACCACCCGTTTGGGTCACATTTACTGTAAAGCGACAAGCAGACAGCAGACCGGCGCCTTTTCACAACGTCGCGGAAAGCGGAGACAGCAGTTTCAAGAACTCACATACATAACAGTTACAACAATCTTGCGGAGGTATCCGTCAGCGGGAAAGCATTATGAGTAGGAGGACGCCTGACTCGGGCCTCAAGGCTGTGGCAAGGGTTCTGTAAATCGGTACTCGACGCCGAAGCTTAGTCGGATGAACCGTTCGTTTTTCCATCCTCTACGTATCTTTCCTGATCAGCCGTCTTTCATCTCCAAAAGCTTGTTCGCAGAGTCATCTGCGGTTACCAGCATAGATATGTTGGGACGTAGCAAAGAGATCGACAAAATTGTCCTCGTAAGTAAATGTCCCGCACCCCGTGCGCCATACCCTACAAGTAAGCTTCTCGTGGCTGTTTCCGGGCATCTCAGTGAGTTAACATGAGTTGTCGTTGTGAAGCTCAGCGGGAAATCTTTTAATATTGAAGATTAGCTGTGTCTACCCGGCTATCAATGCGGTCACAACAATGACTGTTGTCAAAACAGCCCACTTCTCCAGGACAAATCTGCCGTTCGCACCGCTGCCGACCCGTCCCAGAAGTCTGTTACCCAAATCGGTGATGCTCGCCTGGAATTCCTCTGCAGTCGATGCGTTCCAGTTCGCTCCTTGGGCTCCGGGAACCGCCTCGCTGCCGGTGAAGGCAATGTACAAAACGTCATTGTCGTCATGTCCGGAGTTTCCATTCACGCTGTTGCCATAGCACGCAGTGGCGAGGGAGAGGGAAGCCTCACCAACCATGGCCTCGGGCCCGTCATCGCCGTTGGTGTCGCCCCATATACCGTAAACCTGGTGCGTCTGTCAGAGCTGCTCTTCGTTTCGAACCGAAGTTGTGCATGCTTACGAGCTTCTTGTTGCAGACCACGGCCATGACGCTCAGCGGCTGGACGTCATGTGCCCTCGGGTCAAAGGTCGGCCAGCCCTGTTTCGTGCCCTGGTTGCCAAACACCACGTAGGGGTGGACGTTCGAGTTGAGATCGCTCTGGCCAACGTTGTAACCCCGCAGGGTTTCCCAGAAAGTCGTTTGGGATTGTGTGTCGGTGGAGCTGGCGCAGCGACCGTCGTATCCTGTCCCGTTTTGGATGCCGTCGCAGTCGATGTCCATGTTGGCCAACTGGCCTTTGTTGCCTTGGATGTAAATGATCTTGTAGTTGTCTAGAAAGTCACCGCAGTAACCGAAGTCTAAAAATGTGTAAGTCGGGGAGTGCTTCCGTAGAAGACGCATATTTGCCGGGTTCTTACTTCCGCCATCACCCTCCTCGCTATGAAAACCCCCCTTGAGCACATTGTTGCACTTGCGACGATCACGGACGTGATCATAAAAGTCTTTCACGTTACTGGGCAAGTCGAGTGCGGCCAACGAAGTCGCGAAGACGCCCAGTATGAGCAAGAGAGAGTGGAACCGCCTCATTGAGAGTTGCTGCTGTCGGTAAGACGACGTAAAATAAGGTGAGATGAGACGGTGCTGGGAAAACCCGAGTTGGTCGAGATGACAGAAAAGTCGACTCGCGCTTTGGGAGCACGTGATTTCATTTATCTTGACTGCGTCAGAACGAGCTCGGATTCTGCATCCTTGTCCAAGCGCTAGTTCTGCGCACTTGGACAGGCAGCACAGCCCTTACTGTAATGGACATTGAGAATGAACACGAGCTCGCCAAAGGCTTGGCGACAAGACCGTCGGCTTGCCAATAACCCCCGAAAAGCAAGGTGAGCTTGGCGGGACAATGCGTCAAGGAGACTTTTGCAAACAAGACAGTCTCAGACTCGAGAGAGGCGCGTGTTGCTGCGGCGCGATTTGTTTAGTTTACTCATTTTGCAAAGGCCATTCGTTCTTCTCTTTGGCGTTGAAGCAGTGACGTCATTCAGACACAGCTCAAACCTCACAGCGACAACACAACAGCTGCTAGCTAACATCAAGACTGCTGAATGATTAGTATAGGTAGCATTGGCACAGTTTCGAGACTGGGGTCACTGAGGGTGGGAGGCGGCAAACTAAACAGATCCGAGTTGAAGTCCCAGTACGGAGTGCGGAAGCGATCGCCGAAGTTTGTGTAGGTTACTCTGGTGGTGAAACCACGCAAGAGATGGTGGCCTCCCCGACGCTTTGCCTGCGAGAGCTCCCCGCGGTCGGACGGCCAAATCCGTCTCATTTTCATCGGAAGTGAGTAGCGCCGCACGCTCGCTCCATATCTGATGACCAGCACCCGAGAGGAGTGATAACGGCCCGGCTGGTTGTATGGATCTTGTCGGGTTCTAGTGCTCAAGATGGGTAGGAGTCTATGAGATGTGTGCACGCAACATCGTCATCGGCGAGTACTGGCCCGGAGATGAAGCACAATTGACCGGGAATAGGAAAACACGTCGTCGAGTTACGGCCCGTGGACTACCGACGTTGATGCCAGGCCAGTGTAAGCATGAGGTCCAGGTCTGAAGGAGTTCCCTCCGGTCCATACATGTCTCATCAATAAGACACAGTGTAGGGTCGGAGATTATACAATGTTTGTGGTGTCAAGCCACGTGATTTCCGAGGACTTCGCAAGCGAACAGCATACCAAGTCGACGTCAGGCCGGGGTTGATGCCAGTGAAACCCCATGATGGACACGAAAATTGCCTAGCCGCTATGCTATGTGTGGTTACAGTTCCCCATGGCCCTTAGCCCTACTCTAGGTTGCACTTCTCTCAGACGTTCGAAGCCAATTCCATCTGTTATTCGGATAGAATTCTTTTGGGGAAACCACCACGTCGGCTTTGTGTCCCGTAGTTCCTAAGCCTCGGAGTACTACATTGTGAAAGTGTCAAACATTGACCACTTACAGATCATTCCGCAGCAGAAGCCGACTTGATGTCTTCGCCCAAACCATAACAGCCACAAACCATGGGCGTCAAGGGGCTCAAGCTGGCAGACTGGCTCGGGGACACGACATTCACTGCACAGACGGACGACTACCACAAGAAACCGTGAAATACTCAACTGTAAAGCAGGGCAACTCCTGGACATACCCAGAGCAACGTTTAGGCGCATATTCATCCAGTCAAATCCACGTGAGAGTGCAAGCGAGCCCGAATGCCAGGCCCGAGAAGCTCGGGAAGCTGTAATGGTGTCCATCAGACCCCCTCCCGTAGGATAACTTTAAGCTTATGGTGGTCGGCCCCGCTTGACTCCTCCGGAACCGTAACTCTGGTTGTCCCGGAGTAAACCTACTGGCTCAGTCTGGTCCCGGATTCTACTCACAGCCTCGCACGACGACACCCGCCAAGCAAAAGGCGATTCAAGTTATGTTTTCGGCGTTTGGAAGCTGTCACTCCTCTGCAAGGCATAATCTCAGCATGTATTGAGACCAACAGGACCGACCCTCTGGGGTGACAAGGCCTCGACACGGGACATCCCGCCGGCTTGGGGTCTGAGCTCGCCAGACTTCACGGCGCCCTCCCATCCAACCTTGTCGGCTAGCCCATTGGTTTTGTCCAGAGGTAAACGCTTAGGTGTCATGAGATGGTCCGGTGAACTACATCTGTGCCCTGTTCTATATAAGACCAGAGTCATGCCCAGGTTTACAACAACCTAGCAACATCGCCAGATCCATCACCATACATATTCACAAACATGACTTCAATCATTGCTTCCAAGCTGAGCAGCCCTGCTCCTCAGTCTGACCGAACCCAAGGTTCTTCTGGCCCAAACTTTGCGACGCCCAGCCTCAACGCGTCGGGGGATCGGGCGAATCTCACGACACTTTGGCGTGAACCGGAAGTGGGAGCCATGTATCGGAATACCGAGTACACCACCGCCAAGCAGAGTCCGACTCTCATTGACTACTGCGGCTTGACCGAAGACGTGCTCGCCTCACTCACCAGGCCCATCAGGGTCTTAGACATGTGCTGCGGCGCCGGCGTCGTGGCCGCGCACCTCCAGGCCAGAATGAAGAAGCTCGGCATCGAACGGAAGAACCTCGTCCAACTGACCTGCGCCGATTCAAGCACTTCCCAGCTGGAGCATGTGAGTGCCAGAGTCAAAGATCAAGGGTGGACCGACACCAAGGTTGTTGTGGCAGATATTGCGGTATGTTCACGCATGCTCACGAGCGCCAGATCGGCCCTATCTGACGTGAAATGCTTTCAATAGTGTCTGCCGTTCGATTCCAACAGTTTCGATCATGTGCTGGTCGGTAATGCACTGATGGTGGTAGCTGAGCCCTATGCCGGCCTCTCTGGTACGCAAAAAATACCCACATCATTACACAGAGCCTCTAGCTGAACGCACCTCCAGAGATCTTTCGCGTGCTCAAGCCCGGCGGACGCATCGCCACATCCACCTGGGCCGTGGAGGGCTGGGTTGACGCCACGCGGGACGCCGTCGCCGAGCTCCGGCTTCCCGGATCCCAGCAGCCCGTGCCGTGGCCGCAGACGTCGTACCACCTCACGAGGTCTTGGTCCCCCGGTCTATGGGAGGACGAGTACTTCACCGCTGCAATGTACAACGCCGCCGGGTTCACGACCATCAGCACCAAGACTGAGGGGACGTCTCACACTTTCAACGATGGGCAGCAACTGCACACAGCCTTTGAAACGCTGCAGCTGGGTATCATTTACAGGTTCTGGACCGCGGAGCAGAGAGAGAAGTTGGCTCCGCTTCTTGCGCCTACGATTTCGGAGCACATTCGCAAGAAGTATGGTGGGGAGCCCTTCGAGGTCACGAGAACCTCTGTTTTTGCAACTGGGATGAAGCCGGAAGCCTGAGTAGACTATGGACTTGATTCTGGGGACGCGCAAGCTCTTGGTGTAGTGAGATCATACATTTATCGTTCAACCGCCCCTGTTTACTAGAAAAAGGCTCCGGTATTAATGGGAGAAGTCTTTAATCTCGCAAGGCAGTGATCTCAAGACAAACGACCTGGGACAAACTCTCGACCAAGTGTGTGACGAAGGATAGAAGAGCTCAGACTGTGCGGCAATATCTAAGCTGCCATGAGAGTATCCGATCAGACGGCCACCAGAAAGCTCCCTCTTTCTTACCCAGTGTTCCAAGTCCCAGCGCTTTCATGGTCATGTCGAAGGCGAACGAAAAGGGATGGGGTTCATCAGTGTTGAACCCTGACGAATTTGCCTCATTTTTACGTACGCCGGCGTGAGCAGCACATGTTGCACGTTCCCGGTCTCTCCAAAAGTCTCTCTGTTCAGACGAGATGTATTAAAGAATACGTGCCTCGTTCAATCTAAAATCTCAAGGTTTTCGTGCTCGTGACCGGCATCACTTAAGCTTACCTTGGGGCGTGAACCTTTTTCCGTTGGACTCTATGTCCGTCGCCGCGAGCAGTCATACATGACGCGCGTGAAGAATAAAGAACCGTCGAAACTAATTGGTATCCACCACTTCTTTTGCCACAGTCGCTATCTCACGCAGATGGGTCATGGAAGGGCCTCATTTTTCTAGATGCTAAACTTTTACCACGACCTTTCACCAAATTACCGTTTGCTATGTGTATGTGTAGCTTGCAGAAGATGTATTTCAGTATGGCAACATGCCCTCTGCACAAGTACGAACTGGAATCTAATACTCAGAACAAGGTCATGTATGCGTGGGTCACAAAATGGGTAGGTTTGGGTTACCCAAAACTGCCCATTTTGCCACTGGGCCTTTTGTGGATTACCCATTACTGCCCATGGATCTCTGGGTAAACAGGCTCCTACCCACACCTTATCCGTGGGTAGTAATGGGTAGCCCAGGCTAGCCCATGGGCCGTATGGGCCACTACCTAGCTGGGTATCCATGGGCATTTACAAGCCTACAAGTACGTGGGTGTATTCGTTCACCATTTACCACCTTTCGGTGCCTACCATGCGTCTTTGGAATGTGACGTAGTTAGGACTTTCTCCGCGAGTACGGTACGAAAATCTGGCTAAATAATTCCAGAATAACCCAGGACTCCCAGAATACAAAATCGAAGGTTCGGAGCTGCTATGTGTGGCACAATGGAGTCCAGTTCTCGGCGAGAAAGCGTTGGCAGTGCTTACAGAGAAGAGCACGACGTTGGTAATGACAAAAGGCAGGAAATCTACTGTCTAGTCGTAATACAGCTTCTCCATAGTATGCACGGGGGAAAAAGAAAGAAAACGAAGCGGTAATTATTCTGTAGTGAAATTCGGAAGGCGTATGGCGGATGGCTTCCACGTCGTTTCTTGCATTGCTTTCAATCCATCTTCTAGAGCTTTTTGATTATGACCAATCTACGCAAAGTGACCTAGGATCAGAAGGTATCCGGATTATGGATTCTCATCAAATACTGTATGTGGAAACATGACTTTGTAGCGTTGACCAAGACCTGCCAGAAAAGACTAGACGTGACATGATCAAACTGTTCGTCTGGCACAATCAGACGAGTTGAAACCCACGAGATATCCGAGTTTGCAAATACATATCTGTTTGGTTTGCGCTTTTCACCACTTTAGGGAATACCCAGCCACTTCGTCCTGTGTAGGAGCACCAATAGTTTTCATCCATTGAAAGCATTCATACCCACACCAGATCACAAGTAGGTTACTTTCCCTACATGTGTAAGCTGTCAAATATCAACATGGTTGGACAGCGGTTTACATAACAAGATTTCTTCTCCAATGTATCTTCTATCGTTCCCAGTGTCAACTTTTCAAGAACCCACCCTCGCAGCGTCGCTGATGACAATCCGCTCCTAGTCCACCAAGTCTAGACACAGCCAACGACATGATTA
Source organism: Colletotrichum spinosum (assembly GCA_004366825.1). Taxonomy (NCBI): domain Eukaryota; kingdom Fungi; phylum Ascomycota; class Sordariomycetes; order Glomerellales; family Glomerellaceae; genus Colletotrichum; species Colletotrichum spinosum. Next base: position 77,364 of record QAPG01000065.1, on the reverse strand, counting down.
TCAATAAACAGGCCTCGACACCGCGCTCGCCGCCAAGAACTGGCGACCTATGTTTATCTCAATCAAATAAGCCAGTTTAGGTTTATACCTTGACTTTCAACTCCATACTTACACCAGGATAGGTTTTGTCTGCTGAGACTTAGGGTCCTTTCCAGCCTCAGAGAGATTATTATTGTGTGTTGTCGCCGCCGGCGTCGTCGCCTCGACCCACCAGAACTTCAGACGTATTGGGCACATTGGTTCTTCCCGCCTCATGCAGTTCTTTGCGGCCTATAACTTGAAATCATCAACGTTGAAGGCCGGATAGCGTCGGAGAAAGACTTTTGGAGTTCCTCTTTGTGATGTTGCAGGGGTTGGGTGGAGCAACTGCAAGACGAAGAACAGCGAGACAGAGTAGACGCCAGCACTCAAAACGAAATGAAGAGACGGATACGATGTCTTGCATTAAAAATAAGTTTAAGCAAATGACAATCTGAAGCAACTAGATGAAGAACAAACCACCCGTGGTAATTACTCTACTATTTAACGAAAGCAGCTCGTTCAGCTACGTTATCATTGCTCCAAAATATTCAATACGCCACTTTTTCGGCAATGCTAGTCACCAGGTAAGTTTTTCTAGAAGCATCTTTGAGCCGATTTTGCATTCAGTCTTTTTATTACCAGGATTCAAGCTCAATACTCTTTTACCTTTACCGATCGTCGGCCTTTGAGGCTTCTGATATATTCTAATACTCGATTCGACGATTTCATTAGATTGACATGGGACATCTTGCAACCACGTTGTCACGTTTCTTCACAACTGTTTGAGTAAGTCAGCAGCTAGTTCTTATATTCATGCGCCACGCTCTCACGCAAACAGTGTCCGCAATAACGTCATGCACGATGGATACCTCATGCCTGGGGAAACTCAATGTTCGATGTTTCCATGAACCGGCTCATTGTGATTATATGGACCCTTGATCATGGGGCTTCAAGCCTTGACTTCTTCGTCTTGGGTAGGCTGGTTTTGGAACCGTGGTCCACTGTGAAAAGCATTCCATCCTGTAATCAATGCAAATGACCGACTCCCAAGTACAAAACTAGTAAGCGGATGTAGATGGTGAGCTGCTGACTAGCATGCTTCATCTTTGGAATGGTGGCTGAACGAAAGCGGAGGGGCTTAGCAGAGCACAGCACGCAAAAGCCCGTCGTCTGGGGCGAGGAGAGGAGTGAGCTTCTGACATGACCATGAAGCTTTCGAAGGATCATGCTACAGTGGACGCAGCATTGAGTTGGAAGGATTGCATATCTGTAAACTCAGAGCGAGGGACTGACGCGTATGTCGTAAAGGGCGAGGCGCGAGAGGGTAGGCAGAGGTAAGCATGTGGGAAGCTCAACCAGACTCCACACACAACTTTATGTATCAGGAACTCTTGACAAAGGCAGCCCTTGGAGTGAAATTTGAATGTTCTAACTCACCGTCGTTTCCGCTTCGTTGCATTGCCGGTCTGTCAGCCCGATAGTACGACCGAGGTCTTCAAGCCGCATGCCCTCTGTTGCTAAGCAATCCGCTAAATGGCGAACTGATGACCGTTCGAAATTAATCCATCGGTCGTTGACTCGCGCTTCCAGGTTCCGGGCAACTTTAATTCGACCTTCTGACATGGGACGTTGCCACGCTGGTTGGGGTGATGGCAGTCCAAACTAAGCAACCCAAACTCACGAGATCCTTCCAAAATTCAATTCCCATGAGGAGTGCAGCATCCGAATACCGCTCGCGTCCACTTAGTAATGCATGACGGGTGGATTATCTGCGGCTTTCATCTTCCACGGCAAAGGAAACTCTACGCTGCAAATCCAACGGTGAGATGCGTAAGCTCCAAGATAAGGTTGAGGCCAAGCGATCTGGACCAACACTGTGATCGTTTTCGCCAAACTCGCTGCTGCGCTTGCTTAGCCGCCATGCTCTCTCCCAACCTCCACTTCGGTAAATGAGAGGCGGCACCTTTCGTATTATTTGGACTTCCCAGGATGGACCAGATCCTTCGAGATGGTGTCGTGGCATGTGAGTCCACCCCGCTGCTTAGAGACCTTGTCTCAACAGATGGCTCATTGGCCTGGTCCAGGATCTGTTCCATGTCCAGCGCGTAACAAGAGACAGCAAACTAGCACAACCATGTTGCTTCTTAGTCAACTAGATGAGATCGCCGTCGGGGCGCTCACCTATTTTGCACTTTGCCGTGCGTACGACGGCTATCTACCAAATACAATTCTAATTTGCTCTCCGTAATTACTAATCGGTCCTTCAACCGCAACATCGCAAAAAGGAGAATAATTTCGAGACAATCATTCGAGCCCTAAAATCCGTCAAACATGTTGGTCGTAGTGGGTTTTCAACTCAGGCAGTCTCAAGGCTCAGTCGACGCTGTCAGAGGAACAAGGAGACTAGTCTGGCGGCGTCTTTCGACAATACTTCAGACGACTAAAGCTCCAGGCGGCTCAGCTTGGCGATGCACACCTGCAGTCTAATCTTCGGATGCATAATAGTTCTCTTTCGCGTGATTTATGATTTGGGCGAGCGGATTACATTTTTTCGGTAAGCGTGGCCTAGGCCTGCCGGCGCTGTGTTCGGCGAGCCCCTTTTCAGCTGCTTCGCGATTACTCGTGTCTATGATCGAGATGCGATGACTGAGAGAGCGAGCAAGTTGTTGGCTGATTCATCTTTTTGCGTGAGTGTTGTTGTCCCGCGGTGCCCATGGTGGCTTGGCTCATCCCCATACATCGGGTGGGAGTCTGCGGCTCTGTCTAGGTATAAATACGTCGAGGTTCTCGACGGTTTATGATAGGTTTTTTTTGTTCCTCATCACCTGAACAATCACTGACAGTTGCCATCATACTTGGTTCTATCTCAACATTGTGTTTCTTATTCAAAGTCCAACCATTCAACAACAATGCATTTCCCTACTCTTCGTCAGGCTGCCACTCTCGGCATGGCCATGTACACCATCGTCGCGGTTGCTGCTCCCGTAGCCGAGCCCAGTGGGGACATGGGAGAGATCATGGAGGTTAGTTATAACTTATCTAAACAGTCTTCTACTGAATATGTTTACTGACTCCAGCCAGCGTTCGCCTGAGCCAGCTGTAAGCGAATAGTTCAACTCCTTGTTCTTTGTAGTCGATCCATCTCAGGACACGGCTGACACTAGCTTTATCACACCAGCCTAACGGCGATGTTTTTACTGTGAGTATCCTCGTGGCCTGCTGGGGCTCACAAGCAGCCACAGACTACAGTGCTCATGCTCCATCTTAGGCTCTCAACGATGCAATCGTTGCACGCGACGACAAACGGGAGAAAGACAACAAGTGCAAGCGCGACGACAAGGGCGAAAATCAGTCTTGCGAGGGCTACGGCCCCGGTTACGAAAACGACAGCTACGACGAGAGATACCGAGGCTACGGAAATGGGTACGGTGGCGGAGGTAGGGGTGGTGGCAGAGGAGGCAGAGGTGGCCGCGGACACAAACGCGAGGAACCCAAGAATCAGCCGCACAACGACGACGGACACAAAGACGAGGAACCCAAGAATCAGCCGCACAACGACGACGGACACAGACGCGAGGAACCCAGGGACGAGCGGCACAACGACGACGAACTCCAGAAGCGTGGAGATGAGGGAGACAATGACGGCGGAAAGGACGGAGGCGGTTACGGAGGTGGCGGGTACGGGGGTGGAAAGGGCGGCGGCTATGGCGGTGGCGGATACGGCGGCTACGGCGGCGGTGGCTATGGAGGTCGCGGAGGCGGAGGATACGGAGGTGGTGGATACGGAGGCGGAAAAGGCGGCGGCTACGGAGGCGGAAAGGGCGGTGGCTACGGAGGTGGAGGTTATGGCGGTGGCGGCTACGGAGGTGGCGGTGGCTACGGTGGCGGTCGAGGTGGCGGCGGAAAGGGACATTAGCGCCACGATGCCGACTCGGACAACGACCACTGGGACGACTTGGAGTAGTCACTTCGCTCGTCTCATGGAAGCCGACAACGACTTGCCCGACTACGGACGACTTTGCTTTACAGACACCGGGTACTTCTTTGGGAATGACGCATTGGCTTGGACTGGAGGAAAATTGGAGAAAAAAGAATCCTGAAAAGCTCAGGAGGTTACATTCAGTGTATATACTTTATACAAATTTTTGGAGTCCCTGAGTTGCACGAGTTTTCATTTTCCTTTCTAGTGATGTCTGTGTCAATGGGGCCAGTGCTTGTCTCTGGCAGGCTAATTCCATGTTTCCGTACAGACGTCTTTGTTATACTTTAGACACCCGGCTTCTTGTTTGTCTGGCTAACCTTCACTTGCGTCAAACAATAGACTTCTCCTTGCTGATGCACTTGGGCCTCGTACGACTAGTACAGTAAATCGAGGCTCTTCATTCTGAGGGTCCGACCCATTGACGTGGGGTGCGTGGCCCACATCAACGTCAGTTGAAGTCGATCGCCCGTTTGCCCAGACCGCCATCACGATGATATCATTAGCAATTGACCATGAAGCATATTTAAGACAGTACATCGGTTTCTCTAATCCTCATGTTCGATCAACCGTCATTCACAACTAGACAAAACATCCTACCCTCTTACACCACAAGACAAAATGAACGCTCAACTACCCCCCAAGGAGGAAATCCGCGAGCAAGCTGTCGAAGGCAGACCCATCACCCAAGCCGAAGCTTCAGATTTGGCTTCTGCTGAGTCAGAAGCAACGGGCTTCGGGCCCATCAAGGGAGGATCCGCAGCCACGGCGCAGAGCATGCACGACAAGCAGCAAAACTTCATGGCCAAGGCAGGGGAAGTGGCCCGCAAGCCGGCCGACCAGGTGACAAAGGAAGACGCTGCGCAGGTACAAAGTGCAGAGGTGAGCCACACTTTCTGCCTTTTTTGCCAAACACCTTGCTGATATCATTCGGTTCAGTCACGAGTCTTGGGCGGCCGACCACCCAAGGGATCAACATCAGCGGATGTACAGTCCATTGCGGACGAGAATGCGAAGAAACAAGCCTGAGAGCCGAGTAGACCTCGTTGTTAGTGATGACTTTTAATGAAAAAATCATATTAAGAAGTAAAGTAGAACCTGTGGATGTTTCGTGCAAAACGCCGCGCAGCTCACGCCTGCAACCATTCAAAGTCTAGAACAACTCGTTCAAGTCAATACTAGTAGGCCGTAAAGATAGCCATGTCCGCTCACAGCTCGTTTCGTGGCTTGAAAAAGTCCAATCCTCCATACACCTTGACGGGTTAATGGAGAAACCAAAAAATACCTTATTTAGCGGCAATCACCAACTTCGACATCCCTTCATGTTTTCCCACTCTCCAAGTCACCATGGAACCGTACGCTCCTCGCAGTTGACTCCAGCTTACAACTCCTATGATGATTCCTATTGCACGTCAAGACGACCAACAGGGCCTCCATGTTTCCGGTCAAAATGTCCAGCCTCAGCAGCCCGCTTACACAGGCCACTACCATCAGAGGCGGCGGGAGTATTCGCTCGACGAACATATCTTTGTCTGTGGCAAGTTCAACGATTGCCTGCGGTACATTACCGTTCTGCAAAACTACATGGGTGCCAATATACCCATCCCGTATGAAGTGCTGCTTTCTGCAATGCAAGCCTTCAGCGAAATCACCCTCGTGGAAGTCACATTTGTGCGGGAGACGAACGCCAATTGCGACGCAGAACACAACGAGTCGGTGCGGGAGATCAGGCACCACTTCCAAAGACACTGGCCTGCTGTAGAACAGTGGTTCCGGTGGCTGTTCGCCAACGACGTTGACGGAAACTTCTCCCAGCCGGAATCGCCCGAGGCGCAGATGCTGTGGGATGCCTGGGGAACTCCGGCTTGGGTGGTGGTGATGCAAAGCGACTACAGTTTGGCGACTTCACAAAGACCTTATACGGCGGGTTCAGCTCCGTCATTCCATCTTGTTATCGAAGAGATGGTCTCGGAGAGGCCAGACTTGATGCCCGAAAACCGCGATATCATGACCTGGTACATGAGGGTTTGGTTCGACGCACGGCTTAGAATAATGTAACGAATTAAAGTCCATCTCTAAAAAACATCCAAGAACGTGTGATTTGATGCACCGCCGCATTAAATGGTAGGGTGGAAAAATGCATCTTTTCCACCTTGATGGTTGTGAATCCGGGGCACATTGACAAGTTCGACATTTCCTTGTTGTAATATCCTACAAGAGGTTCCCAAACTCAAGCCAACCAATATTCAGCAAACTTAAGCCGCTCACCAAGATGGGTCACTCATCCCAGTGAACCCCATTACGCGGGATAATTATTCCTTGTGCTTACAATTCGCATGATAGTCTGGCCAGTTCAACCGAAACATCGGTGGAATCAAGAAACTATCAGCAGCAATCAGACCTCGTCCTCCGATGATACGCATCTTACATCACTGCGTCATGGTCAACGACAAAGGCGCATCCGAGCCACCGTTGTTCGTCGCACAGATAGAGATGCTGCCCCCCTGAGAAGTCAATGTACATCAACCCAGCACCTGAAGCCTTGTTTCCAGTGTAGTACTTTGGTCCGGAACTGTCGTCTCCGATCTGGATCTCAACTCCGTCGGACGTGGTGTACGAAAAGCCATAGTTGCCCTCTTGGATATCGAGACCGCTTGTCGGGAAGCAAGAGGTTGCGCCGGCCGTGGCCTTTTCGTCGAGCTTGAAAACCTCCTTTCCAGCCGGCGCCTTGATGGGCTGGGAGGGCTCCTCGGTCACCTTGAAGGATAATGCCCCGGACGCTCCAGTGCCGCAAATACTGACGGAAGAGTCCGCTGTGGCAAGGAAGGTACCCGTCCACGGACCCTTGGCTTGGAAGTATCCCTCGTCGGTGCAGGTCTGGATGCTGACGACCATGTTCGGGTCGACGTCGAACGAGAACCCGTAGGTGGTCCCCGCCGTTGTGCTGAAATCGCCGGTGGGGAAGCACGCCGTAGTACCGGCGTCGACTTGCTCGTTCAGAGAAGAGATGACTTTCGGTGCTGGCGGAGGCGGAGGGGGCGGCGGCGGAGCGGTCGTCGCCGCGGGTGGGTTGCTGGTCGTCGCCGGTGGCTTGGGCGGCGCCGAGGTCGGTGTCGGTGCGATTGTCGAAGTCGACGAGACGACGGAACAAGCCTCGCCGCCGAGATCCTGTCTTTTGAACTTTGCGCTCCTTGGACGAGAGCAGACCGCGCCCTGGCCGTTGAAGGCGACCTGACCACCGTCGGGAGAGCGCTGATAGGCAGGCCATGTCCATGAGGAGTTTCTTCATGTTCTCGGCCACCTTGCCGATCTGATACAGCTCTGGGTGTTCTCCGACGGCGAGGAGGTAAGCCGCGAGACCGGCCACGGCGGGCGCAGCTATGGTGTGGCGTGTCAGTCGGGAGTCCTGGCTTTCTATCTGGTCTGACGGGGCTAGCAACTCACCAAACGATGTACCGTCCTTCTTCTGCGTTCCATAGAAGTACGAGTTCGCGGCGCACTGGACCTGGACCCCCGGGGCCATGACGTGGACGAGAGGTCCTCCCTGGGAGAAGCTGGCATTCTTGCCAGCGTTGTCAACGGCACCGACATTGATGACTGGTACACCGTCGCCAGCCATCAGAGCTGGCCAGCTGTTGACGTCGGCTGCTTTCTCCTTGCCATCCTGTGAGACACACCGTTAGTCGAGCTCATGCGTTGTACGGTCAGGTGTGACCTTGTCTACTAGACTTACAAGAACTTCCTCGCGGTCGTCGTTTCCGGCCGCCACGATGAAGATGACGTCTTCGCGGATTAGTTCCTTCACGTAATGCGCAATCATCTTTTGATTGAAAGCAGATGGCGCTTCGACTGATCGCAGTGTCAGCCGTCGGAGCTCGGCCCGAAAAGGGCATACGTACTACAACGGGAGAAGTTCACACTGGCTTTTCCCTGTAACTTCTTCGCCCTGACGTCTTCCAGGATCTTATCCAGGGCGTCGTTCGTGTCCACAGAACTTGTCCCGGCCTTCACGACGACGAGGCTGGCCTTCTTGGCGACTCCGTACTTGGGCCCGTTGACCTTGGACCCGGCACAGCTGCCGTGCCCGCCGGGATCAACGTCCTCTTCGACGGAAGTTTCTGCCTGGGCGCCGCCAAAGATCCACCGAGGCTTGATGGCCATGCCGGTGTATTCCTGTGTGTCCATTTCTGTCAGTTACTGCATCAAAAAGTGTGTGCCAAAGGGGTTGCACGTGCGCTGTTCTTGGTGCAGTATCCCTCGTCCAGGACGTAAACGGTGATCTCCTCCCCTGCGCTTTCATCATACGTGTAGCTCGCAAGGGTTTCGAGGTCAACCAGTGGTGGTTGCGAGAACATGACGAGCTCGGTCGGGGCTTTGTCTTGCTTTACAACGGCACGCTTTCGAATCCTTCCGAGCTTGTCCAGCGACTCCATCCACCACTTCTCGTGGACCTCGTCGTCGAGGTCTCGGTCGGCGATCAGCACCGATGCGCCAACATTGTTCTGATACTGCTGATCAGGTTCGACGCCACCGACCTGGGAATCGTATGAGTCAAGGATTAAGAGACCGAAGTACTATCTAGTAGGAGTAAAACTGGCTACGTACCAAGGGATTCTTGGCAAGGGCGTCACGTTGCGCGGTAGTCATGTTGGCGGCAAATTGCAATGAACAGGAACTGTGCATCAGACGTTTCCCTGTACTGGCCCTTGCCGATCTCCTTGTCCACGAGTGCCAGGAAGTCTTTCTTGTCCTGAGCCGTGGCGTCGTCCCTGGGGTAGGCGACATGAGGCGCCGGGCTTCCACCGGGCACGGCACTGGACGTGCTTGTGGGCGCTTCTGTGCTTGTTGGCCCTTCCGTGCTCGTGGGTGCCGAGCTCGTGACCGGCCTGGACGATTGCGGCGCTGAAGATGGCTGCTCATCGGGTACAGATGTCGGTGGCTTTTCGGGGTCGTCAGGCTTTTCGGGCTGGTTCGAGCCGGCGGTGATGGCGGTGCCGGCGACGACGGCAACAGGAGCAGCGCCGGCAGCAGCCCCGGCAATTGTGAAGAAGCCACCGCCAGGACCTCCAACGACGACTACGCCAAGTGGGACGACGATAGTGTCCCCATTGCTGACTGTAGTAGTCGCTGGCGCAGTGCTAGTAGGTGCTGCTGGTGAGACGGGAGGGCTCGTGATGGTAGGCCGGTGGGTAGTTGGGGAAGCAGAGTATGAACCCGAAGACGGGCGCGGCACGGATGAAGACCCACGAGACGTAGGAGGACTTGAGGGGCGGATGTTTGAGGGCAAGGCAAAGGGATGGCGAGTGGACGATGGCAGAACGCTTCCTTTATGGGTTCCATTCCTCACGGGGGTGGCTCGTCTGAAGATTGGGACGGCACCTTGGTAAAGTTCGCCCTGTAAGTCGGTTGTAAAGACCGAAATGCAAAACAAGCACAAGCTGATGAGTAAAGAATGTCGAGTGTCAAGTTTCATGGTTGACTGAATGAGAGTCTTGGACGGTTACAAAAGAGCGTGTGGCTGTCTGGCCGGTAATGTCTCGAGCGCGTCTGTCCTAGACATATTATAAGGGGAGCTTTCAGGAAGACACCATTGCCCTGCCTCTAATTTAGAAACAGAGCCACATACAAAGCCATTGATCTCTTGAAGAAGAATAAAAGGTAGTCCTGGGTATGAGAAGGAACTTTGGGGTTAACTGCTATGGCGGTGTCCTTGGCTAAGGCGGGTCAATGGCAAGGATGGCGTGCTCCGTTCGATCCTCATGTGATGACTCGCACGACGAAGAGTAGCCTTCTATGTATTCCATGTACCAGTCCAGGTTCCTTTTGGTCGCGTAGCGTGTGGAACAGAAATACTCTGTTCGGCCTTCAAAGTCGTCGAAAGGCTCAAGCTGACGGAAGACGGGACCCCGCTGCAAAGACGAAGCGAACACGTAACCCTAAGAGAATAGGAAAGGGATACAGGATAGGAAAAAGGGGGGGGGGGGGG
>QAPG01000065.1:37288-67356 GCA_004366825.1 Colletotrichum spinosum | reverse complement strand
GGGGGGGGGGGGGGGGGGCAGCCTTTAGTTTTTGCACCAACAGAGACTCACCTTCGCATTTGCAGCGTATTCGCCTCTTACTCTACACGTCCACGTACCTTGGACTGATACTTGCCTTATCTTTCAGTGCTCATATGGCCTCGGTGTGAAGCAGCCTACGACTGCCAGTCAACGGTCTATGTTAGCCTGTCCCCATACGGATATTGGACAGCCGAACAGACGGTCAGGAGAGGACATATCCGCAGTGCAATCTTGGCTAGTCGTGGGGTAAATATGCAATGTCGTTCACTATCTTCACACAGGCTACGGTAAGCCCCGGTGACCTCGAACAGTATCTTGTTGGGGTAGTTTCTCACAACTCTCATGGGCTTTAGTCAGGCCACCGCTGTCGACATTCACTAGTGAGGAATTGGTGTACGCGCGGGTCGTATGTCTCGACATCGGTAGACTGCGGGCTGGGATTTTCGTGGGCTGCCATGGCATTCCGCGGTGACTGTGGATGGCGGTTACTATAAGTCTATTGTCGCGAAGGCTTCACTATAGTGACATAGCCTCGCGTGGCTATGGCGCTCCATACGCCCTATGCGCCTCACGCTGTTATTAATCCGTCGGCCTGACATTTCTCTAATATAGAGTTTTCTCCCTTAAATAAATAAGGGGCTTTATATTATATTTAGATTTAGAAGAATTAAGTTAATTTATTCTTATAAATTATATATATACTAAGTAATTGTTTTATAATAATTATAAGTTGAGCTTAACTAATATTCTTAGTTTTCTAAGTTTAATATAATTACTTCTAGTATTAATATATATCTACTTTTATATTCTTTCTTTTTTTCTACTAAAGTTTCTATTATTATATTACTTATAAGTTTTAATTATAATATCTTTTTTAAAACTTACTACTTTAGTTAAACTTAATAATTATAAGGATTTCCCTATTTAGTTTATTATTTTTATAGTTGAAATTAAGATAAAAGATTTCTAGAAGCATATTAATCTAGAGATACTTTCTTTATTATTTTTATTCCTAAATAAGATTAATAATATTTTATCTCTTAATTCTTATTTTTAAAAAAAGAATAATAAATAATTTAAAATATATTATGTTGAATTATAAATTTATAATTTTATTTATATTATAATCTTTTTAATTTTTAAAGTAATAGTTATTTTAAGAGAAGAAGAAGAAGATAAAATTTAATAAATAGCTTTTTTTATAAGAAATAATACTTTATTTTTCCTAGGTATTCTAAAGTTTCTTATTATTTTAAATAAGAAATCTATAGGTTTCTATAAGTTCTATATAAATTATATTATATTATATATTTCTTATAAGTTAAAGCGATCTTATTAAGAGAAAATATATAATATATTCTTTAAGTAGATTAATAATATAATTATAGTAAATATCTTTACCCTTATAAAGTAGGAGCTTCTAAATATTAAAAATACTTCTATTCAATCTTTAGTATATATATTTAAAAGATATTATACTTTAAGTTTAACTAGTTATATTATTATAATATAAAAGGAGTATTAAAATATCTTTATTAAAATAAAGATGTTTTATAATCTAAATACCTAGTTAAAAGAATTCTAAAGTATTTTATTTAAAATCTTATTACTTAATATTTTAGAAATCTAAAGATCTCTTATTTTATAAGATTTCTTAGAAGTAGTAAAATACTATTTTATTTTAAATTAAACTAATTAAACTTTTAAAAATATATTAAATAAAGATTATATTAGAGTTGTTATTCTAAGTGTTTGATACTACTTAGAATTATTTAAAGATTTAATTTATAATTATTAATATAGTAACTTAGGAAAGTTAACTTCTAGTAGTATATTTATAATTCTTATAAATAGATCTAATAATAGAAACAATAATAGACTTATTAGTAAAAGTATTCTATAAAGTAATTTAGATAACTCCTACTTTTATAACTATATATAAGTAGTAATTAAGTAAATATACCCATTTTAAATATATTTTTATAAGTAAAAGAAGTTTTTATAGTATTAATAATACTATAGAAATATATAAATATTTTAATATACTAGTTTTTTCTAAGGTTTATACTAAAACTACTTATAAAAAGTAGCTTACTATTTAAAATTCTAACTTATTTATATATTATACTAATAAGTCTAAAAGTATTTTATCTAAAAGTAAATTAAAAAAGTTATATTTTAGTAATAATTTATCTATAGTTATAATATTTGATAATATTATTATTTTTATTTTTATAAAAGAGGATTTATATATTTTTAATAAAGAATTAGGATTCCTTAATTTAGATTTTAAGTTTTAAGTAGTTTATATAATTTAAGTTTAAAAATTTAATATAATCTCTAGGAGTACTATTCTTAATAATTATAGAGCTTTTTATTTAGTAAATAATATTATATGACTTAAGAGGGATATAATTACTTATAATATCTTAAGATAAGTTAAAACTAGTATCTTATTATATTTAATTATAACTTATAGTATAAAGATTTTTTGTAATATTTTTAATAATACGAAAAGAAATAAAGATATTATATTGAAGAATATTACTTATATTAAGAGTTTCTATATAAATATTATCTTAGAAAGCTTTCTTAGGAAGTCTAGATTATAATACTTAGGATTTAATAATACTTTTTATTTTAAAACTTTAGATAAAAGTATTTAGATAGTTTAGTTAGTAAAAAAACTAATATTATTTTTATAAAATTTAAGCTTTATTCTTCTTATATTCTTTCTATATGATTTATTTCAAGTAAAAATATAATTATAAATCTACTTATTTTTATCCTTACTTATTCTAAGTAATCTAAAGATCTACTATAAATAAGAATAAATAATATAATACTATAGTATTTTTAGTTTAAATACTTAGGATATTAAGTATTAGAGAAACTTATTTTTAATACTTAGGAAGTAAAGATTTAAGGTATCCCCTTTTTTAAATATATAGATTATACTATTATATATATAAAAATAGTTATATTATATTAAACTTTTGATAATAAAACTATATAATTATTCTATAGAATCTCTTAAAACTTATTTAACTATTTAAAAATAATAAATAGAAGTAAATAGTTCCTTATTATTAAAAATAAGTATATAGAATAACTTTTTATATTCCTATATATTTTAAAATAGTATTTTAATATTTTTATAATCTTCTAAACCTTTAAATACTAAATCTAATAGTAATATAGTTTTACTTTTTATAAAATTAAATAAGATATTAAACGGGGTATTATTATAATTAATAGTTTTATAAAATACTAAATATAAATATTAGAATAAAGTATTAATATTAAATTAATATTTTTATATACTAAAGAGTTAAATAGTAGTATAAAGAAAACTAGTAAAAGGTTTATTACTAAAGCTTTTAAGATATTTAGTATATTAAACCTCCTAACTTTACTTTAGAGTAAAATGGTTATTATAGTAGTATATCTCTATAATATAAACCCGCTTTAGTACTATATATAGTACTCCTTAATATAAGTTAAATAAGACTAATTATACAACTATATTAAATAATATAACCCTACCTATAAACTATATTTACTAAGTAACTCTTATTTATAATAGGGAGGGATCTATATATATAGCTATAAGGTATACCTTCTAAAGAAAGAATATAAAGTAAATAAGAATAAATAAGACTTTAAATTTAAATTATAGAATTATATTAAATACTTAGTAAAATATATTATAAATCCTTATAATATTTATAAAATCTAGATCTTTTTAACTTAGTAAGTTATTACTATATAAAATATATTATTTAATAAGAAGATATTCTATTTAAAAAATAATATAGTTTAAATAATTTGAAATAATTAAATTTTTAAAATTATAGAGGAAATATAAATATTACCCTCTAAAGTACCCCTAGAGTTAGAAATCCTAAGGATATAGATAAAAAATAATATTATATTAGTTTTAAATAATAAAATACTATTTATATAACTTTCTAAATTTATATTTCTAAAAAAAGTAATAATATATAAAGAAAGTAGCTACTAACCCTTAAAGTAATTCTAAATTTTATAAGTATATAAATAATTCTAAACCTTATACTTAAGTTGCTCTATAAAGAAAGTAATAAAAAGTAAGAAGAAACTTAGGATACTAATTCTAAATTAAATATAACTAAAGATATAATTTTTAATAAGAGAAGGGCTGATAGCTCGCTTTCTACTATAACTATTAGTAGATATATTGCCTCCTAAAGTACAACTTCAGCCCTCTTACCCCCTTACTAACTATTATAGCTAGCTTTTAGTTAATCCGGAGCTAAACTTCTTACAGTTATAGTAGTTAGTATACCTACCTTACGTCAATCTTTTCGTAGATAATAAATAACTAATAACTCCTTCCGTAATAACCTTACGCCCTTACGCCTTTATAGCTATATATGATTTAAATATCTCGAGATATTTAATTACTACTAACTATAAGTATTCTATTTAAATATTTACTATAACCTCAATATCGATAACCTTAATGTCCCTATTATAGACTAAGCTCTACTTATTCTTAAGATAAAACTTTATACTATTAATACGAAAGTTCTCTACTACTAATATAAGTTAATTTATAATCTCTATATAAGTATAGTAGGACTTAGCCTATTCTTATTAATAAATAATCTTAATATATTAATTAAGTATAGCTGATATATGAATAATATTTATATAGATATAGATATTTCTAGTATAATTAGATAGTTTTTAAAACCCTTATAATTGTATTATTATAATATTCTAAGATATCTAGTAACTAGTATTATAATAGGGTATTGATATTAAGGTATTATCTAATCAATACTTAGTTTCTGAAATTTTTAACTTAGTATAGTAGTTTATAGGATAACTAGATAATTTTCTTTTAAATATCTATAAGCTACTTATTAATTATAGTATTTAGAATGATTTTATTAAAGCTTAATCTAATATACTAATAGTTTTAGTTATAATAGTTATAATTAGATATTTCTATATTTATCCTATAGTTTTCTTTTTATAAGTAGTTATATAGATTTTAAGGAGATTTTAGTTCTATTATAAAAGATATAGAAGAATAATAAGTTATAGAATACCTAGTTCTTATAAATACTTTATTTTATCTTATTTTTAAGAAGTTTAAAAAGATTCTTAAACCTATAACTTTAGTAGTTACTTTTAGCTATATATATTAAACCTTAGTCTTAATAAGGTTCTCCCCAATTATTACTACGAGGTCTTCTATTACTATAGGGTTGAATATTAGAACTAGGGGTATAATTATCTATAATAATAGGTAATTTCATTACTATTTTAACTAGTTGTAAGCTAGTATTAGTATAAATACTATTATCAGGTAAAATTTATAGTTAAATCTATATATAGGGTGAAGAGCTTAGATACTATTCTAGGTATAGAGCAAAAGTAACTAAATAATTTTCAATAAGATTTATATTTAAATAGATATACCCCTTTTATAAATCTAGAATATAGAAAGTCTTTATATATTACTTACTAATTATACTTCTCCTATTTATCTAATATAACTATACTTAAGTACTAAAGAAAAGAGTACTATTAGAAAGGAGCTAAAATAAGTATATAACTATAAAAACTTAAATTAATTTAATTAAATACTTTTAAGGTAATTACTATATTTTAAAGTATATTTCGTATTTTTCTAAATAGAATATAACTAGGATATCTTTTTTAATACTTTTATATCTAATTAGGAAAAAGCCCTTAAGGAAGTAATTTAGGGATACTATACGTTTTACTACTTTGTTTTTACTTTAATTAATTAAATAAAGTAAGTATAAATCTCTACTATATTAATTAGTAAGGTTTATATAGACTAGTTTTTAAAGCCTCCTAAAACCTATAGATATATAGAACTCTTATTAGAACTACTTTACTCTATTTTCCTTAAAGTAATTATTACTAAAATTAATAAATTTATAAAAATAAGTATTTAGAAGGTAATAACTAAATATAAGGTAAAGTTGAAATTTATCTTTTTGAAATAAGTATTTATATATAAACTAGATTAAAATAGATATCTTAAGTATTATAAAACTAGAATCTATATATAAGGCGATGTTTAGGAGAAATACTTTTTTAAGTAGATATATACTATAATTCTTATTATACGTATTTTTAGAATAATAATAGTAATTATAATTTAATTTAATCTTAAGATCTACTAATTTGATATTATAAATATATTTCTAAATACTATGTATAGGCTAAATAACCTTCTTATTATATACTATTTACTAAATAGTTTTAAAGAAAAAAGCAAACTTATTAAGCTTTACTACGCTTTATATAGGTTTTACGATATACCTTTTTTATAGTATAAGGAGTTTTCTTCTACCCTATTTTACTTCAAATTATACTTAATAAGTAAAGACTTATATCTTTTTTAGACTTATAATAAAAAAGTCTTTATCTTCTTCTATATTAATAATATTCTAATTCTATATTATAAAAATTATATTAGTAATATTAAGAAAGTAATAAATAGGATTCAATAAGCCTATAAGTTAAAAAACTAGGGGCTAGTTAAATAGTATTTTAAAGTTAGAATCTTATATAACTATAAGATATATAAGATCTATTTAACTTATAATATATACTTTAAGTATATAGTAAAAAAGTTTAATCTTATAGATTCTGAAGTTTTAATAATATTATTACCCCTAAGCCTATTTAAAAAATATAATAGTAAAGTATCCCTTTAGTAAGTTAAATTTTTGTAAGAGAAAATTAACTTAATCTTCTATATATTAATTATAATCTAATTTAATATCGCTTTTATATATATCTTCCTATTTTAATTCTTTATAAACTTATTTCTTAAGTATTAAATAGTAGTAAACTGAGTAATCTATTATTTCTACTATGTATATTATCTTTCTATATACTTTAGTATTTTAAAAGGTAATAATATATAAGTATTCTAAATTATAAGTAATACTTCTTTTACTAATAATAAAGAGATATAAAGATTTTTATAAAACTTTATAATCTTTTTTTAGAAGTCCTATTTAATAAAAAATAGTATAATAAAATATTATAATTATATTAATAATTAAAATAAAGTTCTTTAACTTAAAATATACTATAAAAGAAACTATAGTATTATACTGCTTTTCTTTTAATTTAGATTTTATCTTAAGAGATATCTAGAAGATTTATTATAATAATTAGTAAATTATTTATTTTATAATTAGAGAAAAAAAATATATAGTAATATATTTCTACTATATAAATATTTAAAATATATAATTCTACTAGGAATATAAAACGAAATTATTTAAAATAGTCTATTTGCTTATTAATAAAATACTAGTTAATAGTTTTATAAAAATATTCTCTTATATAAAGTTTAAATTTTAGAAGATTACTAAATTTCTATATTATTTCTATAATACTAAGATAAAATAGAGAAGTCTTATAGATATAAAGTAAAGAAGACTTAGTATATAGTAAAAATAAAAGCTTAGAAGTTAAATATATTTATAATTAAATAACTTTATAACTAAGAAGTATAATAACTCTTAAGGAGCTTAAATAATATTATTTTATAAAGTACTAAGTAATATAAACCTTAGTATTTTATTTATATTTCTAGAAAGTAGCTATATAACTATTAAGTAGTAAGTTAAATATAAGTAGTACTACTTAGGGAAGTATGTTATTAATAAAGCTATTAATTATAAGCTAAATACTAGTTATAGTATTTTATAAAAGTATTAACTCTAAAGAAAGATTAATATATAACTTATTAGAGATTATTATATTCTTTATAGGATCTTCTAACTTAAGGTTAATAGATATATAAGCTATTAGGCTTCTAGATCTAAATAATATCCTATTACTACTTTTACCCTTAGCTTTAGATTTTTTTAAACTTATTTTATATAAAATAAGGGTTTTATAGAGTATTCTTCTCTTATAAATAAAGATTTAGAATAATATATTAGTAATTAAGATTTAAAAGTAAAAGCTATATACTACTTATAGTTTTAAACTTATTTACTTATAGAAAGCTAAAAAAAATAGAATTTTATATTAAGAATAAAGTTTAAAGTTTATATATAAAACTTCTTTTTTTACTTATATATAAAATATGTTAAGCCTAATTTTAATTTAAATATATATATATATTAAATATAATACTAAATAGTATATTTTAGAAATAAAGAAGATATACTTAATTACTTAGTAGTAGTAGCTACTCTCTTTTTTAACTTTCTACTTATATAGTTTTAATAGCTTTAACTTCTATAAAATATTAATAATTAATATAATAGTTATATAGGAAAGATATTAAGAGATATATATTACTTATAGCCCTACTATTCTTTATATAAAGATAGAGAAAGAAGGTTAGATTGTAAATTATAACTATCCAAACCCCTTCTATCTTATATAAAAGCTTTACCCTTATTTTTACTAGATATAGTTTTCTATTTTAAAAGTAATAATAGTTAGATATATAATTTATAAATATAATATAAAATAATAATAAAAAGATTTTATTAATAATAAAATAGAGAGTAATTTATTCTTATTTAAACCTAAAAGTTTAGAAGAAGTATTAAAAAAGCTACTTTCTCCTTCTACCTCTTTATACTTTTATTTTAAAATAAGAATAATTCTTATTTTAGTTATTATAGTTATATGTTCCTTATACGTCTTACGAAATACTATCTAAATAATAAAGTATTAGTATTATTAAAACTAATTATTAATTTAAATCAGAAGTATTTAAAACTATTATAAAAAAATAAATATAAGGATTAAAATATATATAATAATTTTATTAATATTATTAAAAAGAGAGAATTAAGAAGTAGTTATATTAGAAATCTTAATATTTAATAGTTATTATTTTAACCTTAAAATTTTAATTAATAAGAAGCTATTTTTTTAGAAGCTTATTTTAATTACTAAAAATAAAACTTCTAAATATATTAGATTACTTATAGTAATAGTTATATAAAGAAAGAACTTATTATTATTCTATTATAATAAAGATATAATACGACTTTTTTATCTACTTTCTTTTATTATAGTTCTCTTTATATTTCTATTTTAAAGTTTAAAGATATATATTTAGAAACTTCTCTTTTATTTATATTAAAAAGGTTTTTTTAGATTTATATAATATTTCTTCTGAGTCTAGGGAGGTATATTATAAAGGCTTCATTATAGTAATATAGCTTTATATAGTTATAGCACTCTATATACCTTATACGCCTCATGCTAATATTAATCTATTAACCTGACATTTCTCTGATATAGAGTTTTCTCCCTTAAATAAATAAGGGGCTTTATATTATATTTAGATTTAGAAGAATCAAGCCGTTTTGTTCTCATAGATCGTACGCGTACCGGGTGGCTCCTTCGCAACATCTATTCAACGTATTATACAAGAGCAGAAAATAATTAGGAAATCATCCCGTTCGCCAACGATTTGTTGGTAGCTGAGATGCGTATGGGACTGGCTCTTCGCCATCAAAGACCGAACGAGATGGCATATCAGTGCGCGGGCTTGTCGGTTCGAAGCTTCGGACCTATGGTCCGATGAAGAAGGGCCGTCTCGGGATGGTCTAACACTTTAGAACTTCACGACTATTAGCAAGCAGACGAAGTCACTTTGAGCCGAGAGGCCGGGCTTCGACTCCGAACCCAGCTTCAGTCCAATAGGTTACCAAAGAACTCCCAGCCTTGAAACGCTCCCAAAAAACTCAGCTTGCTGTTCTGTCCCTCTGTCTCACGAGTTCGGCTGGAAAACTGTCGTCGACTGGTAGATATTTTTGGCTTACAATGCGTCATCAAGCCTAGCTCGGGATGCGCTCTTCCGCCGCGATGAAGTCCGCCAAGTCCACAGACAGTGACGTAACTTTCGGCCGCCGTCTCCGCGTCCTGACGGGGTTATATCCAATAAACGATACAAACAACAGCATAACAGCCTGGTGACGTAGCTTACAGGTTCCGTCTGCTCCTTGCACATCGGCAACTTGGAGCATAATTGAGGCTGTGAGGGCTACGTTCACATGCCGACTGCTTGTCTCATAATCTCCAAGTCCGTCTCCTGCGCCAATCAGTCAAGAGAGACCTTGAATGGGCCATCCGGACAAGGGCCTTGTGACTCTTCGTCGTGGCTCTTTGACAGAGTTTGCGCGGACTTGTGGGACGACGGGATAAATCCACGTGAATGATTGGCGACAACTGCCCAGCATGAGATGTAAACGCGTTGTCGTTTCAAAAAGCATGGAACCCATGCTTCCGATAAGAACGAGTTGATTGTACTTCTCGCAAGTCAACGTCGAGATACCCCAAGCGATCCGGCAGCTCGGCGGAGGCGGCTGCTTTATGTTTCAAGCACGTGGAAACGCTTATGACGTGCCGGGTTCTTCATGCTTGCAATTTGAACATCTGACTTGGTAAACTTTTACCTACTTGATGCTTAAAGCTTAGAGGACGTCCAGACTCCGCAACCGTCGCTCCAGATGAAGACTTTGGTGGGTTTTTGCCAGTAGGTGCTGCCCAGATCATCACGCACGCTGGAGGACGTCGCAACAAGTCCAAAGTCAGATGGCCATCCGCCAAACCGTCCATTATTTCCATCTTCAAATGCTCCGTACGTGACTGCGAAGCTTTGTTGCTGTAAATCATATGCACAAAGCCACGTGATGTTACGCCCCTTGATTTATCAGACTGTCCCTCTTCGCCACCTTCTCTCCCTTTACCTCCCTCCCCTACCTATATTCAGGTTCGTTCTTCCAAATAGATCAACTCGTATCGACTGGGCCCTCCAGCCGGGAACTTCTGAATGCCGACGTGGCTTCTCGGAAACCATGCAGGCTGTCCATGGGTGCGGAACCCTCAAGACAACCATGCTCTTCTGAAGCTGTCTACCACTTGCTCTTGAGGTTCCTGTCATGCAAGACACGTGCGACGAGTGTAATTGCTCCGCCGCCGAGAAGACACGACCCCTACCAGACCGTTAGCTTGCACTTACATGGGGGGACAGTGTGTGCTACTCACTGCAAATATGATGAGTGGAAAGTATCCCTCTCGTGTATTGTCGCGGATCATTGTCCCGGCGATAGGAGTGCCGGTCAATATCGCCACGGCCGTGACCGTGCCGAAGGCTCCCAGCCGGGCACCGAGCTTCTCCGTCGGTATGATTTGACCGGTGGCCGCGGGCATGACGGAGATGAAGACGCCGGAGGCGAAGCCATACGTGCAAGCAAACCCCACGAGAGCGGCAGGGACCTTGGCGGGAAGCCACACGACCAGGCACAAGAGGCCGCAGGCAAGGATCATGGGATAGAGAAAGTTGAGGCGACCGATTCTGTCCGCGGCATGGCCGCCACTGGCCGAATGTCAGCCGAACAGGTCCATCGAGATCGGACGAGGGAATACTAACATTATGCGTCCGAAGAGGCTTGACGCATTGACGAGCGGAAGCAGATACGCCTGCAGCTTGGAGTCTGGGTCGAGTATGATGCAGTAAGGCTCTGCAAGTCACTTCGGTCAGTTTGGGTCGTGGCCGCGGTGAGAGTGAAGCTTCTGCCACTGGACGTATGCGTACTCACCTATGTAGTAAAACGGCACGTAAATGCCAAAGTTGGCAATCACTGCTCCGACCGAAAGCAGAGCATATCTGGCGTCGAGAAAGCCACGATATTCCAGCAGCTCCCGAAGCGATGTCATCTTCCTCCGGGGTCGGCTGGACGATGTGAGGGCAATTGCTATAGCATAGCAGAAGAGCAGGATCAGAGCACCAACACGCAGAGCCCAGGGAAAGCCGATGGCCGGGACAAGCCTGGAGAACATGATTGGGAGACACACGCCTCCCAGACTGCTGCCGGAGGCGACGATGCCCATGGCCAAAGCACGTTTGCGGTGGAAGTACTGGCCGGCGACGGTGAGGGCAGGCTGCGGTACCGCATCAGCGCGGTGCTCGGCCAACCACTAGAGAAACTCATGTGAACCTACCTGAACCCCGAAGGCGACTGTGAGACCGAACAGGAGCGACTGCGCGAGGAACTGCTGCCAGATGGCATTCGGCTGCGTGAAGGACGTCGCGAGCATGGAACCAGATCCGCCGATGGCCGCGACGAGATAGAGCCACTGACATGCTTCAGCATTGGATCCTACCACCAAACACGGATGAAGGTACCTTGGCGCCGTACAGGTCAAACAGCGCACCAGCGACGGAACCCGTCAGGTAGAGGAGTGTGATCTGCAGCGTGCCGATGAAGGAGATGGTCGACGGCGAGTAGTTGCCGAGGTACCCGTGCTGGTAGAACGTCTGGAAGAAGCCAAACGTGTTCACGACGCCAAAGGACGCGAAATACACCATGAAGGAGCCCGCGACGGCGAGCCACGCCTGGCGTCCTCCTTCTGGGTAGACATGGTCTCGCGCAGCCGGAGGAGGAGCATCGTGCCCCTCAGTCCCGGACTCGAGGTCCGCAGCGGGCCCGTCGGGCTGCGGCAGCTGTTTCTCGGGGTGGGATGCGACTGATGAAGTGTTATCCGCCATGGTTCACAAAGTGAACTGGCCTGTCAAGTAGAGGATGGGGATACGACGTGACTTACAGCGAAGTGATGTGCGCGTCCTTGGCGAGAAAGGACGGCAAAGTCGTGGTGTTGACAAGTTGTTGCGGTGAGTTGGAGATTGAGTCAACAAGGAAAATTGGGAATGGGGGATATCAACCTTTTTGACTTACCACTTGCTACGATGGGTCTCTTCCTATCTTTTCTTATCTTTGGTCATCTCCAGCGCCAGAATCCCTGGTGCCAATAGCGGATTTAACTAGTGCGTATTCTTTTTCATATGCGATGTATTGTCAATGGCATGATACCATCCAACCATGTCAATTACTATCATCAATCTTCCATCTCGGCGACTTAGTCAGGCATCTATTCTCTGGCCATGGAGCAAACTAAGCTACCTCACGAAGACATGTTCTGAGTTAATTAAACAGAAAATTACCCCTTGCGGAGTTGCTGAGGTTCTCGTGAGGCCAAACTCGTGTGGGGCGGCCATCTCGGGGGCTGCTTATTTCCAGCTTCCGGATGAGTCCACCGGCTGAACTTGTCTATTTCCAGGTTCACCAGCGGGAACGTCCTTTCAACCTCCGGCTTTCCTCAAGCTACTTGTGGGCAAAGCTTCAGTGCCCAAGTAACACATTCCCAGCGGTCTCGAGGGCTTTCGTAAAGGTTGCCAGCAGCAGATCGGTGTCCTCCAACCCAACACTGATTCTGACGAGGTACGGATCAACACCCAATGCTTGAGCCCAGTCCAGCTCCTTCATGTGGGCGAGCACGACGTACGGCGACGTCAGGGTGAAGTTCGTGCCCAGGCTAGGTCCCTTCGCCGTTTCCAGCTTGTCGTAGAACATGACGGCGTCTGCCTCTCGGTGAAAGACGACAGACATCAGCCCACCGTAACCGCCCGAAGGCAACCTACAGTGCTCGTAGTTGGCCTTGTCGGGATTGTACTTGGGGTAAAACACCCTCTTGACCAACGGATGCCGTCGCAGCAACTCGGCCAAGGCCTCGGCGTTGAAGTTGATGCGTTTGATGCGTGAGACGAAGTCGTGGCTGTTTGCCTCCATGATGAAGGCGTCCTCGAACCAATACCGATCTTCGTACAGTATCATCGCCACGCCCTTGAGGCGAGAAAAGTAGCGGCTCTTGGGGTTGAGAACGGCCGAACCTCCGGTCACGTTGCACTTGCCGGAAAAGAACTTTGTCAAACTGGTTGCGATGACATCGACGTACGGCAGCACGCTGACGTTGACAGAGGTACCGATCGTGTCGTCAACCACCACGGCAAAGTCGTACTGATCCGCAAGCCGGCGGATGCGCTTGAGGTTCGGGCAGGCGAGGAGGGGGTTCCCGGGGAACTCGCAAAAGAGCGCCAGGAAGCGCTCCCCGGCCCGGAGCCGGGATTCGAGATGGTCCAGGTCGTCATCCGAGGCGCGGCCGTAGAAGACGCATCCGGGGCCGAACTTTTCGAGGATCTTGAGGGTGTCGACGTAGGGGAAGCCGAAGCTGATGCTCTTCAGGCTTCCTCGGGCGTGCAGGAGAAAGTTGTGGACGGTGAAGATTGCGTTCATGCCGGTCGGGAAGAGGTACACGTCGCGCTCGGTCACGATATGTCGCTGTTCGCTCCGAGGGGCCATTCCTGTCTCGGCGGCGCCCCGGTTGATGATCCTGGCAATGCTTCTCCGCATGGCCAACTTTACTTGTTGAGCTCGCGGAAACCATTCCAGGTCACAGATGTCCTTGGCAAAGGGCATGGCATTGACAAACGGCGGACTGGGGTCTCTCCGATAACGACCAATGGGTCCGGGGTCGATGATGAGTATCTTTCTTTCGAAAAGTCTTTGACAAAACTCGGCCTTTCTGCTGGAAATGCCTGTGCCGGTGTGCTGCCAGAACTGTCGTGCAAATGGAAGCACATCGACGCTGAATATTACAGCTGTAATGGCGGGTGACAGCGGGCTCAGTACCGATCCTGTGATAGCATCGCGGGAAAAGTCGAGGACCAGGTCGGCGGTCGCGAGGCTATCCAGGGCCGTCCTGGGCTGCACTTTGTCGGTCAGGAACTCAACGCACCACTCCGCTATCCGCTTGTCTGGAAAGAGCAAGGCTTGCGGGTTGGGCATGTAGGTTGCGTGAGAGGCAATGACTCTGGCCAAGTCCCCAACGCTCTTGTGGATGAAGAATCTGGGGTATCCGGTGGTCATCTTGCCGACGGTCGACTTCTGGCCTGTAGCCCAGCCGACATTGTCGTCCCACGTTGGTAGAGAGACGCTGACGGCCTGTTATCGGAGCACAAGGTCAGCTCTCGTCCCTGAGACCTCGGAATGAACTTACGTGGGCAGTTCTGGGGGGAATAGATTCCCCGAGAGGTAACTGCAGCATGGTCAACTGACAACCTTTGTATACTGTAGCCTTGAGTCCTCAGGGGTTGGATTTTGCCAGTAGATGTGGAAGGACAGATCTTGAAGTGGTTGGCACTCCGAAAGCTGGGTATTTGATAGGCGCGTCTTCTGGCTGATGAGCAAACAACCCTCTGCCTCTGAGACATGCTCCTGTAGGAACCCGTTTAAACAGCGTGTCGACTCAAACAGCGGTCAATAATTAAAATCCATGCAGGTCATGCAGGTTCACCTTGCGCGCGTGATCCTTGGGGAACACACCAACTTCTTGGGTACGTAAGAGGAAGAAGGTGGCTGAATTCCGTGTCTTGGAGCTGCAGTGCAGGGCTGACTTCACATCGTAATCTACTGAAATACTCTCCTTTCCTTTTTGTCCCGGCATTTCAATCACCTCGTGTGGAAGAGCCGTTCTTATATACGCGTCCCCATGTAGTAGATCTTTGGAAGACATCATCCTCAAGGAAGATTTCGAGGGAAAAGGTATTCGGCATGACCACAATCTCAGCAGCCCGGAAGAAGTATTGAGGACACTACGCAGATGACGGAAAGCATATATACTGCTTCTCTTTTCAATAGATTTTACAAGTCGCGCCAATGGACAAGGTGTCGCCTCTGAACTAATTGCAATGTCACGATTGTCATCCGGTTTGGCTTGGCCGCTGGAGACTGGAGTGACGTCCGAGAACCTCAACTCCATCCCAGATGAGGTTCTTAACGTGGATGCAGAGGAAGCAGATCGTGGCGGAAATAATGAGATTCATCTTGATGTATATGTTGAACGATGAACATTGTAATTATAATTCTGCGTTGCTTCTTGAGCTTCTTGAGCTTCTTGAAACAACATTCTCAGTTCAATATGATATCCAACTTGACCTGGCGACCCCCATGAATAGGTAGATAAGCATAACCACCAGAGTGTGCTGTGGCGTCATGTGATGTGGCGTTGCGTCGCCGAGTTTTCAAGTCTGTTGCATACACTGAGCTAAAGCCACAAGAATTACTCGGGTTCACGAAAGTACGGTGGGTAAACCCAGTCTCATTTGTTTTCCAGCTTTGAGGAGGTAGGTCCTTGAAGGCAAAGACACCTCAACGATCTGAGCAGCACACCAGAGTCTCACGTAAAACACCCTTAAGCCGTTGATCACCGCAAGGTCCGTGCCGAGATTCGAGGGAGGAACAGAGAGGCGTAGGCGAAAGGTTCGTCTCACTGCAGGCCATGCGACGAAGAAGGGTTGTTGTTCAACAATCACTTTGGTAAAAAATAGTTGCAAAATATGAGCTTGAACAAAGTCGAATAAAGATGATGATGCTCATGCCTCGAATGACGGGGCGAACGTAACCGTTCGGCAACTGGAATGCCGGCGGAGATTCCGTCAAGGCGATGCCGCCACTCCCGTCCGAGACCCTCGCCAGTGCAAGACGCCGTTGAGGTGCCTGGCTGCTTGCACTGACGAAGGCTCACAACGTGTAGCCGCTGGCGGCACAGGCTTATGCAGATCACCGGGCGACTGGACGATGGAAAACACGGGATGACACATGTGCAACGACGGGACGAACAAGTCAGCACCGATCAATGCAGAGTCTGTTCCCCTGCGTCATGTCATTCACAACTCAGGGGACCCGAGCCAGCCAGTCAGAGGTGCCATGGCACAAGCACTTCGCAGCCATGTCCCAGCTGCCAAACGAGGTCTCACGTCGTATGCGTACGCTGACTTGTCCAGCACAAGTGGAGTGACTCCAGCCAGAGCCATCATTTCAGCCCTCCTTCAAGCCCCGGAAAACAGACCTGGGCTCACTCACTGACCTCGACTCCCCTCATATTAGCCCCTAGCGATGGTTCAGTGAGAAGAAAGTGGATTACTGCGGTGTGGGTATGTTTTTGACTGTGACTGCCACCCTACCGCAGGGGAGCAGTGGTGAAGCGTGAAGCGTCACGTGAAGACTAACTCAGGAGCGGTGAAAACAAACAGGTCCGTACGGATACAGTAGGTATAATTAGGTTGGGCAGTATCCGTACACAGCAGAGATGGTTACTGCGAGTACCTAATAGCCTACCAGTACTTGGCGGCAGTATGAGTGAGTGGATCGCGTGTATCCGGACTCATAGTGGGTACCCGCTGGTGTACTAATCACTCTGCGCCATGACCCTGCCTTGAGTGCCTTAGGTAAGTCGCTTGGGTGAGGAAAGGGGAGAGTACGTACTCTTTCACGTGAGCTTGCCCGGCCCCTGACCAGGGCCTCCTGAATCTCGTACCTGGTTTTGCCCAATGACAACCCAGGAATAGATCCATTCAGGGAGTACTTCCTCCGTTCTACAGCATGTATCTAGCTCTACTCGTACGTAGCGGTACCTTAAGGTCAGGTAGGTAGGTAGATGCCAAAGCTACATGGGTACATGCAGCTGGACCACCACCCCGGGCGCGCCGTCATTCCATTATTTTCCCCCTTCCCCCTTCCCCTTGACTTCCAATCTTCAAAACGTCCACAATCCACTCTTGGAATCCCGAATTTCTTTGGTGTTTAATAGCCGTGCTTGTCCCACTGTCGTTGTTGATCTTGAACACTCTCTTCTTCGCCAGTCATTCTTTTTGGTCCTCGACAGCAAGCCAACTTATACCACACTCTTTATCCTTTAGTCACTATCCATCCGTCTCTCGACTATAACAGCAAGACTTTCCAGCTTAATTCAGCTGTTTCTGGGAATCTTCTACCATCCGTCGAACGAACCAAACCAATTCTCACAGTCCCATTACGTCTAATCCTTCAAGATGAAGTACTCTCTCTCCGTCGCTGCCCTCAGCGCTCTCGCTGCCACCGCTTCCGCCGAGAACTGGTTGGGCTTCAACTCTGGTGCCACCAAGGCCGACCGCTCTGCCAAGTTCAAGGCCGACTTCGAGGCCGAGTTCAAGACGGCCCAGGGCCTCGTCGGTGCCCCCGGCGACTTCAACTCTGTCCGCCTCTACACCAACATCCAGGCCTACTCTACCGACGACCCCATCGAGGCTTTCGAGGCTGCCATCGAGACCAAGACCCACATCCTCCTCGGTGTCTGGACCTCGGGTACCGACAACATCGACAAGGAGATTAGCGCCCTGAAGAAGGCCGTCGAGAAGTACGGCACCAAGCTCACCGACCTCATCATCGGAGCTTCCATCGGTTCCGAGGACCTGTACCGCAACTCCGTCACCGGCGTCAAGAACAAGTCTGGTCTCGGTGCCGACCCCAAGACCCTCGTCGGCTTCATTGACGACTTCAAGAAGGCCTTCAAGGACACTCCTCTGTCCAAGGTCTCCATCGGCCACGTCGACACCTGGGATGTCTGGGGAAACGCCACCAACAAGCCCGTCCTCGACGCCATCGACTGGGTCGGTGTCGACGAGTACCCCTACTACGAGAACGACAAGGGCAACACCATCGAGAACGCTGGCAAGCTCTTCGACAAGGCCTACGCTGCCACTATTGCTACCGCCAACGGCAAGCCCGTCTGGGTCACCGAGACGGGCTGGCCCGTGACCGGTGAGACCTGGGACGAGGCCGTCCCCTCCGTTAAGAACGCCAAGAAGTACTGGGACGAGGTCGGCTGCCGCCAGCTCTTCGGCAAGACCCCTACCTTCTGGTACAACCTCCGCGACTCCAACCCCGACAACGACATGAAGTTTGCCATCACCAAGGACCTCTCCACCACCCCTCTCTTCAACCTCACCTGCCCTACCACCTTTGACACTCCCACCGGCACTTCCTCTGCCTCTGCTTCCTCCACCGCCACCGTCAAGCCCAGCAACGGCACTGGCACTGGCTCTGGCTCCGGCTCTGGCTCCGGCTCTGGCTCCGGCTCCGGTTCGGGATCCGGCTCTAACACCACCGTTTCCACCGCTTCCCCCTCCGGCACCTCTGGCTCCGACTCCAGCAGCGGCTCCGGCTCCGGCTCTTCCACCACGGGTGCTTCCGGCAGCTCGCCTTCCAGCGTCGACACTTCTGCTGCCAACGCTGTCCAGGTCGTCTCCACCCTTGCCCTGGCCGCTGTTGCCGGTGCCATCGCCCTCCTCTACTAAGAGAGAGGTTCACGTCACGGTAGAAAAAGTTGGAGAGCATACGAGAGCGTTTTTTTTAAGATTCCCCCCTTCCTCTTGGACGTGCTGTTTCTTGGTTCATAATTCATGGATAGACTGAGGGATAGACTGACGGAATTGTGATTAATCCATTCAATCCAAACCATACCATTAATTGGCCTTGATCACAAATCAGCAAGTGAACCCGCTCACCATGTCCCTGTCCCTGTATGGCAATGTCTGACCGACGCCCCGTGTCACAGCTTGAATCACGCATTCCCCATTCCCTGTTTTCCCAGCACCTGACTCGGTGCGCTGCCATTGGGCAGAGGACTGCCCACTCAAGAGTCGGAGATGAAGTGTGCTGATCATCCCCACTCAGGGACGCCACGCTAGGAAAGTCGGTCCAAGTTCTGGACCAGCGGCGGCCCGGTTCCTTGTGGTGTTCGTATTGGCATTGATGCCGGGGTGTGTGTGTCTCTGTGTGTCATCTCTCCAAGTATCCGTACTGTACACAGACAGTAGTGTACGGACAGTGCCACCTCGCTCTTGTTTTCGAAGCACCACAAAACTGGGCGCAGGGGAGGGCCTAGGCTAAATTTAGACTGGGTGGACGATTTGGAGCAATGCCGGTGGGAGCCGCTTTTGCCAGTCTCACGAGAGATACACGGGAAGAAGGATTGGTGTGCTGGTGGGAGACCGAGAGAGCAGGATTCAGACAGTCAGAAACATGAGAGTACGGAGGACTGTTTAGTTTCTTTACCAAGTACCCATCAGCACTGCTGCTGCTGGCCATGCTTCATGCGGGCTTTCTCGCGTGTCAGGTACAGGGCGAATGGCATCGCGCCGGGACCTGGAGCTAGGCCGTCTCCAGAGCCGGGCGTACACAGTAGAAACTTGGCTGGGATGGTCTGCGCAGTCCGCGTACGGAGCACTGTGGTGTACATGCCTAGTAGAGAGTGGGAGGCAAGGTGGAAGCAGTGGAGAACGCGCGTCGTTTGCTGTTTGTGTATGTGTGTGTGTGTGAGGTGAGCGTGAAGATTCCAAGCCTGGGATGGGGATAGTCAGCAGACGTCGTATTTCGGCCCATCACTGTGCCATCGGACGGAAGAATATTGGATTCCTGACGGAGGGAAGAAGAAAACTTGGCTCTGATCGGTTACGAGATTGAACAGAGGCAATAGACGGTTTGGCAGCGAGGCTGTGCCGACGCTTCCTTGTCGGTGATCATTGGAGATCTCTGCTTTGCTTCTTTCGGTAACTTTTTTGCTGTTTAATCTTATTTCACTTCTAATCTTCTCCTTACAAATTCCGTATTCGCTCGGTCGCTATTCCTGGAGGGCATCTGTCCCCGGCGGACTGGGACTCTTTTGTGCAGGGAGATGTGAGATTTCCACACCCCGCCTGGAGATATTCCCCAGCCGTCGAGGTGGGAATGTCTGGGGATGGCGCTATGCTGTACTGTTCACGTACGTACAGGTAGACAGCTATGCCAAGGCGTGTGCCGTTATTCGCTCCCGTGTGCTTGCCGATGCCCAGGAGGGCTTAAAGGCCGGTCGTGTCGTTTGTTTTTGTCTTAGTCGTGACTAACTATGGCTTCGAGAACGCGGAATACGTCATCGAAGGCACGTGTCGACTACCTCATCTCATGTGAAGACTCACGATGTCCTGGCTCCATTGATCTAGTCACTCAAAGACATCGACCCAAGTTCGACAGGTAAATCCGCAGGGCAGCAGGCATTCATTTTCTTCCAGGGACTTCCTTACACTCCATAAAAGAGGCAGCCAGCTTGTACTCATCATGGTTGTGGAGTATTTGGACGCATTCCTAGCCCTAACCTTGCCCACAATCTTTGGAATATGGACGTCTTCCCACGTTCCTCCTCCAATCACAGCCGATCTGAGATTACCTCAAAGATCACTAACGGAAGGGTGGCCGAGTTGGTTATGGCGCCAGGTTAAGGTCAGCTTAACATCTGTTTCCTGGTGGGGCAACCCGCGCGAGTTCGAGTCTCGTCCCTTTCACTTTTGCATTTTTGACAGCTGGCACTGCTTCTGTATCTGTGTCT
This sequence comes from Colletotrichum spinosum, assembly GCA_004366825.1. Classification (NCBI taxonomy): domain Eukaryota; kingdom Fungi; phylum Ascomycota; class Sordariomycetes; order Glomerellales; family Glomerellaceae; genus Colletotrichum; species Colletotrichum spinosum. The sequence goes on along the minus strand of QAPG01000065.1, from coordinate 46,239 downwards.
TTGTGCTTGATATTAAGCCGTCTCTGTTCAAGAAAATCAGGCATCTCTCGGTCTTGTTGCTGGCTTTCCGTTGAGACTTGGAGCTTCACGTGTTTGCAATCTCCTTAGCCATAAGCCTGGACATCCAGGTGAATGATCCGCGTCGGCTCAAGGACTGCCAAAGAACATCAAGCTGAGACGATGACGATGTGTATTCGGTTGCCCACTCCCACAAGACGGAGGCCGAGGGCGGATCCGTACAACTGCAAAGCACCGAAATGCGCTCGGTGTCCGCGGGGTGAATCTCGAGAACAGGCGCCGTACGAAGTGAGCCGTCTCAGTCGCCCTGAGCCTGACGTGACGTTTGACGTCTGGCAAAACTACTGGCTAGGCTTTTGCGCGCGTAGAGACGAGCGTTGTTTGCTGGTCGCTTGGCTATGCAGTGTGCCCGTCAAGATGGTCAACTGACAGACTCTGTTACTGGGCTTTGATTTCACTTCAACTTGATATCCTGGCGCTCAGCTCCCTTCCACGTAGCCATGTCTCCGAAAGTCGCCAGCCCAACTCGCTGGTAATATCCACTACCTCCTTCGATGACCATGAGGGCAACTCCCAGCTCGACGCCGTCTTTTACTGTAGTACCCAGAAGGACGTAGTCTATGTCCTGGTCCTGGACCTCCACGGTCACATCTTCGAGATCGGGATAGTCGGTAATCATCTGCCCGTAGCCTTCCGAGTCTTGGTCTCCGAGATCCTCTTTCAGCAGGCAGCAAGACAGCACCACGTGCTTTGGCACTCTAGTCCCCAGCACATCTACCGTGACCAGCTTGGCGTCTTCCCTCGTGAGCGGCGCCGTGTATTCGATCGGTCCATCCACCGAAGCCCACGACCAAGTCGGCGCCCGGCTTGATCTGTCCCTTTGCAAGACGTCCGAACCGCAGCTTCTCGACCTCTTCCACGCGAGCAGGTCGACAAACCACCTGTGCCACAGCCCGAAATACGTAAAATCCCCCCACAACGTCTCCAGCTCCCGGGTGATCCCCCTCACCGCGTCGAGCCTGTCGTCCGCCCGGCTCAGCCTCCGCCGCGTGTACTGCTGCACGATGGTCTTCCACAGGTACCTCTTCTCCGCGACCTCGCGCCCAAAGGCGGCGTCCGCGTTGTCCTCGTTGAACACGGTCCAGGGCAGGCTCTCGAGGGGCTGGAGGTAGTCGAGCCCGTCCTCCCCCCCTCCGCCCGCGACGCTCCGCAGGTCGACCGTCTTGCACTGCCACAGCAGCTCGTACTCGGAGAAGAGCAGCAGCCTCGACGAGAGCAGGAACTCCTGCAGCACCCACCCGCGCCCGTCGAGCGCGTGATTCGGTTCGTGCGCCCCGGACCGGAGATACAGCGTGCCGGCGTCGACGGCGACCTGGACGTCGGGGAGGTACGTCGCCCCCGCGTCGAGGAAGCCGTCGGCGGCGCTCTCGGCGGTGCCGGCGGCGAGGGTGACGGCCGCGTTCTTGTAAATCGTGGCCATGCGGCCAATCTGCTCGGCCTTGTCCGCGTCGCAGTCCTGCACGATGCACAGCGCGTCGACCCAGAGGTAGCGGAACCCCAGCAGCCGCGTGACGGCCACGGCGTCCCGGACGGACCGCTGCAGTCCCCGCTCCGAGAGGCCGTTGTGGCCGGACATGGGCCCGAGGGTCTCTCGTCTGAGGAGGACCTTTTGGCCGCCGCCGCCGCCGCCGCCGCCCCAGCAGTAGCTCAGCGCGAGGTACTCGCCCCTCCTTTCGGTGTCGTTGACAAGGATGTTGAGGGTCGGCGAGGCGGCGGTGCCCACGTCGAGCACGCGGGATGGGAGGGTGGCGTCTCGTGCGTATCTGCACTGCGGGTGGTCTTTTCGGCATTTGCTGTAGACGCTTCTGGCTGCGTTCATGACTCTTGTGCTCTTGACGTCTCTCTGGAGCGGACGACGGTGGATGAGCGTTGCGGCTGGGTCGTCTGCGGTAACAGCGTCAGAAGCCCCAGCTCGACGGAGTTGGCAAGACTTTCTCGACTTCTCTGACGGACCTTTCTTGGCGTAGGGGTACACTGCGATCGTCCCGGAGGACGTTTTCCCTTGCAGCACGTCGATGAACTGTGCAGACAGAGATGCCGATTTCTCCAGAGAGCTTCGGTTCCAGAAGGTGAGAATCTCGTCTCCAACCCAACCAGCTTGGACTTCTTCCAACGCCACGGCTATGAGGTAGCATGACGGGCAGCCAGCCTTGATTGCCTGGACGCACTCGGTCTGGCTGTGGTGTCGGAATCCTCCGGCGTTGAGCTGGGCGAGGCCTGCTTCGGAGAACATGAGGCTGCAGCGGGAGCACCCTGCATCTGGGTTGAAGCCACCGTGGCGATGTCTTCTTGACGGATGCTGCTGGTCGTCGTTGGCGTCCAAGACGACTGGTTTCGTCCCCCGAGGACCTCTGTAGGTGAGGGCTGAGCTTTCTGCCATTGTGGTTGCAATCTAGCTCCTCGCAGCAAAACAGGCTCCAGAGTGTGAAGGAGTCGCCAACTAAGCGTTGATGAGGCTCAAGGTACCGTATGAGCCGGCGGCCGATCGGCTGATGATGTTTCGTCGGACAAGGCATACAGACCAACAGCCGAGTGTGAGTGTGCCTTGCGTTCAATGTCTGCCAATGATGTCGGGTCGAAGAGGGGGGGCTTTCCAGGAGGATGCCTACGTGGCTGTAGCCTGTGGCCTGCATGAAGGCAACCAGACTAGCATGCACGAGTGCGGAAGCGAGGCGGGCGAAGATTGGCCGTTGTGGCCATCTGCGAGCACGATTGCGCCTCGTGATTTACAGGGTCTGGCCGATGCCTCGTTGTTTGGTGTTGCTGGCTGGCCTTGACCCCGACCAGGCCGATGTTATTCCCAGAGGAGTAGCAGGACGTCAGGTCTTGGGTGAGATGTTCAAGTTACCTGTTGGAGCAAGTTAAAGAAGAATACGGCAATGTTTAAGGGTATTAGTTATGGAGCAAGCAAAGAAGAATATGGCAATGTTTATGGGTATTAGTTATTGAGCAAAGTAAAGGTCTGAGATCAACCCAGACGCATCGCAGACATGGCGATGTTCGCCCGCCAAAGCTGTGATGCGGTATAAAACAACATAAAACAACGTCCAGGCCAAGTCGGCCGGCAAACGTCTTTCCATCAGAGCAGCCACCCAGCCCAAACGCCGCATCGCATATCAAATCTTTTCAGTCGTGAGTTTCATCCATTTCAGCGGCCTCGTAGTCGTCAAATCCTATCGCGGCCAGGTTCTTCTTGTGGCTCTGCTGCGAGCTCATCTCCTGTCGAGAACACGTCAGTCACGCAACCGCACGAGAACCGTCAGAGTGTAGCCCACCACTTCCACCGTGTCCCTCATGACGTATCGGGTGACGAGAACCTCCCTCCCCTGGCCGAGTCGGATGGCGCGGGCAATGGCCTGGTTCTCGACGCTGGGGTTCCACTGCAGCTCCACGATGAAGACGCGGTTTGCGCACGTGAGGTTGAGTCTGTCGCAAGTCGTCAGCTCGGTCTTCGTCATGGACTATGCAGTGTATATCCTGCGGCGGCGCAGTGATGCGCGAGCGCTTACCCAAAGGCGCCAGTGCCGGTTGTCATGATGAGCACCCTCTTGTCGTCGCCGTCGGCGAACTGCTTCAGCCTGGCCTGCCTCTCGGGGAGGGAACAGTCGCCGTCGATGCGGAGGTGCTCGATGCCCGCCGCTCGCAGGTACCTTTCGACGAGACGCAGTGTTCTCGTCCAGCAGGAGAAGATGATGCTGCGTGCCAGAGCCGTACGTCAGCTGCTTGTGACATCACGGGTAGGACCCCCCAGACGGCTTGCAAACGAACCTCTTGGTGTCTTGCAGATTCTCCCTGACGTCCTGGATCAGGTGTTCCATCTTGGTCGACTTCCCGCTCGGGTAGAAGTAGTCCTCGTCGTCGTCTCTGCCGGCAGCCGGCGCGGGCGCATCCAGCATGTCGACATCCCCGCCGCTGCCGCTGCCGCTGCCGGTCGTCGCCGTCGCCGGTTGCAGCCTCACGACCGGCAGCGTCCGCAGCGACCTCGCAGACCTCATCCAGTTGTCGCAGACGGGACAACTCCGGGTCCGCGCCCCAGCCCCAGCTCCAGCCCCAGCTCCAGCCCCAGCCCCAGCTCCAGCTCCAGCCCCAGCTCCAGCCCCAGCCTCGGCCTCAAGCCCAGACGACTGCGGTGGTGGCGGCGGTGGCGGTGGCGGCAGCGACGTGGCGCTCGACAGCTGCGAGTCCTCGAGGCACTCGTGGCAGAGCACGTGGGCGCACTGCTCCTCAAAGTCGTCGCGCAGCTTGCTCGACCCGAGGATGGACATGGGCTGGTGGCAGCCGCTGCAGATGATGTCGGCGTCCCGGCCCAGGGCGCTGACGACGGCCTCGCGCTCCGAGAGGCGGTCGTGGCGGCGGCCGTGGCGGCGGTAGGCGCGGCGGTTCCACGAAAGGGGCTTCTGGTGGGTGCCGTGGTTGCAGAGGATGCGCATCTGCAGGTTGGCCTGGAAGAGGCCGAATTTCGAGCTCCTCTCGACCTCGCCGACCTTGTGCCGGATCATGCGCAGGACGGTGCGCCGCGTCTTGTCGTAGCGCTCGCGCTCCTCCGGGCCGAGGTCGAGCTCGCGCGTCCGCTCGACGAGGCCCGGCAGCCGGAGGAGGTCCTGCGTGCGCCGGAGGCAGAGGGCGTCGAGCAGCGCGATGAGGTGCTCCTTGACCCTGTCCGGGTCCGCGCCGCTCTGCTCAAAGGGGACCTCGATGTGGCGGCGGAAGACGCGCGGGTCGTCAAAGGGGCTGGCGCGGATGAAGGCCAAGAGGGCGCCAATGTCGGACAGCCTGTTCTGGATGGGCGTGCCGGTGAGGCACCATCGCGAGTTGGCCTGGAGGGCGCGGCAGGCCTGGTACAAGGTCGTCGCCGGGCGGCGGATGATGTGCGCCTCGTCGAGGACGACTCGGTACCAGCCGATCTTGTGGAGGCGCGATTCCTTCCGGTCGAACTCGGCCGAGAGGGTGTTGTACGTCGTCACCACCATGTCCGTCTTCTTGATCTTGTCCATCTCCGTCTCTCGGCCGGGGCCGTGGTACTTGACGTAGGTGAGGCCGCCCTCGACGTGTCTGTAAAGGGTCAGGCTTTCTGTAGGTCTTAGGTCTCTAGATGGGCATCGTGGGACTTGGGCTGGCGCTTACTTGTCGACCTCGGCCTCCCAGTTGCTGATGAGCACTGCTCCAGTCAGCCTCTCGTGTCATCCAGCGTCAAGATGGACGATGCATCATGGCCTAGGTAGGGGTGACGGGGCAACAACGTACGAGCAGACGACACGACGACCAGTGTTGCGCCAGAGTATGCCATGTCCTTGCTCCTCTCCTCGCTGTTGCTCTCCTCCTCGGCCCAGACCCGGCCGCTGTCGAGGGTCTTGACGATGAGCGAGAGTATCGACAGCGACTTGCCCATGCCCATCTCATCGGCGAGGATGCCGCCTCCTTTCTCTTCGGGCTTCGTCTTTTGCTTTGCCCTGGTGATCCTATGGCGGTACCTATACATTCGTTGCCCATCAGTGGTGGACAGACTCGGATTCGAGGGGGAGCTTCTACCATTCCTGGCCGTTGTCTTTCTCAATGTGTTCCCATAGCCGGTACGCCTCGCTGATGTCGCCAGACTCCCTTTCCAGCATGAAGGCGAGCGCCTCGCGCTGGTGCCTGTAAAGGTCAGCTTTCGAACCCGAGCATCAGAACGTGGTGAGAAGAGAGTCGTCACTCACTGCAGCAAGGGGTGTCTCAGCCCCCTCACCCCCTCCGCCCGGTCGAGGCTCCTCGTGTTCCTGAGCGACTCGTACACCTCGCGCATCATCTTCTTCAGGCCGTCCTCCCGCGGCTGCCGCCTCGCGGGTCCCTGGCCGGCGGCGGCCTCCCTCACGCCGCCGACCGCCACCTGGCACTCGGCGCCGTCGAGCCGCAGGAGGTGCGGGTTCTCGTAGTCGGCGGCCGGCCGCGGGTGCGCGGGCTTCTGCAGCCAGAGCTTGCCCTCGGACAGCCTGTCGCCGACCTTTTGCGCGGCGCGGCGCGGCCCGTAGACGTTGATGTCGACCTTGACCATGGCCTCGGACGACTTCTTGGCGCGGGCGATGGTCTCGCGCAGGTTCGCGGCCGGGGCGACGGGTTCCAAGTCGACCGCGGGCTCGCCCAGCAGCCCGCTCACCGTCTTGGCCGGGCCGGAGCGCAGGTATCCAAAGTCGGTGCCGTCTTGGAAGGCGAGGAGGACGTGGTCCGACTGCTCGGCGATGGTGAAGTGTTGGTGGCTCCGGCCCTGCGTCGTCGTCGTCGTCGTCGTCGATGACGCGCGGAGGCGCTCGTGGAGTTTGGTGTCGATGACGGCCATGTCGCCGATGAGCTTGACCTCGACGTTGTGAAGCTGCGGTTGTCACTTGTGAGTTGCTTGCTCGACACGTAAGACTGACTGACTGTGCAGCACAAGACAGAGAGAGACGTTATAGACGGGGAGAATGCAGAGAATGCAGACATGGTGTAACAGACGAAAGTAAACAAGTCACCTACCATTCCGTAGCAGACCTTGTCGACGTCTTCGTCCCCAAAAGACGACGAAGAGTCGGAACCGGTCACGCTGGACTCGTGCATCAACGAAGGAGAATGGGTGGCCGGCAAAGAGTCCCGCGACGATCCCGAGCCCGACGGCGATGGCTGCGAGCCGTAGGATGATGCATTGGGCGATCCCATGGCCAGTTGCTGCTGGCCCCATTGCTCCACGCCGAGGAAGTTGAAATTCACATCGTCTGCAGAGAGATCTAGACCGCCCATCTGCTCGCCGAGGCTCTGGTTGAAGAGGACGTCTTGGACGACACGGCCATACGAGTCGTAGTGTTGGAGACTCGGCTCAAGTTCAGGTCCATGGTCCTGGTCCTGGTCCTGGTCCTGTTGTGGGTAGTAGTCGGATCCCTGGAACCGTATCGGACGTGGGCGGTTCCCATCGTACTCGTCGATGCTCTGGTACGAGGACCCGGAGACGGAGCCATAGGGCGAAATCGACAAAGGGTCGGGGTATTGGGTGCAGTCATCGTCATCGTTCAAGAGGCGTTTGAGAGACATTGTGGCAGAGGACGAGAACGTCTGCTGTCCGTGAATGGCGTTGGTGAAGCTCATGATCCCACGTCCTTTAAGGTCCAACCAAGCCCACGAGTCACAATTTCCTCTCGCAACCAGTGCTCAGTCACTTCAAGTGATGTTTGGATAGAAAGGGAAACCAGGCTGTGCGAGAGACATGGAGGCAGAGTGAAGAGCAGGGAAAGGAAAAAGAAGGCGTCGGGCGAACCATTTTGAAGACAGGAGGACGGGTGACGTGAGGGAGAGAGGGAGGCATCAAGGAAAGGAATCGAGAGGCGGCTTGTTTGCTGTGCACTTTGGCATCGTCGGTTGACAATGCGCGGGGCGCAGCGAAGACCGTCGGCGGACGACGACCACGACGGACCACATGTCACATCACATCACACGCGCACCATGTAGACCACGTAGAGCTCTTCGTGCACTCCGGACGCGCTGTGCCTGTCTGTCGACCAAGCCCACGGTTATGCAGCCTCCAGCAGTAGTGTCCATCGGCCTCGTGCGGACCACACGAACCACACGAACCACACGAACCAACAGCATACACAGTAGTCATGGCAGACGGCGGTCTGCATGTTATGCTGTGAATTGCGTGGTCTGGCCTAATTATGGGGGCCAACCAGGGTTAAGCCCACGCACGGCACACGGCAGTCCTCGCTGTTTTTCCACTTGGTCTCGTCGTCCGTCGTCGCTGGTTGGCCGAGTCGTGTTCTGCACCGCCTCAGCCAGTTGCGGAAGCGGAACTCCTGGGCACCCCCTGTCCTGGCTTGTTCGTCACGTCCGCTCTCTCTCTCTCACCGTCGGGGCCTCCTAGGGGCTCCGCCACACGACGTTGGCCTTTGCTGTGATGGAGCTCCTGTGATGCGATGTGATGCAGAGAAGCTCGGTGTACTCCGGCCGGGGCATCAAGAGCCTCATTCCCAGAGCGACGGAAACGTTTCCACACTTGAGTGCTTGTTTCCGGGCGTCCACGGAGAGGGCTCCGACGGGGGTTGGATGACGTAGGTAGCTTGAGTCTATCGTGGGAGTTGCTGTCGTTGTCCTGGTCTGCTCGCTGACTACTACTGACTGAGAGTGAGAGATACTTGGGCACTATGAGTACGATTATATCAAGGACTACGAATTCACAGCTGTAATCAGTTGTCCAAGGTTATGGCTGACACTGCAAAAGAGACAGATCTCCTCGCGTGTTTATCCCTGTCTTTGGTAAAGTCGGCTCTCACGTAGCACAGAAGAGCAGAAAATAACACACACAGCATTCTCAATTCAAGACGCGAAACCGCCTTGCTGACGTGGAAGAAGTACACTGCAGCAGTAGAGCGAAAATCGTTCACCCCACAAACAACCCATCTCCAATCCCGCCATCAAGACCCCTCGCAAGGCTTCGCAAGGCTTCGCAAGGCCTCACAAGGCGTCCGCGGGGAACCACATGGTCACGCTCCAACTTTGTCCTCGGCCAGGTTGCGTTCCAGGGTCCCGTGGCTCACGGTTCCTCACGGCTCTTCCATGGGACGAGACGCGGGAGCGAGGTGGCTTGTGGACACGATCTGGCGTCGGGCCAGAGTGGCAGTGCTGCTCGGTTGCCTTGCCTTGCCTTGCCTTGCCTTGCCTTGCCTTGCCTACAGTATTAGCGCTTCTCATGCCTTCTTCCAGCTCCAGTTCCAGTTCCTCTCTCTCGACCCCTGTCGTTGTCCTGTGTGGCTCATTCCCTTGTCTCTTGCAGGCCGGGGCCAACACGATTGGGTCTATTTTTCGTGCCCTGATGGAAGAGAAGAAGCAGGACAGGGGCCGCCCAGACGGAGTAGCATTGTGGGGGGGGGGGG
>QAPG01000065.1:0-37262 GCA_004366825.1 Colletotrichum spinosum | reverse complement strand
GGGGGGGGGGGGGGGGGAACCAACCTGTGCTCCGAACCCATGCGAGACCGCCTGACTGGCTGCCTCTTCTTCGCGATGCATCAGCCTCAATGATGTAGTTGGCAAGTGTGTCCGTAGACGGTTCGGAGTCGCCCGCCATGGGGCCCGAGATGTTGGTTTGTCGTCGTCTCCTGTCCAGTTTCTTCTTCCGTGCGTAGATGCTCTCTTCTTCTTGCAACCTGTTTCGTCAAATGCCCTGGTCGAACTCGAAGGCGCGCACCGTTCATCATTGGCATCCGTAATTCTTCTTACCGCACACCGGCCCTGCTTTACATTACTTGTGAGCATACCGTGTACTCCCCGCGGACCCCGAGTCATACCCAGGTTCCGATATCCCACCGGCATCCGCCATGTCCGCGTCCCCGCGCGGCGTCGGGCTCCACTTCGGCCCGGAAGACCGGACTCTCGTCGAAGCGGCCCGGAAGTTCAAGGCGGCCCTCGACCCCAAACACGCCCAGGACTTTGAGGAAAGCACCAGGGCGCTGGTCTGCGGCGACCTCCGGCTTCTGCAGGCCCAGCAGCAGGAGACCAACGCGTTGATGAACCTCCGGCGGGTCCAGATGTTCCTCGACGGTGTGACGTCTTTGCAGACTGTCCTGACGGAGCTCGGCTTTCCCGAGGTTGGCGAGGTCATGGCATGCATCTGGGGGCCGATGAGGTTCTTGTTCAAGGTGAGTTACCATGCGTGTCGCTCACCTGACCTATTCTATGGTGGGATCTGTTTCCTCCCTTTGGCCTCGATGCTAAGAGTCCTTGCTAGACTGCCAACGTCAACGAAAGGGCCTTGGATCACATCCTGGAAGTGTACCAACGGCTTGGGCTCCAGATCCTTGACCTCACAGAGTATCGCCGACTATTCGCAGCGTGTCCGCCCGCTCGAGTAGCCCTGGTGTACATCTACCAAGACATCCTCAGCTTCCACGCGATAGCATACAAGCTCTTCTCTCTCCGAAGTTCATGTGAGAGCATCCCTTCCCACCCATCACGCCACGACAGTCACTGACAGACACACACAAGTGTGGGCAAAACTGCAAAGAGCGACCTGGAGAGACCTGGAAAACACCTTTGATCACCTCGCCGCCACCCTCAAGCAGCACGCACAATTCATCGAGCAGCACGGATCCCCCCTCAGAGACCGACACGCCGGCGCCGGCGCCCGCACCGACTCGGGCTACTTGGACGGAGGACCGGTCGACCTGTCGGCCCGCGAGATCCACCGGTACAAGTCCGGATACGACCAAGCACGGCACAGGTTCAGAGCCGAAGAGGCGCGGCGCAAGCTGAACCAGAAGGAAAGGGTCCTCCGATGGGTCGACGCGCCCGGCAAGACGGAGCAGCTGCACGCCAGCTTCAGACAGACCCGCGCCCTGTGCCCCGAGAGCGGCAGCTGGATATGGGGCCACCACGACGAGGTGAGCAACTGGATGACGGAGGATCCGCCCGCGTACTCTACCGTGTGGGTTCACGGCCGCAAGGGCCTGGGCAAGACGACGCTGGCGTCGCACATCGTGGACAACCTCCGCTCGCGGGCGGCCAAGCCCAACGACGGCGGCGACGTGCCCGACGGCGCGCGGGTCTGCTACTTTTACTGCCAGGACCAGGACGACGAGCTCGCCAAGTACCTCGGCATCCTCAAGGGCCTGCTGCACCAGCTCGTGTCCGCCGCCGCCATCGTCACCGACGACGACGACGACGAAAACGATCCCACAAACGGCGACGCGGCGCTGCTGCTGCTGCCCTTTTGCGAGGACAAGGTCTCCAGCACGGGCGGCTCGACGCTGCAGAACGCCGAGACGGCGCAGCAGCTGCTCGAGGTCCTGTTCGAGCACGGCGGCCCGCGGCTGTACGTCGTCGTCGACGGCCTCGACGAGTGCGCCGCCGCGACAGAGGTCCAGCAGACGGTGGATTTCCTGACGAAGCAGGTCGCGCGGTGCGACGCCCTCGCCCAGGGCCGGCTGCGCGTGCTCCTCGTCAGCCAGTCGACGACGGAGATGCGCAAGGTCATGGCGAGGTGTGGCCGGGACGCGGCGGGCGTGGTGGAGCTCGAGGCGGACGACAACAAGGAGGACATCCGGCTCTTTGTGAGGAGGAAGCTCAAGACGAGGCACTTTAACCTGTCGCCGGACGACGAGCAGGTGATTGAAGACCGGGTCGTGAACCAGAGCGAAGGTAGGTTGGTGTGGGAGAGAGAAACTCGCGGCGTTCCCCCTGTCGAAAAGGGGCGACGAGAGCTGACGAGACGACCGGCAGGCCTCTTCCTGTATGCCCATCTCGCCATGGAGTATCTGCTGAAGCAGATGAACAAGAGGGATCTCCTGAGCAAGGTCGGACGGGGCATGCTTCCCGATGGCATCGCCAAGATGTGCGTTTCTCTGCGCGTCGCAAGCTCTCACGATGGCCACCTAGATGGATGTTGACGCGTCTCCCACAGGTACGACGAGCTCTTGGCCACGATCAAAGCCAGGCTCGAGGAAAAGTCTCCCCAGCACTGGGAAAAGGCCAAGCTGCTGCTCGGCTGGCTCGTGTGCGCTCACCGCCCGCTCAAGTGGCACGAGATCCAGGCCATCCTGGCCTTTGACCCAGACAGCCGAGTCGTCGACTTTGACATGGGCATGATCCGCGAGGACAACATTGACGACTTTCTCGGCTCGTTGGTGCAGGTGCTGAAGGGAGACAACATCCGGCTGCTCCATTCCACGGCGAGAGAGTGAGTTTCTGTGTTTCCCATCCATCGTCTTCGCACCACAACCACAAGCCCTTGTCGCGATAGCCTCACTTTGCAACGCGTGAAAGCTGACACGTTGTCCAGACACCTCGTCAACACGCGCTACATCAAGGCCGAGTCCGTCCAGTGCGACCTCGCCGCCCTCTGCCTCCGCTACCTCTCCCTCCGCTGCTTCGCCGCTCCAGACTACCCAGAAGACGAGCGCCGAACCGACATCGTCCACGGCTACTTTTCCTTCCAGGACTACGCAACCGCGCAGTGGTGGAAGCACGTCACCAGCGTCATCCAGCACTGCCGCTCCGTCTTTCCCGCCTCCGGGCTCCCGCCAGACGTCTACCACGACGACCACTACACCGTCCTCCTCTCCGAGTCCCTCGACGCCTTCGTCTCGGCCTACGACGGCGACCTCAGACCGCTCGACAACGTCCACCCCGACCTCCCCGCGGACCACCTCGCCCCCTTCCAGGACCTCCCCTTCCACGCGGCCCTCGCCCGGCTGTACAACCACATCTACACGCACCAGAACCGGCCGTTCGAGGAGCGCAACAAGCTCGGCATCCCGCGCCTCGACGCCGCCGTCGCCGCCAGCCGCGCCCTCATCGAGCTCGACCACGCCCGCCCCGGCGCGCGCACCCTCGGCGCCGACACCATGGCCGCCTACTACGGCCCCAACGCCTTCAAGTGCCCGCGCGCGCTCTGCAGGTTCTACCACGACGGCTTCGCCGCCGCCCGCGACCGCGACGCCCACCGCGACCGCCACGACCGGCCCTACGTCTGCCCGCGGCGCGACTGCAGCTTCGCGCCCTTTGGCTTCTCCTCGGGCAAGGACCAGCAGCGCCACGTCCGCACCTATCACCCGGACCTCGGCGACGGGCCCTCGGCCTTTCTGCAGATGAGCCGCCGCGTCGAGCAGGCCAGGTTCCGCTGCAACATCTGCAGCAAGAGCTTCACGCGCAACATCAACCTCAAGGGCCACGAGCGGAGCCACTTTGGCGAGAGGCCGTACGCGTGCTCCACGTGCGGCAAGGCCTTTGCGCGGCTGAACGACTGCCGGCGGCACGAGAAGATTCACAAACGGAACGCGGCATAGCGGCGGCGGTGGTGGTGATGGACCATGGCATTGTATAGTCGTTTCGAATACGGGGGAAATGTGTTTGGGAGTTTGGACTCTGGTCGGCTTGGAGGCTTGTACAGTTGGATAGGCATGTCTTGGCCGTCATCTGTAACATTATCACCGTTGGCACGTGGTAAATGTGACGTGGGCAGTCTCTTGACATGTCTGATAGACTTGGGCATCGCCAGTCGTTGTTGGCTGTCGACGATGACTGACTTCCCAAACTTCAGGCTGAATGTATCAATGACCAGGCCTTGTTTGTAGAGCTGCTCTCGTCTATCTGGTGGACTATCAGCAAACCAGCCATAATCAAAAGACTCCCGCAATCAATCTGACAGAAATGCTGTCCAACTCGGATGTGGAACACCGTCTTTGATACAGACAAACCATCCGACGATGACTTCAAGTTGCCTTGAACATCAGACTCAACCACCGATACGATGGCTCAGTCAGCAAAAACCCCATAAAGTCCGTCACCGTATGCCACCTCGTACACGGGCTGAATATACCTCGACCCGGCAACGTCGTCCTTCGTCAGACGGGCAGTCGTCGGGCTGGCCCACCCATCACGACAGCGATCAGCGCGTGGCCAGGCCGGGTCCGGAGAACTTGTCGAACCCCAATTGCCGATAACCTCGGAAGATCAACTGAGCCACCGATGCGAGATCCAAGCGAAGGACCTCTGGCGAGGCCCCGTCACCGCTGATCACCCTCGCGAGAACCTCTGGCCACCGACGCGCCGCAAAAAGCTGCCGTCACTGCTTACGAGGAAGGGCGTACCGAACTAACGCCGTGAGATGCCGACTCTCGGTTCCACGTATGACGCCGCGGGATCGGCAGGCCGATCGACCACCGGGGGAATGGCCCGGTGAGAGGGAGACCATCTGCGGCTTATCTTTGCTCGACGGCCTTCACGCCGCCCGCAACACTGCCACTAAAAAATTGAAGACGGGACTGTGTGTGTATGTGGATGCCCTGAAGAATCAACGTCGTTTCTCGTTGGCTCGCCACTCGGACCCGGACCGTGTGCTCGGATCTGACGTTTGGAAGAAGAGGAAAAAGAAAGAAATAGACAAAAACATCGCGCCGTGCTACGTCAAGGGCCTCATCTTCAACCACCCGCCAGCAAAGAGGTTGACGCGGCGGCATTCGTTAGCCTGCGGGATATTCTCCGCCGGTGGCCTCAGTGCCACGACAAAGACGGACCACCATGATTCAAATGTGGCGTGGTTTAGCGGACGTTGAGGAAGCAGTCGATTCCAGGAACGGCAATTCGCTAGTCGACCGTACAGCCAATGGAGATCTGCCCAAAAAGTCCAGGAAATGGCGCAGAGATGGACCCCCCCTTGGAGAGCGGTCCTGTGTGACTGAATATGCGCCAGGGCCTGGTCTAGCCATATGGCCTCGTCGTTTTTCTGCATGTCACTGGACACCAGATCGACTAGCGTCCTCTGTTGGCCGAACAGAAGAACAATCTTCCGTGACATGGAACCATGGAGACGTCGCAGCGAGGCGTGTTGTCTACTTGTATGTGCGTGTACATAGTATGTATGTGTGTGGGCCAGTAGGCATAGCGAATAAGAAGCCACAGCATGAATTTGTTCGAGAAGAGCAATCAATCACCAGCAGTCGAGGGATCCAGTCGTGCTGGCGCTGTGGCGAATGGCAGATCAATCGCCAACAACGGGTGCGATGCTCCAGCCGACACGACACGCATTGGTGTGGCGAGCCGACATCGTTGACAATGGAACCAGACCAAGCAGTGAAGAATCTGCCGGCGATCGGCCCATGTCATTGTCATTGCCCGCCGTGAACAACACCATGCCGAGAGTGGCAGAGGTCGCACTGGAGAGCGAGAGAATCGCCTCACGGTGTGCGGTGACGCAGCCCTGGAGCATCGCAGAACCGTAGATGGACATCCTGATCCCCTGGATGACGCCAACGATGAGATCAAGCAGGCCGGAAGGTGGCAGCACTGGGCAAACGTTGGTGGTGTGCAAGCTGCCAAGCGTACGTGACGGTAGTGTCGAGAGGCACGTCAGGACACCGAGCCAAGCAAACAGCTCCTCGGATAAGCACTTCTCTCTCTGTCTCTCTGTCTCTCGTCCCTCTCTCTCGGGTGCCTCTGCGGCGGATACGGAGCCTGGGCATCACGGCCGAGAAGAGGTCACGTCTGGGGAAGCCGGAAGACACGGCACCCTTGAGCAGTCGTTACGCAGTCCGCAGTACGCAGTGCGCAGAACCATACTCCGTATGCTCGGTGGTGATAACCACCAACTGACCGCCGACACCCGCAGCTCGACTCCATGATTCGGATTTCTAATGCCAACCGCATATCCGTTCCATGTGCTCCGTACGGCGTATGCCTTCCTCCTGCGCAGTCACGTAGGATATGTGGACTGGCTGCTATAGGAGTCGGACTTGGCGTTGGTGCTACCGACTACCTTGGCACACGATGGATTCACCAGTCGTCACGCAGTGGACGCGGTCCGACTGGATGCCTCCCAGCTCCCAGCTTCCCAGGGCCAGCTCGGCGTGTCAACAACAACGGCAGCCAGGTAGGCAGCTGTAAGCTGTGACGGAGCGTTTGATGAGATGACTTCAAGATTAGATGGATAAGCCCTGACAAACCAGAGCCGAAACAACACTGCGACCCCGGCGTCCGTGATGAAGAGCGTGGCTGACAGACCGACCCAGGTCAAACCCAGTGGCGGCTACGTCACACTCACGAAACCCCTCCGATGCGCCTTGTTCGTACTGAGTATGCCACAAGTACGTACGCTGGCCAGGGCAGAGAGCTCCTTGGGACGAGGATAAGCAGCGCAAGACATGCAGGCGGGCGGCGTCGACAATATCCATGAGCTTTCCTGCGCATCGCATGCTTGCTGCGTGCGTTCCAGCCTCCAAGGAAGGGGCCAGGTGACCAAGAGCTGCTTGGTTGCGGTCTAATTAATATCCAAGTACGCAGTAGGACATGTAGCCAGATCCAGGCGCTCTCTCTCCGTCGTCAACACCCATTGGAGGGCCTCCCCCCAAGCCCAATTGGCCGACCTGACTGGTGCGATGGTCCGAGGCAAAGGATTGATCGGCAGCAAAGAACGACGCAGTATTTGCCTTTTCCCTATTCCCGAAGATGCTTGCAAGGCGTCGTTGGTCTGTGAACATCGACAGACAGGAAAGTCTGGGGTAGACAGGGATGACGCTCGCTCGGCCGGGGAGACGCGCCAAGGGTGTCGGGTGCGCGCTCACGGATGGCCGTCGGTCATGTGTACTACTGCGTAATTACTACGCAGCATGATATTGTACGGAATATGGCTTGTTTGGAAAGGAAAGGCGTCTTCAGTCTTCTTCATGTCTTTCCACGCCCATGGTCTTCAACGACTTTGTCTCGACTGCATGCTGGATACGGCTCCAAGTCTCCTCTTGGGGTAATCGTTTGTTGGAGAATGCTAGATAGTACGGATACTCAAAGTATGGGTATACTTTACCCATAGCATGCTACAGTCTGCGTCTGGGGTCCGGCATGGTCGATAGCCTGCCCGGTTGGACAAACACTCTTCGTACTTCAGCGTGGGAAACTTGCCGTGCCGTGTGGTGTGCGAGACCGGCTTGTGCAGCTGCAAGTAAGCCAATGGTCAAGCTTGGATAATGTACAGGCTGGAGCTTCCTTGCTACCAGTGACCACGCACGCTTCCGTCCCCAGAGTGTGAGCGGACCTGGGTAGAGAGACAGAGAGAGAGAGAGAGAGTGTGTGTGTGTGTGTGCGACCTTCGCTGCCATGCAGGGTTCGAGGAACGTGGAGGAGGAGGGTGTGAAGGACGTGGCCCAGGAACGCTGGCTTTCCTCGCCGATTTGCTGCTGGTGCCCGACACCGTCAACTCTGAAGCAGCCGGTCAAGGTCGACAGAATAGGCACGCAATATCCGTACTGTGGTAAGGCAGGCGGGCAGACCATCTGCCAAGTATCAAGAATACTCAAAGCCCGAGTCATCAAATCCACAGAACGCCAGCTAGGCATACGTACCAAACAACACATTGGGTTACTGAGATTCTGTTGGCCATCTGACGAAGAAGGAGGATGCATGTCCCATGTATGATAGTGGATGGGTCGACGAAGTCTCGTTGCACAGCCTCAAAGGCGACCCTGAACTTGACGGTAGGTGTACTCGGTGTACCGCATACTTGTTGCAAGGCCCAATCTCATACTACCAAGTAATTACTGCGTAGTGAGTACCGACCAGAGGCTCCCATCAATCAGTTTCCAGCTGCAGTGGTGCGATTACCAGTGCGGAGGCTGCCTGAGAAATCGATCAGGGTCCTCGGCATGATGATCGGAGCCCAAAACTTGACAGCGTCTTCTCGGTGCTTTCGTCCTGCCAAAAGAACCGACGCAAGTCGACGAAACGAAAACACGGGATTGCCCAGCTCCCCTATCCGTACTGCGTACTGCGAGTACAACTAGTTCCTGGCGCGAAGGAGGTCTCCTCCGTTGCTGGGGTATGGTTGCATCAACCCGTTGCATCTTCGGGCTGCGGCTAGGTTGTAGTCCGCCTTTGCTCGATTAGAGTAGTTTGGGGAAATCTTTTGGAGAAGACTGCGCCGGCTCGAGTAGCTTGCTGTTCAATGCCGAGCAGCGAAGCTATGTCGTACAGACGGGCGTTGGGATCAACAGTCTTATGCCGGAGCGAAACCAAGCTGGTGCTGCAGCACCTATTCCCCGTCACCCTGGCCAGGGACACTGCTGTCAAGGGAGCGGCAACGCTGAATGCTTTCCCGATGTGGCTTGGGGTGTTGATGAAGCAAGTCAACCCGCTGACGACTGGCCCATGTGTTGCTGAGACGTGCCATTCCGAAGGAGGGAATCCGGAAGATGAATTTCTAGATGGTAAAAAAAAGTTGAACATCTGCCGCAACACCTCTTCTTGGGGCGGAAAGTCCGCAGCTAGCTGAAGTGGGCGCAGGAACCTCGACAACCCACACATCCTTGCAGTCGTTCCACTCATCAGGACACCAGCCATCACCGCACACGGACACAGATACTTGCAATTAGTGCGTGCGTGGTGTCTGGTATCCGTATACGTGCTGAAATGTTTTGATGCTTGTCTCTCGTGAGGACTAGGCACAAGGGACGAAAGGTGCACAACTGCTGCCCGCGGAGTCGTGCGGGATGCCGCTGGTGTGACGGGGTCAACGCCTCCTGATCGAGTCGCAAAGTCGAGAGGCAGAGGCAGAGACTTTGTACAGTGGTTTGTGCGTACCGGTATGGGAGCCATATCTCTCGGCTTTGGAAGCCATAGCGGTGATTGATCGCCCAGCATATGCCATCACGAAACTTATGCTGGCTGCAGCGGGCGAGAAGACGTTAGCAACTACAAGTGGATCGCCGTCGACCTGGCCGGATTCAAGTCTGGGGAACCAACCTCGTGTGTTTGTCCCTTTGTCCCTGTCAGAGCGACAAAGAAATAAGAGTCACCGGTTCGTTGTCGCGGTACTAGACAAGATGCCAATTTCCCAATCCTGCTCTTTTGGACCACAGGCTCACCGTCTTCTTTCGAAGAGCCCTGGACCCGGTCACTCGGTGAAGCTTGGGCGTCTGAGATAGAACAGCGGCAGCGGTATCCTGTGAGTGACATCGTGAACTCCACCGCCAAACTGGAGGGCGTCACTTGAGATGTGCCCAGGGAGTGAGCTCTTCGTGCGAGCTTGGCCCAGCTGCAGGTCCTGCCACTTTCCAAGGTCACTTTCCAAGGTAAACAGGGACTTGGTTCATGGTTGAGAGCTGTGCAGCGCACTTCTCCAAGTCTGGGCTACCGAGTTACTGCGCAACTTCGCGTCCGACTGGAGGGACAGATGCCCGCAAGTACATGCCTCGAACCCTAGTTTCCTTAGGTAAGCTGCTGCTCCCAACGGCCCCAGATCCCTGAGACGACAAGTGTTGAAAGAGGTCACAAGAACAGTAGACCAGGATATCGAACAAGGGGTCCATGTTAAGCCGTTGATACCCCATATCGCTAGGCTCGCCGCTGTGTTCCCGCTGTGCCCTGACCGGTCCGGGCGTCGTAGCAGTAGCGCAGCGTTCGTGTAGCGTGGGCGCTGTCACTGTCAAGTTATTGGCGGCATCGCCGCGGCGTCTGTGAGTACTGGCATTGGGTACTGCGTACACCTGAAGCTGTTCTCTCTGTCCGGCCTTACTGCCAGCTGGTATGCTGGCAAGTTTCGTTTCATTGTTGTGGACTGTCGAAGGGCACTCGCAAAGCAGCAGGGCAGCTGGGCAGCTGGACGTGGTAACGGGGTTCCGAAGAGAGTTTCGGGAGGCCTGGAGACGGCTGAGCATCGTGAATGTACAAAATCGCCGGAAATCGCGCGTAGCGAACAACGGCGCCATGGCCTGCCAGGCTGCCAGCTCAGGCTGGAGACGGTACGGGCTTCCTCCCGGTCTGACCAGTCGTTAAGAGGACGTGACTGCGAGGGTTCCCGGGGAACCACAAAAGCCCACTCAGGCGATTCGCTCTTGACCATGGGAAAGGATAGCCAAGCCTCTCTACCCAGTGACTTGCAGATAGGGATCATTGCGCTCCCGCCGTCTACTTCCAGACTGCGACCTTGAAAAGCTCCACCGACGTAACAGCAGCGTCTGAAGGCGGGTGGGCGAGAGCCCCGGCCCCTGTCTTGGGAGCACAGTGATGACGCCCGCGCAGGAGACACTGTCCAGAGGTACTGCGTAGCGTGCAACACCAACAAACACAGACAGGAGGTTGGCAGTACCAGAGATGGGACTTTGCTGGCATCTCCGGGATCAAGGCGGCTTGATAGGATCGTCGGGTCTGAATGGGTCTCGACTTGTCCCTCAATCGCGGGCGGCGTTATTAATAGAGTACTGATCGGAAGTTTGAATCGTTGCGCGCGAGCTCGAGTTCCTCTGCGTCTGCGAGCATGTCTGAAGGGCCAAGCGGCCGATAGCCGTCCCTCGTTTGTGCTCTAAAGCATGGGACGCAACCCACGGAGATTAATCGGCCACTTGAGGCTTGTGATGCAGGCAGACGCTGCACCTTGAGCTGGATTTGCAGATGAGCTGACTACACGTTTTCCGTCGGTCTTTCGCTCACCTGGCGACGTATCTCCCGGCGTAAGAATAGTCTACATTCCGATTGGTAGTAGAACAAGACGTCGTTGTTATTGCGTCTTGACAGTCGCTTTGGCGGCAGGGTAGTAGTAGTAGGTAGCCGTTGCCAGTTCCACACAACGCCTCAATGACAGGTGCTGAGGAGTCTCTGGGGCGAATCAATAAGGGGTGGCGAGGAGATCTGTCATCGAAAACCACATGTGGTACGGGGTGTACTGCGTACACTACTGTACAGCAGGCATACAAAAAAGCGAATTGCGGATACCTCCACGGGCGACTGTTTTGCCTGGTTGACAGCGGGCGCCGTAGGATTTATCTGGCCATTTCGGTGTGCAGTTTTCAGTGAGACAATCACCGGCGGCACTGGCGCACGACGATGGACGGCGGCCACGAGTGGGAATCTGCATCGGAGCGGAGCGCAGCAAAGCCTCGCGTCCCCAATCCCATCCCTGGCCGCTTCACTGATAGCGAGACGAGCCCGTCATTATGTGCGAAGGTGTTGAGTAATAGGATTGTGATGCGACGCAGGCGGTTGAGCGGTTGCTGAGAAGTGACGATGACGGACCGAGTTCGGGTATGTTCAGAGTGGAAACAACCAATCTTCGGCACGAATAACATGGGTATTCTCCGAAGTCGATGGTGTTGAAGGTTGAGCATCCCGTTCCGTAGAGCGGATACTAGCCCGAGGCCAGGCTGGCTGCACGCGCCCGGACTCGATAGTAGACGATAAAGCTGTCTGTGGTTGCTATCGGACACTGAGTAACAAGACGCACGGCGTAGAAGCTCTCCGCCGCATGGCACAAGAAGCTGTTGCCGTTCAGCGGGTGAGTCAGTCTCAGGGTGGGCTGGGCCTGACCTGGTCCAGTCAGCTGAGACGAACTGGAGCTGGAGAATTGACCGAGCCCACGTTTGTCAATGTTTCGATGGCGTGGACAAGCTGGAAACGTTCGTGTACTGCGTAATTGCGTTGTGCAGAGTCGTTCACAAATGTTCGCAGTTGCGTCTTTTGGTTGGCCTCCACATGCTCGGCTTGGCCTGGCCTCGCCTGGCCTGGGTTGAAGAACTGGTGGTGTCTGTTGCATATCGTGTCGTAGTGGAAGTGGCGACAGGCGACGGACGCGCGAGGACGACAGGGACCTGCGGCGAGATGTGGGATCTCGAGCGAGAGACGCGAAGGAGGCTCAGGGCGGTACATGGCCGAAGTAGCAAGATCAGTCCGCACCGTGTGGAAGAAACTCGATGGCGATACGGAGTAGCCTGCGTAAAGTGACATGTCGTCGACCGCATGAGAGACAAGCAAAAGGGTGAAGCTCTTGGTCTGGCTCGTCGTGCCGGTGGGCTGCGCTGCAGATAGGAAGTAGGTACCCACCGCAGTCACTCCTTTTGCTGGCGAACTGTCGACTCTGAGGCACTTGCCTGAATTCCATGTAGCATGTCGTAGAGGGAGGCAGGTGCGTCGTCGAGGCACCTTTTCGCGGAAGGTACAAGTTCAACCCTTGCTTCTTCGTTCTTTCGCCATGTATCCAAAGGATCGTGTAGTTGGGAAGCGAAGGGCAGTTGTATTTGCCCCAGTCCAAGTGCAAAGTTGCAAAGTGCAGGTTCGTGAAATGCCTCCGTGTTTGCCGCATTGGTGGTAAGGCATTCCAACCGACTTCAACAGCCGACAACGCAGCTCTGGTGGTTGGATTTGCTCTTGCCTCTCCCTACCTAACCACGAATCAGCAGCAATATCCATCGCTACTGCTGCATTTTGATAGATTCACTAGGTGCCTACCTAGGTATATTGTACTTTATTCAGCGCAGGTAGGTACTCCGTAGCCGGTCTGCCCAAGTCGTCATACCTCCCTTCCCGCTTTGCTCTTTCCCAACTATTCATAGCAGTGGCGAGCCGAGGGGAGAAACTGTGACGTTCCTTCCATCTCCTTCTCCTGCTGACCTTCTCCTAGGTACCCTAGATACCCCAATTTGGGTAGCTGCAACTGCACTTTGAAATGCAGACGTGCAGCCTCATGCAGCAGCGCTAGTCATGCGAGAGCAAGAGCGTACCACGACGCAGCCGGTGTGCAGGACGTGCCACTCGACTCTCCCACCCAGTCACGATGTGTCTCTCAGGAATGCCTCTACGACCTAATTACTGTGTAATCGTGGCAATCAACTCGCGCTTCGATCGACTCACTCTGACCCGAGTATGGCACTTTGTTGCTGCTGCTGTGGATTTGCACGTCGCCGTCACTTTTTCTTCGACTCGCCGCATTTGACGTCCAACGTTGATCTGTCGTTGCCATTCCTTGCAGGTTACCTTGCTCTTCACTGTCTTCAGACGTACCACTGACTGCCATTGTTGCTCCCATCACCTTTTCAGGGTCCGTTGCCCCTCCCACCACCTCCATGCTGGCTGCCGCAGACTTGACCAGCTCTCGCCGTACATCTACGTAGCAGTTATCCGAAACGCCGACGTGGTACCTCCCGACGCGAGCTTCATCTGCATGATGCGAACAGAAAGGAGCGACATGCAGCAGCAGCGCCCAAAGTATGCAGATGCAAGCAATCCGACCTTCGTGGGTATCAGAACGTCCAACAGCAAGCGACAACCACCAAGTCCAATGGATCCCGCCGTCCAGCGGTAGCAGTAGCGTAGCCTGGTGTGGCCTTGGCCCCTGTTGTCTGTCTTGACGACGAACCAGACAACCCAATCGCTCGACCCCGTCGCGCTCTGCATGTATGTAGTTGCATTTGTGAGTTGCATTTGTGAACCGGCACGTAGTCTGAAGGACTGTCACTGCTACTTACTGCCAGGCTGACCTCACCTCGCCGCACTGACACCCTCTTCAACAGAGCTTCGTTGCTTGTGCCTGACTTGCCCGAGCTCCAAGTTGACCAGCTAGCATGGCTAGTCTGGTAATCAGTGCCAGTGTGCTACGTCACAAGTAGAGGCAGCTGCTTTCTACAGCCTTTTGATGCCGCAGACACTTCTGCTTCCACCCGGCCGAGGAATAATTACCGCCACGAAGCAAATGTACAGGTAGTGTACCTTTCAACGCGGCTAACTAAGAGGCACAGCCGGACACGGAGAACCCTGATCGGCGTTCTGAAAGTCTGAAAGTAATTACCACGTGAGACTCAGCTAACAATCCACATAAGTGCCGAACGCAGCCACTGGAAGTTGTACCCTTTTCCTCTTATCCATCTTCGAGCCCTGAGCCCAGGCCCGGAAAGCAACACCAGTCTCCGGCTATCGGTCTTCAATGCGCTCTGTGGGAGTCATCTGCGGCCACTCATTGGTCAGAGTTATGTTCGCCAGTCTAATCATGGCGAGCCGAGAGAGCGACTGCGGGCAGAGCTTGTCACTCATGTTTCGCAACAGTTCTGAGAGGTATTGGGAGGATCAAGGCTGCATAGCCCTCTTCGCCTCGAGTCTCGGCCATTGTGCTACACAAGGCTCTCGCATTTCGCTATGCCAAAGGCCGAGCAAAACGAGCATGCGAGAGAGACATGTCACTGCGCATACAGAGTACCTATGGGATGAGCAAGCATGCAGCAGCGTAATGCCTCACACTAGCAATTCGGCCGCACCTCCACGAGCTCAGCCTGGGATGAAGAGTCGGTGCGCTGGGGCTGACTTCTTTCATCCCTCGAGCGCTGCATCTGGGCTGGTTTCCCGTTGTCGAAGCAGTCCAAACACTCGTCTTCCGCTATGCTTCGGATCATGTCCCAGCTGAACCCCCGTGGGAAACTCAATTTCGCAGCGGACGCTGGGCCGAGCCAGGCTTGGCTTGTCTCTGGAACAACCCCGGGCCTTGAAGCATCAGGCGGGAGGCTCCATCCAACCCACCCTCCCCTGAAGCCAGCCAACGATGGGCCTGGCAAGTCGAGTGTTGCGACTGTAACTACTTGTAGACACGGGCTTCGAGCAGAATGGGTGCAGATACTTTAGGTGCGTGCGGATCCGACGAACGAAGCGTGTCGCCTGGAGGTAGCCGCTGCAATGGCCCTACCAGCAAATCGCTTGCTTATGAATCGGATCCATCGTCGCATATTATGTTTCTGTACGAGGAGCGTCATACGATAAGTCGGTTCGGGCGACGATAACGGCGGAACGTCGATGAAAGACACTGTCTGTTGGCTCGACGGAACGGCGTACACGCAGGCGTACAACCACTTGGAAACGAGCTAGCTTGCACACCCACCCACTCGATGAAAGTGCGCAACAGAAGGAGAGTGCCGGGGACGCCCAAGCACGACGGCGCAGAGAGCCTGGGATGGCTGGTTGGGCCATTGTAGGAACGGCTTCGTGCCGACGACACCAGGCAAAGTCTGTCTGGCAACGGACGGCCAGATGACCACCGTTCCGCTCTGCTTCATTTGATACCTAGCATCAGCATCAATCAAATAAACTCGTCGAGGCCCTCGCGTCGGGTTCCGTCCGTCCTGGTGCCGACGTGTCCGGCCGCCCGATACAGCTGTCGCACGTCTATCTCGCAATCGGCCAAAGGATAATCTACCGCACAGACACCAGAGCCCTGTCGACTCTCGCTATTGCTGCTGATGCTTCGTACATGGAATGGAGGCTGACAAGTACGTACTCGGTCGTCGTTCTTACCTCGTTGTGATATGGCATGGTTCGGCAAGGTAGCTTGGTCTCGCGTGGGAAATGCATCGGTATCGCACTTTTGAATCCTCGTCAACCCCAGCATTTCATGAGAGAACAGACCTTTTTGCGCACAGGTCTCCCATCGACCCGAGTACGCAGCATTCTGGTTGTTACTGGCCCCCCTTGTTTCTTGAGCGGGCGACGACAAGAACAGGCTTCGTGGTTCTGATTTCAGACCCAGCTTCGGACCTCCTCAGGCTTTAACCGCCCGATTCCATGGAGCCCCATATCTTGTTCTGCTCGGTCCAGAGCCAAGGCCTTGCTCGGGCGGTTGTCGTTTGCAGCGTGCAACGGTGTGCCCTTGTCCCATGTGTCCCCTGACCAGACTCTTCTAGGAATTAGCCCGTCCGGGGCTCTAGCCTTGCAACATGAAAGCGGGAGTGGAAACCGCGCATATCGGGCTCTCAGCAATTCGGTATCAGGCGTACTGCGTAGGTAGGTCCGGAGACAGGGAAGGGCAAGACAAGGCAAGAGGCAATTCAAGCACATGGGATTTTCGGACAAGATGGAACGCGGAACCTTGCTTGACGGAGGAAGACGGGGGTCAGGTGATTCATCGCCGGATTGGAGTGGGTTTCGTTCCGCCAGAGAAACAAGCTCGAGCTTTGCTCGTCTTTCATGACGCCGTTGCAGGACGTGAGAGTAAAGGTGTTGTGTTGGGCTGTGCACCTTTTCCAGCATATTGATGTTTAGTGAGCAGACGGTTTCCGAACCAATTTGCCTTGCTTCATGCCCTGCCCTGCCCGCCCTGCCAGATGGCTTCCCAGGCCACAAATATGCAGTAGTCGGTCAATACATATTCTGGCGAGGTCTTGTCCAGGTTTCGTCTTGCCTCCCTCGTGACTGGGACTCGCCCAATTACAGTCGACGCGCAGTCCACCGAGGGCCATGCTAACTAGCCCATCGCCGCTGCTGCGTTTTAAATTCGAGCAAGTCTTGGCTGGTATTGAGAATAATTGGACATCTGGGAACTACACAGTAATCATACTACGGCGGCACCTGGAAAAGCTCCGGAGAAAACAAGGAGGAAAGAGCATTAACACCACAACACTCGGGATCTTGACAACTATGACATGGCGTAGCATAACAACATACATACATAGCAGCAGCCAGAGGTCCAGAATAAAAACAAATGAGGTTCACTCAACGCACACCTTCCCGCAACGTGTACGGATAGAAGCTGACTGGCTCATAGTCCATGGACCATCAGGAACATCAGCCAGGTGCTTCACGCAGTAACATGGAGCACAGCGCCAGGGCATGGGACAAGCGATGGAAACGAAAGCAACGAGTACAAGCCAGTCCCCGGTCTTTAAATCCCGCCACACTGTGCTCAAGATGTACCCAATGGTGTATGCGCAGGGAGGTACGTACTGCGCAGTCCTGTTTGTCCCCACACCCGAAGCTCTCTACTATGTACAAGTAACTTACAAGTACGGTAGGTAGACAAGCATGCTAAGTAAGCCGCAGTACTTGTCGATACCCTGTCGCTAAGATACCTTAGCAGGGCCCGAGGCCACCTACCTTCATTCAAGCTGCCATGTAAGGCGTATGGTGCGCAGATTTCCCTACGAACAGTCAATGCTGCGTACTCGGATTTCTTGGGTATGGTATGAGATGGCTTCGGCGAGCATACATGGAGTCTTCACTTGTCTCAGCTTGCCCAGTGGGTCAGCGGCGTAGACCGGCCGGCTGGTGTTGGTCCTCTGACTTGGTTCCTTCTACAGGTAGACTGGGCAGGCATCTGTCATCGAGCTTCTGTTTCTTAGTTGGGTAGGTTACTGCGCGAGGCGCCTACCATGTACGCAGTAGGCACGAAGGCCGGCGCAGATTGGAAGGTACTCGCCTGCTTGCCAAATACAGAGTACCCACCATCCACCACGAACCCCCCCCCCTGCTCGCCGTCGCATCGTGCGCCGTGCCCACCACGAAAGTACATGGCCACCCGAGGTACCTGGGTCTGCCGTATCAGTCCCACACATTGTTCCGTCCTCGGGCCCATTCCCCAAAGCCCAGGTACCTCACAGTAGGTTACTGGCGACACCCACCAGCCCACCCATCACCAACAGGCAAGACCGGCACACCACACACACTCTCTTCGTGTGAGAAGTGTGAGAGAAGACTTGACAGTGGTACTTGTCGGGCCAGTCCTTTGGGGGCAGAGAGATGCGACGGTCTTTGCTCGACTTGAATTCAGGTACCTACATCACTGTGTGTACGATGCAAGACAAGGAAGGCAGGTGTAGGGTGGGCTGGCTGAGCTGGGCTCCCGCGACGCAGAGGGCACTTCACACGGCACTTTACCTAATTAACTCTGGCATGGAAGGCAAGTAAAGTACCTCAAACTCCCCCTTCCCACCACCTATCTACCCATACTTCCCCCCCTCCTTCCCTTCCTCTTCTTTCTCCAAGCAACTGCTTCGACCGGTGGGAATAGTTTGTTCGACGAAGGCCTCAAGGCTCCGACCAACTTCCGTACTTGCTGTTCCTCGACTGTCTTCCCTCTTGCTTGGAAATAGCATGCGACTTTCGGCTTCAGACAACAACTTCTCCCTCTTGTCTTCCTTTCTCTTTACCTCCACCTCCACCTCTATCTCTACCTCTGCCCCCTCCCACCAATCTCACCTCGACTGAACGCCGCTGCCGCCGCCTCATTGACAACCCAATTCTTCCCGAAACCAAATCGGTTCTCTCTTGCCGCTTTTGCGCACTCTGGCCGATCGCCTTCCGAGAAGCGACCACGCGATACTGGGTTCAAGACAAGACAAACAGAATTGCAGGAAATCGAGAGTGACCCTTTGTCTTTCCCGGTCAACCCGTTCCTGCTCTTCACCGTCGGAATTTCCTGTTACTCTTGACGACGCAAACGACGAAAACGACAAAAAGCGAAACGATGGCTATGAATGATACCGAGAACAAGCTGGAGAAAAACACAAACATGGCCACTACCTCAACCCCCGCGGCATCTGTTGCTCCGGCCAATACTGCCAGCGGCAATGCTCAGGCTACAGAAGACAGTGGTACGAGTCGCACCCAATCCAATCCCACCAGCCCACCAACCTGGACCCCTGCTTTTGATTTGCCGCACCTGCACCTGCACCGAAGCTGTGGCATTGGCATTGGTAGTGGCGTTGGCACACTGGCAATTGCTCTGCTGGCAATCGCTCTGTTGGCAGTGGCCCTACCAACTGCCCACCACCCAAGCACAGAACCCCTCCAAACCTGCCCCTCCTGTTCCCACTCCACCACGCTTCCGCCATTTACCATTTCCAAGCTTCCCTCACACAACTCCCCGAAACGATGCGTCGCCACAAGTCTGGGCGGAAGTGTAAAAATTCACTCAAATCTTGATGAAATTGACTGTCGAAATGGATTTATTTTGGCTAACTTGCGCGTTTGCCTACAGCAGCCGCTTCCACAATTACCGTTAACACAAAGACGCCCGCCAACTTTCCCCCTCCCAAGACCGATAAGCCCCGCCCTCACGTGTGCGCCACTTGTCAGCGCTCCTTCGCCCGCTTGGAACACTTGAAGCGACACGAGCGCTCCCACACAAAGGAGAAGCCATTTGAATGTCCCGAGTGCACGAGGTGTTTCGCCCGCCGCGATCTGCTGCTGAGACACCAGCAGAAGCTGCACCAGACCACGACTCCTTCGTCGCGGCCCCGTAACCGCCGTGAGAGCGCCAGCAGCGCTGCGCCTGGCGCCCGCGCCCGCAAGAACAGTGTCGCTGGACCCGTTGCTGCTGCCAACGCTGCCAACGCCGCTGCTGCCTCGATGCGCCCCAGAGCCAATACCATTAGCCATGTCGACGGGAGCGCCATGCAAATGATTGCGGCCGCCAACGCTCAGGTAGCGCGGGGTATGCCACCGGGCGCCCACAGCCGCCACCCGAGCCTCGTAGGGTTGCCCGTGCATCACATGGATTTTGGTGGTCACGGCATGTCAGCCGCCATGGGCCAGCGAGGCATGTCTCACGGACTGCCCAAGCTCGAAACTCACGGCATCAACAACATGGACTTTGGCGGCTTGAGGACTGCGCCTCCCATGGCCGTCTTCAACCCCGACTTTGACTTTGAGGGGCTGCTGTTCAATTCGGGATCCACCATCAACCCTAATGCTCTCCACTACAACGACTCGCCCCAGTCCATGGCCATGGATCAGCCTTCGCCCTTCCACGGTCTGACCAATGACATGTCGGCGACGCAGCTCGACGACAGTTTCGACTGGCTGACTGGCTTCGATAACCAGATGTCTTTCCATGGCCAGGAGAATGCCGTCGACGGATCTAGCCCGTCGTCCAACATCAGCACCACGAGCCAGAGTGGCATCAGCGATGTCATGGTTGACGGTTCCAACCTGAACAACGCCCCTGCCGGAACCGGCTCCATGTGGCAGCCGGCCGTCATGGGCCCTCCTCAGGTCCCGAACCCTTTCGCCTTGGACCTCAACGGCTCCGTCTTTCCCGATCTCATGAACGGCGCGCCAGGTTCTCCTCAGCCCGCCAGTCAGAAGCTCAGCGATGCCTACTTCTCTACGCCGCCTCCCTCTCTGAGCTCCCTGAGCCCTTCCATGGTGTCGGGCCTCAACGGCAACACCCAGAACCTCAACCATGCACTCAACTACAACAATGCAGGACCCGAGACCCCCTCGTCGTTGAATGGAGGAAACCATGGCGTGTCGCCCGTTTCTACCATCACGGAGACGACGCGTAGCACCATTGTCGGAGCTCTATCACAGTGCGCTCAAAATTATGGACGGAGATACTCATTCGCGACCCCAGGCTCACCGCTGTCGCCAGGCTTTCAGAACACAGCCAACAGTGTTCCAGACCATGTAAAGAATTTACCTAGCACTCAAGACTTACAACGATATGTTGGCGCTTATCTTCGTTACTTCCACCCACATCTGCCGTTTTTGCACATTCCCACTTTGACCTTTGAGATGCCGCCCGCCTCTGCCACCCGGTCCAACAGCATCGGCGGGAGTGGCTGTCTCATCCTGTCCATGTCTGCCATTGGCGCCTTGTACGAAATGGATCACGTCCAGTCTCGGGAATTGTTCGAGATGGCCAAGAAAATGATCCAGCTGTATCTTGAAGAGAGGCGGAAAGCCGATGTGAGAAAGGCGGACCTGCGGAGAACTCCCGCCTCTGAAGCCAGCGGCAGCATTCACGGTCAAGAATCCTCAGTCCACACTCCCGTCTGGCTTGTGCAGGCCATGCTGCTCAACGTCGTCTATGGTCACAACTGCGGGGACAAGACGGCTAGCGACATTGCGTCGACGCACTGTGCTGCACTGGTCAGTCTGGCCCAGGCCGCCGACCTCCTCCGCCCGATTCGCGTCGAGTGCAACGAGGCTCGTGACACCCATATGCATGATGACGGCAACTGGGCGGCCGGACTCGGGACAGACGGCGAGGAACACGTCGAATGGCTGCAGTGGAAGTCCATGGAGGAGCGTAAACGAACCCTTTACGTCGTCTTCACACTGTCAAGTCTACTCGTCGCCGCCTACAATCACACGCCCGCCCTGACCAACTCGGAGATCCTCCTCGACCTGCCATGCGACGAAGTCTTCTTCTCCGCCGAGAGCAGCACGGCATTCGCAGCCAGAGGTGGTGTTCACGCCGCTAATCACAATCGCATGACGTTTCACGAAGCTCTCGGAGACCTGCTCAGGACCAACCAGAAGCAACAGAAACAGCTTGCACTCAACGCACAGGGCTTCGGATCCGGAAGCAACGAGCTTCCCAAGAGCGACCTGAAGCCCTCCACCTTTGGGTGCCTCATTCTCATCAACGCGCTCCACAACTACATTTGGGAGACCCGCCAGCGCCACCATAACAAAGTATGGACCAACGAGGAAACGGAGAAGATGCATCGCCATATTGAGCCCGCCCTCAAGGCTTGGCAGAATGCATGGCAAAGTAACCCCAACCACAGCTTGGAACGTCCCAACCCGTTCGGACTCGGCCCTCTGTCGGCTGATGCCATCCCCCTTCTCGATCTGGCCTACGTCCGACTCTTTGTCAACCTAGCGCGCTCCAAGGAGAAATTTTGGCAGCGTGACTGGGATGCAATGGCGGAAGAGCTGTCCCGGGGGAGCGAAATTGTCCAGCACGCCGAGCACTCACCAGCATCCAACGCCGAGTCCAATGGTACGGATCCATCCGACAACTCAGTGTCCAGTTCTGTGTTTGTCGAGTCGCCGGCGACACAGTCTTCTTCGCCCGAGTTTGCGTCCGCCAAGTTCCCGCCGCCGACTCAGACTGCGGCGCAATTCACAAGCCGCTCGACTTCTCGCCGCGAGAAGCATCTCCGCAAGGCAGCCTTTTACGCGGCCGACTCTCTGGCCATGTCTGACAAGCTGGGCGTCACGTTTGCGGACTTCTCCAGCCGAGAACTACCTCTGCAGTCCGCAATGTGCGCCTTCGACTGTGCGCAGGTCTTGGCCGAGTGGGTTGCGACATTGCAGGATCGTGTTGGGCGTTACTTGGGCATCTTGGGCCAGGACGATGTCGACCTGACTCAGGTACCGGCCATCATGTTGTTGGAGGAGGAAGACGTTAAGCTGCTGGGCAAGGTGCAAGAGGTGTTGGCCTCGGCCGAGATGAAGATGTCACTCGAATTTGTTCAGGGAGGCATCACAGGTGTCGATGCCAGGATGCACATGGACGACCACGCGGGCTATGCCGCAAAGATTCTACGCATCACGGCTTACATGCTTGACAAAGCTGCCGTGTGGCCAGGTTGGTCTGCCTGCTCTACGTCACCTTCATCGCTAACGTCCACAGTTACTCATCTCATGGCCCGATGTCTCGAAACTCATGCTACGCATATGCGAGCCCGAGCCGAAAAGTCGGTGATGACATCCGAATGAGCGACGGTCCTCACATTGGACAGCTACATATGCAGGAGATGTGCTGTTGCCTGAGCCGACATGCGAGTTGCGACACTCTTGGAGAATAAAAAAAAAACATCCCCTCTGTGAATATATGACGACTACTCTTTTGCTGGCCACGTATCGGCAACTGGTAAAAGTATCAAAAAGCTGGCGGAAAATGACGACAAAACAAAAAGGGAATCCGGACCATGGACGATTAAAAATACCCCGAGTACCTGCGAAAAGAAAAAAGCTTATGATGCCACGACACGCTTTCCTTACTGAAACGGTGACGGTGTCGCAGAGTCACCAAAAGAACTCCCACGAGGCGACCCTGATGATGGATACCGAAAACGGTCAAATTCATCACTGCGTATCTGTTTGTATTCCGCCACAGACGCCTCCGCGATGCAAGACGCCGAAGGCATTGGGGTCACAGACGTCACTGTGGGTTGGGCCGGAAGTAATCTAGGATACGGAAGACCCGAGACGCCATGCCGCGTACATGTTCATCAGTCGGCAGGCGAGCTACGGTGGCAGATTGCCTTCGTGGCTCTGGGCTTTGTCACGAGTCATCGATCACGATGGTGAAGCCAGCCAGGTCATGCTCTCAACCCGGATGGGTCGGTAGGGCATCATGTGCGCTCGTCTTGTGCGCCTCGACACATTGGAGGACATGTTGGACGCGTCATTTGGAACCCTGAGTTTGTGATCGGGTGATTTAGTTGAACCGAGACCATGGAACGACTTGAGCTGAGCGTGAAGGCTCTTGGATGCGGGCGTTGGAATCGTTGGAATCAATGCTGGAAAGACCACATTTGCAATCCCTGCGCAGGAGAGCGGCATCTCTTGGAGGTCAATCGAGATGCCGTCCTGAAGTTTTGATTTGGGGGCGTAGGATCTCGCCTCGCCCTCTTGGCTCAAGAAGCCGAAACTTCACCGCTTGTGCTTCCGGGCCAGGCGCGCCGGCAGGGATTGAAATAGGAATTGGACAGGCCCTGGTAACAAGCAAGGTAGCTGCTCTAAAACAAAATCAAGCCGCAATTCTTCGAATCGAGAATGTGAGCCACTCAACGGGGACGAAGGCTGCCGCTGCCCGAGAGAAGTTGGAGCGAAGTTGCAGGTCGTTAAGAGGCATTCGGCCCAAGGCCGTCTACACTTGCCATGCTCGCCTCTGTGAAGTTCTTGCCTCGACACCTCGTCGATTTCCTTTCACTTTCGATTTGTGGTAGTGGTAGCCGCCGACAACATCCTCCGATACCAATAATCAGAGGCCTCCTCTACTGTGCTGTGTGGGACATTGAACCTTGGCAATAAATCCATATGGGTTTACAGCTGGCGATTATCAGGCGAGTCAACTCATTGGCACAACGGAAACGAGACTACTGTGCATTCGTCGTGCCATCTCTTGCTTAGGTAGGCGCCGGGCTATTCATTTGCTTTTGTCTCGAAGAGGGTGACTGGCCTGTCAGGTTGGTATGAGGTTCAGAAATCGGAAGAAATTGAGAAACTGTACAGACTGACAGTGTCATGAACTCCATGGTCGACTTTGCCGTCGTCATCGTCGTCGTAGTTGGTTGTGTTGGGTTGTTATTGAACTCAGGTACCTATGGGAGGTGGCTTGGGGTCGCACCGCTTCAAGTCTGGGGTCAACTTTGTTAGATCTTGAATCACCGCGGTCGTGATCCAGTATCAGGGTGTTGCAGTTTTGTTTATTTCAATGGGTTTGATTGTTCGGTTGTTCGAATGGTGAGGGCGTTGGCGTTTTGCTAGCTTTTGTGATATTCTACGTCAGCATACGTTGTCTTTCATATGATGATTAGCATTCTAGAGGCTCACCATTTTATGACAACACTTACCCCCAAACTAATAGTCTCTCTTGAACCTCTTCTTGTTTGACCCTGTGCTCCAGGATTGGTGACATGGTTGCTGTTGTTGGTTAGTCGCTGGGGATGCCGGCCACTTGCGCCTCTGCAGGTAGGCTCTCTTATGTCCCTCAACTCGTTTACTTACTGATCGTAGGAGAAGAGAAAGATTTCACAATCGAAGCTTCCATGGGAAAGTCAGACTGAACGAAGACAAAAACGCCCTTCCACTTCAACGTCGAGATCCGTGTACAAGCCGCACCAGCTGGCGAACAAGATTATTCGGACGTCCCAAAACGGGTCTCTAAAGTGCTACAGACAGTCATCGAAGTCTCGCATTCGTAAACAAAAGCTTATCCACGCATACCTGTGCTCCCTACCTTTTGTTTGCTGGGAAACGTCGGTGCGGAGAGGAGGGGGTCAGGGGCTGCTTGGCTTTTCCGTGATGTCCGTCGTTGAGGTGAAGTCCACGGCGGGTGGGACGGTCGTCCCGTATATGCCGCACAGTTTCGACGACGAAGGAAAAGGAAAACACCGCGACTTGAGCTGCAAGTCGCAAGAACCCTTGCCCTTGTACGTCCGTCTCTTGCGACCTAAGCTGACGTCTGACCGCAAGATGCACGTGGTCTAGGGGGGGAACTATTCTGGAAGGTGAGCCGAGTGACCGCCGCTGCGTAAGGTAGGGCTTTGCCCGACTGTCGAAGCCTGGGCACCGTTTTGATAAAGACCTGACAAGGGTCACGAACTCTTGAACAAGGTCTGGCTGCTGTTTCTATCAAGCCCCAGGGGCTTCTCTAGGGGTAAGTCTGGGCTACCATTGGCACGAAAGATCCCAGCTGGCAGAGAGAACTTGTGGACACGGATGCAGATCCGGTGTCTTGAGTTTTATTGTACCTGCCGCATTTTACTGCCAGGATGGACAAGCTCGATTATGAAGGTGTGGCAGTGGAAGCCAAACTTCAGACGGGGTTCTTGCGATGCTCGCATTTCGAATGACACGACTTGGAGGGTACGTGGCAGCTCGAGACTACGGGCACAACGCCTCGATCAAGATACCCTGGGTTCAAGGTGCTTTGAATAACCGATCTTGTGTGACATCATGCTCTGTATCGAAGACCATCCATCTTGTAGTTTGTGGGGCGAACGTCGTTGCAGCTCTTGGCTCGCTGCTGTAGTCAAGCACAAGCTTGGCCCCCTTCTTGAGGTGGGCGGGTCTTGGTTGGCAGTGACACGGCCAATGATGTCCGGTAGCTTGCCAAGTTGTCTCTACTTCATCTTAGATACTTGGATATTGTCGTCGGCCTCGAATAGACGTCTAGCTCTGCACAATCACCAAGATGGCGCACGCTTCCAAGTTTCTGATAACAAAGCACAACACGGGACTCTGGAACGTCGAGCAGAGTGAAGAGGCCGCAGAGAAGGTGACGGAGTTGCTGCAGCTAGACTTGAAGGTATCCCGCCCAAAGCATAGAGAAAGTAATGTTGTGCTGCTGACGGTATTCCCAGAACCATCATGTCTTTCTCAACGACGATGGCTTCCACAACCATGTGAGTACACCCGAGCCGCCCCTTACTAATAATATCCCTAGACAGACGATGCTCACCAGACGCAAGCTCCCTCAACACCTCCTAGCACTCTACGGCACAGGCGCCAGCGTGGCCAACATACAGAAAGCGTACGACCACCAACACCCCCTCACACGGCCGTCGAAGCCGAGACACTGCAACGTGCTGTTCGAACTTGAGCGAGACTGGAACAACACGAGGAACTACCTCGGAAAGGACGGATACTACCCGGATTTTCTCTCCTACTTCCAACGCACCGTCGACGCGAGAGGGTACGAGTGGACCGTCAACGAGTTCCTCCTCAAACAAGACGCCGCGGCGGACGACCTGCTCGTCCGTCTGCACGCCGGCGCCCTCCCACCCCTGTAACAGCTCACGTACGCCCTCGAGTGGCGGCAGCCCGCCATGGTGGCCGAAGCCATGGCCCAAACGTGCGTTCACGGGACCGAGGGGCTAGATCGGATTCTTCTCGAGGCCGAGCGTCGCGCCCGTGTCTCTCTCGACGGTATCAGCCCTCCCTTCCTCGCGTTTTTTCGACCGCTGCCGGGCTGATGCTCAACTGTCCAGCTGCGCGCGCCTCGACGACGGGGACGAGATCGCCGACGGGGTTTTGGCGAGGGCGAAGGAGCCCATGCTGGCCCTGCTGGGGCGGATCCGCGTCACGCCCGAGCAGCTCGAGGAGAAGACGGCGGAGATGTTCCACGCGATTGTCTACGTTGCCAGCGGCGCGGCCATCCGCCCTCCACACCACGTCAAGTACGACTATTTCCTCATGTGAGTTGCACGTGGAATGCCGCAAGCTATAGGGCCCTCGTGTTTTCGCGTGCTTTGGATGCGAGACCCGAAGAAACTCCTCGGACCGTGTGTTGACTCGTAGGGGGCCGGCGGGTTGTTGACTGGTTGTAGGCACCACATCAACGCAGGTCCTTTCTACCCGACTGCCAACCGACAGCCGTGGATCCCTGATGCGGCCAAGGCGCGGTTGCTGGAGTGGAAGATGCGGATGGACGTGGTCCAGTATGCGGCCCGAGGGTGTCCCTCGTTCTCGCTCGACGACATTCTGCGCTACGAAGCCGAGATCAGACTGGAGGGTTCGCCGAGGGGTGAGTGCTGCGTCGTCCGGCTCCGAAGCCCGGATCTATGCTGACTTGGGACACGCGAGACATGAGCAAGGTTTTGCACGACTTTGGAGACGACGGACACGCCATCGAGCAGGCCAGGGCCACCGCGGTCTGCCATGAGCTGACGAGGAGTTGCGCGGATCGGCCGTGGGCGGTGTTGAGGGGTGACGAGACGTGGCGGACGGTCCAGCACATGGTCGTGGACGCTGTCCAAGGCCCCGGGAGGTTGTATGTTCGCGGAGCTGGGATGGAAGAGGTGTGGAAGGTATGTCGATCTCGCTTTGCTTCTGGACCAAGTACCATGGGAATTCTCTGACGCTTGGGCTAGGATGTTCCTCTCTAGAGCGAGCCCGAGCTTGGCGATGAGTTCTTGCGGGCGTCCATGTTGGGTCAGTGATGTTGTTACCTTACGGAGATATATTTTCACGATGCGGGAATTGTAGTCCCATCCTGACACACGTATCATTGAAAAGTAAACTCAAATTCACAGCAACAACTATCTACGTATGGACCTATTCGACCCATCTCATAATCTCGGCCTAGCTGTCTGAAGATAACGTTCCGCCTAGGTTCAGACAACGCCTAATTAGTCCGAGTATCAGCAATCCCCGGAGCACCGGGAAACTCACCTCCTCAATGGCATCCGTGCCTTGAGCCCACTTCAAGAACGGGGCTGTCCCAAACTCCGCCTTCATGTCGGGCTTGGTGTGCTTCAGAGACTTGACCTGCCACTGTCCCGTTCCCGGCTTGAGATTCTTGAGGGGGCTCTGGAAGAGTTGGGTGTTGTACCGGGCCCATGCCTTGATTCGTTCGCAGCGGGGCTTTCTGATGTGCTCCCAGGTGGCAGTGACGGCTTTCATGTTGGCCCTGGGGTTGGCGGTCTTCGAGATGAGATACTCTAAAACACCGACGTCCTCGACAATGAGCGAGAAGCCCTGGGCTGCGCTGGGTTGCATAGCGTGCTGCAGAGAGAGAGAGAGTTGTTAGCTGAAGGGTTCAAGCCCCGTAGACGAGATACTTGCCGCCGAATCACCAAGCAGGACGATTCTTCCTTCTTGGCTGGTCCAGCGAGGCAGGTCGGGCAGCTCGGCCAACCTCCATCTATCGCACGAGTCGGCTATCTCGAGTACTTTTCGAAGCTCGGGACACGCTCCTTTGAACATCATCCGAACGTAGTCGATATCACCTCTCGTGTCCCACAGTCCCTGCTGGTCAGTCTCGCCGTTGATGCCAAAGAGCCCGGCGTAGGTCCCCAGCGTGGCGTTGTATCTACTGGTGACGGAGAGGACGCTGTCCTCGCCCATGTACACGTTGAGATACGACTGGTCCATGAGGGGCCTCAGCCCGTGATCCGAGTCCATCTGCTCTTTGGTGAGACGAATGCCGTACAGCGTGTTGCCGGTGAGAATGGGGTCGATGGGCCGGCCCGTTTTGCGGAGAATCTGCTCCCTGATGACGGATCTGATGCCGTCGGCCGCCAGCACAACGTCCGCCTCCAAGCGACTTCCGTCCTGGAGGGTGATGTAGGCGGCCCTGGAATCGTCCTCGACCCTGGCGACCGCGGCGTTGAAGGTCACGGTCGCGCCGGCAGCCACGGCTTTGCGGTAGAAGAGGTCCATCACGACGTCCCTGTTGGTGCCCCAGTCCGGGTAGTCGGAGATGTCGGCGGCGACGGCGCGCGTCGCGACCTCTCCCGTCGCCAGCTTGCGGAGGACGTTGGCCGGCGTGTCGGAGCAGAGGCGGCGCAGGTCGGGCGCGAGGCCCCAGGCGTGGAGGATCTTGGTGGCGCCGGGACGGATGTTGATGGCTCCGCCGGCGGGCGTGGGATCGGGACGCTGCTCGAGGACCTGGACGTCATGGCCCTTTCGGGCGAAGCCGAGGGCGGCGCAGAGGCCGCCTAGGCCGGCTCCCACGATGATGACCTTCATGTTTAGAATGCTGAGCAGAGTGAGGCGAGGCAGTTCTGACGGTATGGGGTCACGAATGGTAGATTGTCGAGCGGCAACTCCAAGTACGGAGCCAAGTACGGAGCCTTCTTTTGAAATCTCGACGGCTTTGTTTCGACGGTCTTCGCGAGAGTCCGTCCGAGGTGAAGTTGCGTCGCGGAGTTCCCGGAGCGAACAGACGCCAAGGTGGCGGCTGTGACCTTCGCATGAGTTACAGTTCGTCGCATGTTCTCTTCTCGAGCGAAACGGTCAAGGCCATGTTCGTATTTCGGGTTCGGCTGCGTGACTTGCATTGGCGTAGTGTAAACTATGTTGCAATTACTATCCTTACAGGTTTTATGACAATCTAGAACCCGCCCAACCGCTTAACCTCCGCACGTCCTCCCGGTTCAACCAAGTCTATTGTGGTGATGTCGGGGCTGAGCCACGCGAACTATTACCTCGCCGGCTCATCAGGGAAGATTGGACCCGTGGGCACGAGTCAGGTTAAAGACGATACGTGGACTTTTACACTTCAACATGACGTCGTTACACTATTTCCTCTCTAGTGACTGCTTGTTGATGAAGGTCGAAGCGGCTGTGTCGTTTAAAAAGTTTGGCGGATAGGCCGTAATCGATCCATGCACATGGCTACTGTTGCCTTGAGACGGCGATGAAGACTGTGGAACGGGGTTTTGGCATCAAAGACGATGAAAGCACAGCCAGGATAGCCCGCCCTTGCCGTATATCCGCAACCTTTTCTGGCGAGCTGAGCTTTTGATCTGTTTTCCTCTTGATACCTGTCCGTTCAGCCTCTGACTTATTCGGTGTTGCTATTCTGGCGTCTGGGGGAGCAGCTCAGCTCCTCCCTGTTGCTATTGTTTGTGCTCAACTCTTGCACTTCTGGTTTTTTGGTTAGGCTGGTTTCTTCATCCCCCTACTGAGTACAGCAATGTGAGCATCAAGCGGAGGGCCCAATGATGGTGCCTTTAGAAAACCTGCCAAAGCACGACCTCGAGCACCGGAATTCGGGAAATGTTCAAAGTCCGAGTGATCCTCCAAAGTACAACTAGTCCCAAGCTAGAGCGCTGGTAACTTTGAGACACTACTAAGCGCCGCCCGAATGAAGCCAACGGAATCATTTGGTTGCTGTCAATGAGAATGCCAAACTACAAGCAATCATTTGACCATAATATCCGTTGATTGATAGAGTAGAGAGTATCAAAGATGGCGGATTCGTTCATTCAAGGATTGGTAATCACTTGGTGTGAAAAGTAGGACGCAACATGCAATTCAGACGAGGTCCATTCGCGGCTGGAGTGTCGGATACGACGGGGTCGAGCAGTTTCCTAAAAGAGTAGGAGCAACTTTTGATTAGTGAACAGGCGGCTTGCCAGACGGCCGGATCTCAAGCGGTTTGGTAGCATCTTGATGCAACACCTGAGATGCATCGTTTTCTGCGCCTTGCTTGTGTAATCACAATTGTTGCAGTTTCCTAAAAGCGTAGGAGCAGCTGTGGATGCTTGAGATGGTGAGGCTTCGGGCATGACATCAGAGAAGTGCAGTCGAAACATAAAAGAAACATCAAAGTCTGCGAGGTCCGAAGAGTGTTGATAACCAAACACAGAACTTGACATTCTCAATCCAATATCGCACTCTTCTACTTTCAACTTTATTTTTACTAACTGATCGAGATCCGTGTCGTACTCATAGTCATCATCATGGCAGCAGTCGCAGCGAAATCGCCCATCAACTTGGTTGTCGGAGCAGGAAACGTGAGTACTGTCACCACTGTGCTTCAGTTCGACAGTCTCTTAACGCAGATCTCAAAGATTGGAGATACCTCCATCGATCGCATGGCACGCTTCGACACTCCTAAGCAGGTCAGCGGGTTCCTCGACACCTTCACCAGGCGCGGATACAACCAGCTCGACACCTCGTGCATGTACTCGCCCGCAGCACCCGGTAGCTCCGAGCCGAGGATCGGCGCAGTCAATGCCGGGGACAAGTTCGTCATCGACACAAAGGTCGGGTCCTGGAACCCAAAGGCCCACGAAAAAGAAAAGATCTTGCGCCAGGTCGACATCTCCCTCAAGGAGCTCAAGATCAAGCAGATCAACACTTACTACCTGCACCTCCCCGACCGCGAGACGCCGTTTGAAGAGCCGTGCGAGGCCATGAACGAGGCCTACAAGGCCGGCAAGTTCAAGCAATGGGGCATCTGCAACTACTCGGCCGCAGAGGTGCGGCGGTTCATCGACATTTGCGAGGAGCGCGGATTCGTCAAGCCCGGCGTCTACCAGGGCCAGTACAACCCGCTGGTGAGGGGTGGAGAGAAGGAGCTCTTTGATGTTCTCCGCAAGAACGGCATCGCCTTTTACGCTTACAGTCCGGCTGCGGCCGGCTTCTTTGCCGGGAACCACAAGAACGTAAAGGACGGAGGTCGCTACGACACCACTGTGAGTCCTCTCAGTTGAAGGACACCGGACAGAGACTGACCTGGTTGCAGCTCAAAGTTGGCGAAATATACGCAGCTCTCTACCTCAAGCCCGCGATCCAGGAGGCCACGGAGAAGGCGCTCGAGGTCGCGTCCAAGCACGACATTGGTGGCCACGCCGCAGCCCTCCGGTGGACTGTTCATCACAGCATTCTCGGCAAAGAGCACGGCGACTCCGTCATCCTCGGCGCGTCCAGCCCGGGGCAGCTCGAGTCCAACATCGACATGATTGAGCAGGGTCCGCTGCCTGACGACGTCGTGGATGCGCTTGAAGCACTGTACAAGGAGGTTGGAGACCAGATTCCGTACCACCTATAGGATACTGTCGGTCTTGAGTACTCCGTAGGATCCGATCGCATTCCATCTGTAGGAGTGCATCTTTGACTAGTCCTCATCTAGCAGGAGCAGATCTTGGCATGAATTAGTCTCAATATACGTGGCTGCGGTGCTTATGTAGCTGCTGACTGCTGACAAATGCTACCTACGATTACCACCATGGTGGTGCCAGACGTTTGGTGGTCTCTGGATGAGCTGTTGAAATGACAATCAACGCTTCAGAAATAACATCCCAAGGGCGTTACCTATACGGCTCTTCAGCTTCAAATAAAGCAGCATGGAGTTCATCACGATGGTACACCCAGGTGACAAAGACTCGGCCAAACTGAAGCGGCGGGCCCATTCGCATGCTGCCCGCGTGGCTCACGCCCGGGCTAGAAGGCTTCGAACACAAGAACACGAAAAGGAAAATGCAGCCATCGCAGGGAGAGTGGAACCAGCACCACTCCCAGCCAGCTCTCGACACAGTCACGTTGCATCTGAGCATACTACAAAAGCAGCACAAAGTATCCCAGCCACAGTTTCTGGCGCGTTCGAGCATGAACCTCTTGCGAGTTTCCTCAGCTTGCTTTCGTCTAAAGAACTCTTCATGTTCCATTACTGTGAGTGAAAAAGACTGCATGAATCTGAACCCACTCGCAGATCTTGGACCAAACCTAGAAAGCACCGGCAGCTATCATTGGTGTACTGATGACTTTTAGATACCAACATCGTATTCCCGAGAGTGCGGGACAGCTGCCCTATAGTCAATTACATTGACAAGGATGAACACTACATCAGAGACAACTGGATTCTACTGGGCTCTATAGATGTCGACTTCCTGAATGGCTTCCTGCTCGCGGCCTGCCGCCACCTCTCCATCGTGGAAAACGAGAAAGAGTACGCGGGATTGGCGATAGAGTACAAGCTGAGAAATATCCGAGGACTACGAGAGAGCATCTTGGGCGATAGTCTCACGGCAAGTCGATCTGCCGTTACCAGGGCTCTGGTACTGGCATGCGACGACGTAAGTCGACCTTCTCCCGCAGCGACCCTCAATCTAGGACGATAATTCTAACAGAATCCTAGCTTATGATCCAGGACGCCTTGGCCGCCACAAACCATGTCCTTGGTGCTGTACAAATTGTTCGAGCAGCAGGTGGGCTCGAGGCACTTGGCCTCAACGAGATTGTTCGCTACGTCTTGCATGGCTGCGTCTACGGCAAGGGCCTTTTGAACAATAACCCGCTACAAGCAGAGGCTTCAGAGTGTCTAAAGCTTTGACTACTGTATTAGTATAGTTTCTGTCGTGAAATCGCGAGATGTGCATCTTGTTCTTGGAAGTTGTTTAGGTGCAGTACTGTGGGTGTATACACGTTTGGAGTGTACACGAACTGCAATTTTATAGCATGGCGCTGGCAGAGGATCAACGGAGCCAGTTTTTGCCTGAAGGGTAAGAGTCGTTAATAAAAGTGCATACGTTCTCGTCTGCCGTTCTCTGCAAATGTGGCCATTTTTGACTTCAGAGGCGAGATTTTTGAATTACATCTGGAGAAAGGTCAGCTTCAAGCTTACACTTGCCCCAATACAGTGACACGAAAGGCAAGGCTATCCAGGAGTGATTTCACGATGCATTATCGGTGTTTCTATTTCAAGTACCCGGGCAGACGCTTGCTGTCTTTCGCTCCGATTTCCTCAACCCATTAGTCGCCGCTTGCTGAGTCCACTGCCCCTACGTCGAAGCACTCTCCCATCTTCGAAGTCTTTGGAGCGTCCATAGAAAGCCAACAGCGCTTTCAAATATCGTATCTTCCTGCTAGCCTGCAAATCAACAACAATTGCTGCACCGTTGATGTCAAGGCCAAAGATGAACGCGCAGGAACACAGTTAGCCTGTTACGAATAAGAGTAGTCCGAGGTTGGTGAACCGATTGTGGGATTGGGAAGAAGGAAAATCAAGCAGAAGAAAAGTAAAAGCCAGTATCAGAAAGGGTAGCAACGCTTAGGTCTTGATGAGGCCGTCAAATGATGTGTTTAGGCGGTAGTAAGGAGATGAATCTGTCTCATTGAGACCTACCTACATCAACCGATTTTTGAAACTCCAAGCACGCGTTTGCTACTAGATATGAGAGCCATCTGCGGCCTCGAACCATTGAGCTTCTGTCCCACCTGGCCATGAGCCTACGTGGTCTCTGTGAAGTGCGCCTTACAGGTGGTGGGACAGAAGTCGACAGCATACTTTGGCAGTACGGACAAGAAAGCCGTAGAACAGCAGATGTAGCCACGTTACGATGGATACTTGTGCGTGAATACTGTGGTGTTCTCTCGACCAGAATAACTGACAGCTGGGGGTTCGGCAAAAATACCACTCATGCTGTCGTATTCGTCGCTGCCGACCCGCAGAGTAGTCAATTGGAGAAGAGCATTGAGCAAAGCATTCTTAGCCGGCCTACGATGGCGTCTAAGTTGCCGCCGATGGCATCAAAACCCGTGGCGGATGTAAATGAACGACTGGATGTTCAAGGTAGTGCTTACTTGGTTGTCTACCTGAGTCCATCCTCTCTCTCATGACAGGGATGTCAGGCTGGGTTCGTACCAAGTGATAGGATCTCTCAATAGGCGTATATTACGCTCTATGACTATTCGAACTTAGCTTTCTCCTCTCTTAACTATAGCTCTATACTTATATTTAAACCTTATATTACTAGAATATCTATTATTCTAGTAGTTAAAGCTAGTATATAAAGACTTTAGTAGCCCCTTAGTACCCCTTTTCTCTATAGTAGTTTAATATAATCTTCTTTTTTAGAAATCCTATTTTTAAGATTTAACTACTAAAATATTAATATAAATTAGTAGTATTCTACTCTCTTTCTAATACCTTTTTTTAAATAAAACCTAGGTATTTATTCTAAGCTTTATATCTTAACTTCTTAATATTAGGTCCTAATTAATATTAA
Organism: Colletotrichum spinosum; assembly: GCA_004366825.1. Taxonomy (NCBI): domain Eukaryota; kingdom Fungi; phylum Ascomycota; class Sordariomycetes; order Glomerellales; family Glomerellaceae; genus Colletotrichum; species Colletotrichum spinosum. The sequence continues at coordinate 2,478 of QAPG01000065.1, read as the reverse complement.
CTTCTTAAAATATACTCTAATTATAATTATATTTTAATTAACTTAAAACTCCTATATAAAACAACTAGTTTTCTTTAATTATAGAAATATTAAAAAGGTTTTTTTTTATTCCTAGCTATAAAAACTTTATATTTATTATAATTATAATTTCTTAATATTTATAAAAATTATATTAAGCTTCTTTTAATAGTAACCTATAGGTTTCTTATTCCTACTTATTCTATAGAATATTATTTTTACTAATTAGACTTAAATAGTATATATTTTGTGATTCTTCTAGTTTTAGAAACTAATATTATTCTTATTATTATTCTTATTATTCCCCCCTAGTAACCTATAAGTATTTTCTTTACTCTTAATTTTACTATTTTTTATTTTAAAGAAGCTTTTAACTACTTTTAACTAAAGGAAAGCTTTTTTTATCATTCAAATTTTTAATTATATATATAGGTTAATCTTATTTTCTCCTTTATTAACAACTTTATTTCTAAATTGTTAAAAATAATAATAATAATAATTATAATATCTGCTCTTGCTATTTTTACTATTCTTACTCCTATTCTTACTTTTACTCTCCTACTACTTCCTCCCCCTACTCTTATTCCTACTTAAAAAAGAACTATTACTTTAAAGAAAAATACTACTAAGTCCTTACGTACTTCTTATATACTAGTAACTAATAATAATAATAATAATAATAATTTTATATACCTTATCTCTTACTATTACTACTTCTACCTTATAGTAACTTAGAAGCTATCTAGCTATATCTTACTACTTTCTTTCTACTATAAGACTACTAGTATATTTCTAATACTTCTTTTTTCCTATTTCTACTAATTATTTTAGATATTAGTAATATGTGAGAATAGGTATAGTACTAAGGCTGTTATGCAGCTATGCTAATTTATATAAAGCTTAACCGCTCTATTTATATACATTCAAGCGTTTTACTCTAGTTTAAATAGATTATATTTTTTAAAAACCTATATTTAGATTATATACTGTGTTATTTGTTTATTATAGTTATAAGCCTAGTTTTATTTAATTTATTTCTGAATTATTCTTGATTAATTAATATGAAGAAATTTCTTTTTAATCTATCTTATTAGTTTTTTGACGAACCGCTTAAAAATAGTATACTTAACTACTAGTGGCCTCGATGTAATAGTAAAGCTGTCTAATATCTCTAACTTTAATTATTAGTATATTATATTATAATTCTATATAATAAGCTAAAATATCTAGAAGTATCTAAATCTAGATATTAAATTAGATTTCAATATTTTGAAAATAATTAATCTACTTAACTTTAATAAATAGCTTATCTAAGAAAATACCACTTAATAAATAATTATAAATACTAAATTCTTTACTCTTAAAACCAAGGGGATTTTTAATTATTATATAGTAGATCTTAAATTTTAAATAGTTTAGGAATCTAATTATAAAGAGATAAAGAAATATTGTAATATAATTCAGATATAGGTTAATACTACTATCAACAATAGCTTTCTAATACCTACTTAAATAGAACTCCTTAATAATAATAATATCTCTTTTTAAACTTTTCTAAAAGTTCTANATATATTTAGAATAATTTAGTTATATAGTAATAAGTTAGAGTAAAATATAAGAAAATTCTTAAGAAGGCTAATTTAAATATTTCTAGTTTAGTATGGTATAATAAGTAATATACTATTTATTTTTAAGCTATTACTTATTAGATTTCTAAAATCTAAAGAATATTTATAATTAAAGAATAGTTTTAAGTGTTTAGTTAATACTTTTTAACTAGGTAAGCTACAACTTAGTATTAGAATATTATTAAGAGAGAAATTCTAAATTTAGAAATTAATAGCCTAGCTAAATATAGAGAGATTTTCTTAGCTCTATCTTATACTAAAGAAATTTTAATAAAAAGCTGTAGTAAAATGCTATTTGTATTAATTATTCTTATGGGAAGGTTAGATAGTATATTTTAGTTTAAATTAAAATATTTATACGATTTCAGAAATTATTTATACTTTCTAGAGGATTGTAAATATGTTAAGTATACTATAATAGGATTATATATTAGATTTCTTAATATTTAGATAATAATTACTACTTAAAATAGTATTATAAATAGGGTGAATAATTTAGAACTATATACTTTTTATTAGAAGCTAGTTAAAAAGAGATACCTAAACTCTAAGGGATATATTACTAAAACTAAAGAAGTACTTTTAGATACCTTAAAAATTAAAATAACTCTTTTAAATAGTAAATCTAATAGTAATAATAATTACCTTTCTAACTTAATATATATTAGTATTAATTTCTTTCTTCTTAAAAAGTTAACTATAATCCCCCCTAAAATCTTCTTAACTATTTAAAAACCTTACTTATTTTTAGTAAGTATAGTATTTAATAGTTATAAAATAGTTTATATTACCAATTTAATAGACTTTCTTGAAAAAAGATCTTTTAAGTTAA